>JAKTUT010000022.1:0-190947 GCA_030556845.1 Sugiyamaella floridensis | reverse complement strand
CCCCCCCCCTCCCCCCCCCCCCCCCCCCCCTTCCAATTACCCCCCTTTAATCCGTTGTCAAAATGGCTCTAACATTCAAGGTCATGCGTGTACCACCCGTGTAGATGACCATTTAGAAGGGCAAAAGTTCAGTTCCCGTCACAGCTGTTCCAAGCTATTCTTAGTACGGTCGGAGGGGGTGCCAGGGGGGTGTGCCTTTGAAACCTTCTGCTATCAATTGCTCTCCCCTCCCACGTCATGTTCCGGGCGCCAAGCCCGGCGTTGTTTGGCCCTATGTTTAGCTTCTGGCCTGGCCCAGCGACACCGTCTGTTGCTTTTTTTTTTTGTTTCCCTCTGACCCATTGCTGCCACTAGCTTCCATGACTATTGGCCCATACCAACCCGTCCTACCCTGCAACTTGCAGGTCTGTAACCTGTGCCGTACTACAAGCTGCGGTTGCAAACGGAGCCATTCCTCACTAGTAGACCGCACTTGCCCAAGTGGTTAGCTAGTGGACTAAGAATCTGCGGTCGTTGCAGTAGTGTGCTCCGCTGCCCTCTGTCACTGTTGTTGTTTGTGAGCGAATTGGGTACACACAAACAAACTTGTTGCTGCAAAATACTAGACCCTGTCACTGTGGTTCCTATGACGACTCATTCCTCGATACGAGATTTTTTGAGCTGGGTCTGGGGGATCTGTAAGAATTCCCATCGCCGATAGACTGATCGGTGGGCGAAAACCCCATTGTGGACGCGCCATACAGTATCAGGGACATTACCAGTTATTGACTGATTGCAGCAGGAGGTGGTGGGGAGTATCCACCATTACAGCGAAGGATGGGTATGATGTTCTGTGCTTCCATCTTCTCCTGCTTGGCTGCAATGCTTATGTCTTGTTGAACCTGGCTAATGCTGGTTTGTCCCTGTTAATCCCCCTTCGGTGCCTGCCTCTTCTTGGCCAGTCTGTTCTGGGCCAAGTTTCGCCCGACCAAATCGTCTGGGCGCTCCCCGCCGCCCAAGTCCACCCAAGTCGTCGTTGGGTGGCCTCCTGTCTCCCGTCCAATCCCTTGTCCGAATATCCCTTGCACCCTCACCCCCTAGCTACTGATCTGGGAACCATGCATGTCATATGCAGGCCACGGTGCCCAAACCGGGCGCGTTACCTGCCTAATCCAGCCATCGCGCCCTGCCGCGCATGTCCCAAACTGGCCGTTCGTTTTGTTCCGCGATCCTTCACCTGTATGTATGCTGCTCTAAAAATTTTCTTGCCCTCTGCCCAACCAGATCTCGTATCTGCCAGCCCCACCGCGTAATTTTTACAATCTGCGCGTCCCGCCGATTGCCTAGTGGCGCGCCCCCGCCTGCCACGGCCGGTTATTTTTTTTCGGTCCAATGGCATACCCATCCGCCCAAGCACATGCTCACTCCAGCGTTGTCTCAGTTGTCGGATGGTATCACGCCGGCGCCTGGACCAACGCCTGGCTGCTGTCTCGTCGGTCGTCGCCTTGTCTGGACTTTGGCCCCATTCTAATCGCTGCTGTCCTCGAGATCCGTCCAGAACGCCTGGCTATCCGGGATTTCCTCCCTGCTGCGTGCCCTCTTGGCGCCGTGCGCTATCTCCGATGTAGCGTCGTAATGGGTCACCTCTGCGTCTGTCCGTTGCCCTGGTGAATGATCTGACGGCATCGTTCGTTTGGTGGACGTGTTGGTCTGGTTGACGCTGTCATCCCAGTGGGTCTCTGGGTCATTGGGATTGTTCTCGATACGTTTATCGTTCTCATCATTGTGGTGTTTCCCACCGTCGTATTGTTGTCCATCAACATGCCCACCCCCGGCGTTTTCCTCTGCATCTTCTTCATCATGCTCTTGATCCTGCACTTCCGCATTTCCGCCCGCTGAGCTGCCAGCCGCGCTCGGCCCATTGTCTAGCAGACTGCTTGATGAGCCCATGTCTTTGCAGATCATTGTCTCGGATCCAGTTCCGACCCCGTCGGACGGCCCTGTGTCCTGGACAGTCATGGTGACCGGTGGTGATGACGGCATGTGAAACTGCGCCGGGTCTTGGCTGCTGCTGTTGCTATTCTTGCTGTTGCTGCTGCTACCATTTTCGCGCTCATTACTGGCGTCACAAACGCCTGCTCGAGTCACCACAAACTCGGCCCATTCGTTGCCGGCCTTGGCATACGTAGAGCTTGTGCGGCCAAGATTAGCCGCTGCTAAGCTCGCCTCGTCCCGGAATAGCAGCACTCGGTTGCGTAACTGCCGTTCCCAGGCACCATACCCCAGTCCAGGCACCACCCGCACCAGCGCTCGAGATACTCTGCCGGGCCGGCTGATGACACTGGAGCACATGACAACGGCTGTCGCACTAGCCTCGGCGTACTTGGCAAGCGCATCGATGGCCATAGACAGCGCCAACCGTTGTCGCCGGTCATAGTCCTCACCATCGCTTCTCACTATGCTCGTACGTGTACAAGCATACATATCGTCGATGACCAAGAGCCCATACCGAGGCCCGCGAAGCAGTGACTCAAGACCGCCGCCATTGGTGCTGGTTCCACTACTGGTGACCTTTGCTGTAGCTGTGTGTGATATTCCCTCCCGGTGAAGGGCCCATATAAATAGTATCATTTGACTTAGTGACGACACGTGAACCTCGTCTATTAGCCCCTCACATCCATCCTCGAATCCATCGTACTGGTGCAGTCGGTCCAATGCCATAGGTGCGCCCGTACAGCTCATCCACAGTACGCGCTGCTTCTGTCGCGTGGCGTCTAGAGTAAGGGATAGTGAAATGGCTGTTTTCCCGCTTCCAGGCGGCCCTGCAATCTCTATAATGCTGCCCTTAGATAGTCCAAGCCCGGTACTCTTGCGCTCGGACCGTGTAAACTCACTTCCCAACAACTTGTCAAGGCTTTTGCTGCCTGAACTTAGCCATCGCATGGTACTTGCCACTTTATGGCTCTGTAGAGAGTCCAGCGCGCGGTCAAGCCGAATCGCCGGTAGTTCGACCTCCATGACGCGTCCAGCGTGTTCCGCGTACCTCCATGAAGAGTGAGACTGCCAGGGGTTTGCGGTTATCGTGCTCTTCTTGTACTTCTTTGTGTGTATCTTGACATGTGTATCTCCTGTGATTCTTTCGCTCGCTCTCCTCTTTGATATCACCGTGATATTTCCTTTACACCCCAGTGAGTTGCAACTCGAATAAATCTATTTACATACGTGATCCAATTAACCAGCATATGCCCCTACACATCCTGACTCTTCTTTGGACTCAACTTAGGTTTGTTCATTAACCTCGTCTACAACGACAACATAATACAGAGTGCCAACGGAAAAGCAGTAAAAACGACAAAGCGACACTCATAACGTACTTCACAGCGTCTCGATCGTCTATACAATTACAGCCAGACAGACTACTTCCCGAACTAGCCGTATAGTGGAGCAGACTCGACTATTCAAACCCTGTTACTTCACGGACTAGAACCGAAAAAATGCCGGATGTTGGGCATCATCCCTCACCAATGAAGATCCAGGAGATCTGGATCCACCCTGTCAAGTCGATGCGCGGTATCCGTGTCGAAGACGCCGAGATCGATGAATGGGGGTTCAAGTATGATCGCCTATTCATGGTGGCCGAGCCCGATACAAAGGCCAACGACGGAAGCTACCGGTTCGTGACACAGCGTGAACGACCAAGCATGACACTCGTCGAAACAAGTATTGATACAGATACCGGTATCCTCCGTCTCCACTATCCTCCAACTGGTGCTCACCTTGAGATTCCACTTGAGATCCCAGAAAGCTCGCTCATCAACAATCTTTCCAAGCCAGCATACATCTGGAGTCAAACACCCGAGAGCTATGACCTCCAGTACGAGTTCCCAGCCATCCGTCCATTTATGGAGAGCCTTTTCTGGGACGACGCTCAATTGGCAGCCGAAGCCACGCTGCTCATGCCCAAGAAACGTCGGACCGTGCGACGTGGCGCGCCAACAGCCGATGTCATCAATCGCACGCCCACCACGTCGTTCCAAGACTACTATCCAGGAAACCTCATCACTACAAGTTCACTAGTTGACCTACACGACCGGGTATTTGAACGAACGCGTGGCGAGGTCAGCATTGAAGCCCGTAACTTCAGACCCAACATTGTTGTTTCTAATACGGATCCATGGGACGAGGATACGTGGAAGACGATCCTTATTGGCGGCAAGTATCTTTGGTATGTGGCGTGTCGCAATGTCCGCTGCCAAGTCACCACAGTCAATCTCAAGAGCGGCAAGTTTGAAAAGTCACACGAGCCCTATAAGACGATGCAGTCGTTTCGTCGAGTGGACCCCGGAGCAAAGTTGTACCCATGTTTTGGCATGAATCTCGTCCACGCCGAAGTCGGATACAAGATCCGTGTAGGACAAACGGTCGAGGTTCTCACCCGAGGAGAACATGTATACGAGTCTATTATGAATGGCGCGTGAGGGGTAAAGTGGTGTTACAGGCAGACGTGGCCACAGATACAGCGAGATATCACGAACTGCACCTGATATCACCTTTTGTGTCGTTATTTATTATATATTACAAAGATTTGAAGGGAAGAAGAGAAGTAAGGGAATCAATTCAGTCAAGAAAATAGACACAAGGAATCGTTACAGCCAATGGAGTAGCATGGCATGGCGACTGTCAGGTTCGCACTTCAGGATCCTGAAGAAGGTTCACGGGGTCGAGTTTTATTCCTCAAAGAAGCATCTTCTTTCAAGAAACCGACAATTCCACATCCGTCTTCTTAAGATCGCAGTTGTCGGCGATAGTCGTCGCCATCTTCTAGCTTGTCACTGAAAGCCATACAGAATCTAATCAATCAAATCACCAGAATAAATATATTCTACTAGTGCCTGGCTACAGCATCGTCATCCGACGGTATATTACAATAAATAAGCTGACGGCATTAGGCGTCGGGACCGTTGATGAGGTCTGACACGGCAACTCGTGGCACAGCAGGGCCCACGGGACTTCCACCCGTCGAGGTGGGTGCCGTAGTGGGTGCTGTGTTGGGTGTGTTAACAGGAGACGTGTCAAAGCGACGCGTGCTTGTGGTTGACGGCGTGCTCACGACTGACGAGGTACCCTGAGGCGCCTGCTGTTGCTGCGCGGCATGAGGAGCAGCATTTCCCGATGGAGACGAGCTCTGCAGAGACCCACCGACCTCGAGAGCCTGCAACGGGGGCGGGGGGATGTGTCTTCCTATAGACAAGGCTCGGATACTCGGGAGCTGAAGTCCTCCAAGGTCGTCGCGCGGGTGCAAGCGCGGTGAGTGTGCTGGAGTCACAAGCGGCGTGTGATCCGGCGTAGGAGAACCAGACGGCGAGAACGTCGGTGAGTTCGGCGCTGTGCTCGAGGGCGAATTAGGCCGAGACTTCTTCGATCTGTGCTGATAAGGGTCGTCCACATCGTCATCATGGCGACTTTTGTACAGCGATGTCAGCGGAGTTATACGCTGTAGACCTGAAGAGTAAGGGTGGTGGTGATGGTGATGACCAAAGTGGTGATGGTGCGAGCCATTTTCACGACCCTGGGAGAAATATGTAGCGAGAGCAGGCGACGATGATGATGACTGCACGGGAGGAGCAGCCAACGACGGGGCCGACGAAACGCGTGAGCTAAGCGACGACGAGTTTGGAGACGACGCTGTTGATCCCGGCGTTGAACCAGGAGTTGAGTTGCCCGCAGATCCAGCCGAACCGGAAGCAGCAGCAGCAGCTGCGGCAGCAGCAGCTGCGGCAGCAGCATTCTGGCGCTCTAGCTCTTGAGTGGCAGCTGTTGCTAGCGCATTAATGTCAAAGGGACCTGAACGGCCAAATGACGAGTGCGGGACGCGGAAAAACGAGCCTGAGCCTGATCCCATGCCAGCAGCAGAAGCATCGGCGGGTTTCGAGGGCTGTAGGTGGTGAAGTGTTGGAGAAGAGGGCGAAGACGAGTACGGAGTGCCGCCAGGGGACGAGTACTCGCTCTTGGGCTGCTGCTGGGGAACAGGAGGCAGGAAGCCGCGGAAGCCAGAAGTCAATGGCGACGGCTGGGTAGGTGCAGGAGCTGCTCCGTACTCATACGACAACGAGGGAAGATTTGTTAGCGAAGTACTCTGGGTGAGTTTCGAGACCTGAGCCGGGGCCGGCGATGTCAGGTATGGTTTACCAAACTCGGTGATGGGCTGCTTCATGACAGACGCCAGCGAGGGAGCAGTACCAGTAGTACCAGTGGCGGATGTTGGCAACGCAGGATTTGTGGGACTAGGACCAGCAGCAGGTGCACCAGGGAGGCCAGACTGAGGCGTTGACGGAGCCGAAGACTCGTCCTTACCATCGGGGAAAGAGTATTTGGAGTTGCGGTTATTTCGGCGCGAGTTAGGATTCGTATGTATACGTAGATGTCGCGTCAGTTCGTCTGAGCGCGAGAAGCGTTTGGAGCAGCCGGGAAACGTACAGGCATGGGGCTTTTCACCGGTATGAGTACGGATATGGCGAGTTTGGTGTTCGAGGCGGTGAAACGCCTTGTCACAAATAGGGCACTTATAGGGTCGAGGAAGCTCGTTTTTGCCGGGTCCTACGCCTGGTGAGGACGGCGCAGACGCTGAGGGGTTCATATTGGGTAGTCGGGAGGCGTACTAAGATGTAAAAAGGTGGTTGACGACAGTCGACGGGGGCGGTTTCGTTTAATAATAAGAGCAAGGGCTTACGACAAGACAAGACAGCAACAAGACGACGGGGCCAAATAGTAATAGAAATAGTCAACAGGATCAAACAGTAGAGACCGGTATTACAATGTCAATAGAGTCGTGGATATTTGAAGTCGGGGGGAGGGGGGGGGGTTGTAGTGTTTAATCAGCTTCAACAAGAGCCGAGGGAAACAGAGTGGGGGGGGGGGTTGAGGAGCGGGGAGGCGCGGGATTCGACGGGCGATCTGGAGGCAGACAGGGTCTAACAAACAACGATGCCGCGGAGAGAAGCCAGACGACAGGCACAAGGGCGCAGACTGAGAGCGCCGGAACAGAAGGCTTGGCGGGGGAATAGGAAAAAACAGGTGAAGAGAAAAATAGAATGGGGAAAGTTGGAGATATGGGAGGGTTGGGACCGAAACTGCGGGTAAATTTTTGGCGATCTGCCACTGGCGGTTTTGGCGGGGCGGGAGTCAGGGAAGGGGCAGTTTGGGGGCAGGAAAAGAGGCGGGTATTGGCGGGGCCAAAAAAGGTGATTGTCTAGAGGTGGTTATAACAAGTATAAGATGGGAAAGGTTACAAAAGTAGTATATAATATAATATATGTAAGATCCAGGAGAATCGGTCAACGGCTGTTTGTTGGTGGGGGAGAAAAGGAAGGAAACCAAGTGGGCAGTGGGGCTAGTTAGTAGGGTAGCACATGTGGGTACTACATTGGTGGGTTGGTGTGGAGTGGCCGGCAGAAGGGAGAGCAGCAGCAGTAAGAGGCAGCAGCATTGAAGCAGCACAAACAACGGAAATAACAGAAAGAACCGGAATAACCGGAATGTTGACGGGTATACGCCCTATACTATACATACGTCGATTCCGGAATGTTGAGCGATCGAAACTGTCTTCCCCCACTCGGCACCATACGGGGGGAGGGGGAAATTGCGGGGTTCCGTAGGCAGCCCCGCACCAAACGTAGCGCCTAGCGTCATGGGCGGGTGGATGACAGGCGATAAGCAGGTGATAGGAATGTAACCAGCCGTAGGGTAAAACACAAGCCAAGGGGCTACAAAAACAGTCAGCACGAGCCAAGTTAGCAGCTGGTTCATGTCTCAGATGGATTTATCTCGTACAAAACAACAGCCATGACCATTGGAGAAAATGCAGTCTACTCTTCGTTGCTCTAACCCAGTGGTATGTTAATGCTACGGGTCCTTCCTATTTGGGCATCCGTGCTGCCGTGCCATCGCCTTTTACGTTTGCTGTTGGCGTCCGGCCGCTAAGGAGCTAGTCGCATATGAGGGGTAAATGGTGGGATCGCGATAGGCCTATTTATGGGTTGATAAGCTCTATGGTTGTGCTGGTAATAGTAGCAGTGAAATGCGCAGGGATGTGGTAGTGGAAATCGTTGGGAAGTGGTAGGGAAGTGTAGTAGACTAGTCTAGGGGTTAACAGCATACCGACTCGACATGAATAAACGAGTCAACTTGATATGACTAGACTCAACAACTCAACTCAACATCTTGACAACTTGACAACTTGACAACTCGACAACTCGACACAAACTAGTCTTCACTGGCTCTCTTTGTTCAAGTCAACTCAAGCTTACTGCTCCCTCCCCTGCTTGGCCCCTACCCTTCGGAACCATTCAACGGCCACACGGCTGCTTTCTGCACCAAACCTCATATTCTATGACTTTACCGACATACAAGCGCCAGTGCCATCAACAATTCTCACAATTTGTCTCTGAAGTCCTTCCAAGACACATTGACCTTGTTCAAGGCCTTATAGATACCAATACTGTCTCTACTGCTGACCCTGTCGTCTACACAAAGCTCCAGCTCCTCGATATACTGGTCCACCTCTCAAATGTACGTTTGTACATTTCAATCCACAAACCGACGTATGTAAACCTGAAACGATTCTACCATTCGCATCTAACATAGAAATTGTATGTTTTGGCTCATATTTACGTGCACTTTTGGAATTTTTACCGCTCTATTGCCTGTTACCTGGTACTAACTACTAGTATCATCTGCTCAAACTCTCGTGTTCCTAAAACGCCGATTACCGCACCGATTACGCCACCTTGAACGCCGTATACGCAAATTAAACAAACAACCTCGTGACTCAGAAACATCTGCCCGTATTGATCTTGCCCTCCACGAGCTCTACGGCTCGCTTGTGGCCCTTCTAAGTCTCCTATCTGATATGTCACCCTAGCCACCGTCCACCGGCCCTAACCCGGACGGACACCACTCATCTTTCAACTTCCTCACTTTCTGGTACTCTTTTTTGATTCTGTTCCCATCCACTTCGTCTCAGCATGTCGTCGCTAAATGATCAGCTCAACTCGTTTAGCAAGCGTATGCGTAATGCGCCTGTGTTAGCCAAACCGGTCGTCGGCAGCAGTGCTAGCACGAGCTCACCACAGCGTGCCGAGTCTCCGAGTCCAGCAAAGAAACCAAAAACAAGCATCGTCTATTCGCAACCAGCTGCTACAGGAACTGGCCAGAGCCAAGGAACTCAGCTATACTATGCCGTGGAGTATATTAAGAAGTCCGATGGTCCTATAGCGTTCTCGGAGGTTGAGCGACACCTGTCATTACGCACGATCCAGCCTCTGCTGGCCTTGATGCGCAACATTGACCACATTTCCGTCAATGACCGTGACCAGACTCTCAAATACGTGTCAGAGTACAACATCTACACGGCCGCAGACTTGTTGACATTTCTTCGCCGCCAGAATACGTTCAAGGGTGTCCCAGTAGCCAAACTGCGTGATGGCTGGAATGGATGTCTTGCTGCTATTGATGAGCTCGAGAAGAGCCAGGATATCATTGTGCTGCGAACAAAGAAAGACAGCACTCCCAAGTATATTTGGGCCAATGTTGGTGGTCCCATCGGTGGTGTTGATCCGCAGTTCACAGCACTGTGGACCTCTGTCAAAGTACCATCAGCGGCCGAGCTTCCAACTCAACTCGAAAGGGCCGGATTCAAACCAACGAGTGTAGATCCTGCGACTGTAAAGAAACAAGCACACCCTGAAGAGGCCCGCAAGCAGAAGAAGCCACGGCGTCGTGGCAAGCTCACCAACACACATCTTGGATCTACCCTTAAGGATTACGGCACTTGAGTCAAAAGAAAGCCAGAAATCGGGACAGCTTGTGGATTTGTGACTAGTATTAGCCACCAAGATTGTATTGAAGGGTGTTGTGAAAAGTTCCTATCGGTTTTGACGATACTGTGGCCCTCGCAACGGACACTCTAGGTGATTCAGCTGGCTATAAGACCTTTCACCTCGTGTATCCGCTCTTGGCTAGCCCCCAAACTCCCTGTCTTTATCTCCCCAGCATTCATCCTTTGCATGCACACCTTTTCTTGAGTGCTTACACCCCATTTGCTCCAGTATTTACTACTGATGCCCTGCTCGTTTCTCCATGGTGACGGCCTCGGCCTCATCAGGCCATGTCACAGCCGCGCCTCATCCACCCCGTATAAAGTGGTCGTTTTGCCTTCACCTTGCCCGTAACCATGTAACTATGTGCATCTTGCTAACATCTAACAAGCACCCCAAATAGTGAGAATCTCCTTTTGAACGAGAGCCTCGCAACACAGCTAACTCAGTTCGTTGATACTGTTGTCGAATCGTGACGAGTACTTTGACAGACCTACTAGTTCTGCGCGGTTCTGGGATTCCCCCAACAGTCATGTTCTTTCACCCCGCGACGAGGAACGGTCGGAGCATGGAACTTGGATAGGAATGGCGCGTTCAGGACGGATCACGGCACTTCTCAACTGTCATGAAGAGCACGAAGCTGATGCTACGCGAAAAGTGTCGCGTGGCCTGTTTACTCGTCAGTTTCTCACGAGCTCAGCTTCTCCTAAAGATTGGCTTGCCGACAAAATGAAGGTCTATGGCGCCGAGGGACCAGTTGAGGCTGGTGGCTTCTACATGTTTATGGGCCAAATATCACCCGAACATCCCAATAAGTTTGCTGTCTTTTCGAATCGAGGAGGCAACAACTGGATCTTGGACGACGCCGACGGACCACAGACGCTGGCTCTTACCAATGGTGATGGTGACGACTGGGTTAAAATTAACATTGGAGTGTCGGGTCTCGATGGGATTATTGAAAAGCACGCAACCATCTCGACCGTTGCTCAGGAAGCAGCATTCATCGAGGATCTGTTCAAAGTCCTGTCCACTGACACATACCCTCGGGACGAACCTCCGTCGGTGTACAATCTGCGAAAAAGTGTATTTATACCGCCGTTACCGTTACGTGGTAAGTACGGTACGCGAACTCAGACGGTGATTCTCGTGGATCGAGAGGGCCGTGCCCATTACATTGAGAAGAATCTCGTTGATCCGCTTGTCAGCGAGTTTCGTTTCCGCATCAATACGAGGAGCGAGAAAGAATTGGCCACCGACTGATGTAGCAATCCAACAAATGTCCACACTATCAGTCCATCAGATGTCCACATTATGAAGGTGTCATTGAGAATGGAACTACCCATCGAGGTTCACCGTCCACTCTATCAAAGCGTCATTTAAACGAGAACGAGGTACGAAGGTTCCCCTGTCATCTCGAAAGCCCCCCATCTTACATATTCTACTTCGGGTAGATATAAATTATAATGCGTCAATAATACATACTGGCCACCTTTGAACCGTCAAGTTGGTGAAGGTTCAATCAATGGCTATGAATCAATGGCAGTGAAACCATCATTGGTTCAATGATTACCAAATCAGCAGAACGACACCTCCACAGCAGCCAGCCAAACAGTGTCTTCAATATAGCCGGACAAAACGTCTCTTATTTTAAGAAACCTCGCCAGTGCTCTTTCGCTTCTTCTTAGGTCGCTCACTGTCCTTTCCATCCTTCTTATCCTTTTGTTTCTTGTCTTTCTTGTCTTTCTTGTCCTTCTTCTCCTTCTTAGGACTCTCAGAAAAAACCTCATTAGAACCCCGCTTAGCCGCCACAGGCTTGCCCGCCAAAGGCTTGGCCTCGTCATAATCTTCCTTGCCGTAGCCCGTGGGGTAGGCACGCATGTATAGGTTGGGCTTCTGCTCGACTACTGGTTTTTTCGGGATCACGGCCTTTTGGAGATCAATAGCTGGTATAGAGACCTCCTCTGTGACCCTGTAAATGTGTGAAATGGACTTTGATGAGACTTTGAGACCATCACTTGAGTCGGGGACAAGTACTTTGTAACGGTTAGCGGCCTGTGACTCGTCAATAGCCAGTGAGTACTCGACACCATCGACCGAGAACGTTGGATGAGAGTCGGCATTGAAGTTAACAGGTAGCTTGGCGATTTTTCCAAGCGCCAGTGTCGAAGGAATCTGCATCAGCCAGACCTGTTTGTCTTTTAGCGATGGAAGAACGTTTTTGAAAGCTACTTTTTTGTACGAAGATGGAGGGTTGAAAGTGCTCCAGTTAGCCATGAAAACAAATCACAGGAAGCAACAGTGCAAGGACAGAAAAAAAAACCAATCTTGCTATCATCTCAAAAAAAAAAACTCCCAACACATTCACTTACTCATCCTCACTGTCCGAATCACCGATTCTTTCCGACGACTTGTACTTGGCCATTGTCGGTGATAAAGTCCTGAAAGCGAAGAACCAAAGATTTGTTGCAGCAGATTTATTTCAGGGTACGGGGGTCAAATAGCGGCAAGCCCAAATTTTTGCAACTTTCCACTTAACCGCATCTTCACGTACCAAGACGCATCAACGGGACGGGAATGTCCGGTTTACGCACCCTGAGAGGCGCCGTTGGCGTGTGGGCACTACCTATGCATCGACAGGCAATGGGCCCCGCACTCGTGCGCTTCAATTCGTCAAAATCAGCCGACAAGATCAAACAGGAGCGAGACGCTCATCTGGCTCAACTGCAAAAATACTACCCGCCATCACTTATCAAGTCGATTCTTGCCGCCGAGGCTTCAGTGACACCCGAAATGTGGGCCAACCGAAAGCGAAACCAGGTCACTGAGTTTGCACCTCTATACTCGGATGACTACGCTAAATACCATCCGTTGTACGATTTCCCCAAGCATGAATGGCTCGACAAATCCAAGCCGTGGCAACCCATTCCACAGCAGCTGCCACCAGGTGTGGCGCTTATCCCCGACGAGTACAGCTCGCGAGCAGCCACCAGCATCAACTTGTCGAAGCTTGAGCAGCTGACGGGTCTCCCTGTCGAATTTCTGCGCACGCTGACTGCTAAGCCGTTGATCCGTAAGCGGGTGGTTAACATGACACGAAAGGGAAAGCAGTCGAGCTTTTATGCTCTTGCGGTAGTTGGAAATCGTAATGGTCTTGTTGGACTCGGCGAGGGCCGAGACTCAAGCCAGCCTTCACTGGCCATTGCCCGTGCTCACTGGAACGGAGTCAAGAACCTGGTCCACATTCCTCGGTTCGAAGACCGTACCATTTACGGTAACGTTGAACACAAGTCGGGTGCTGTTGTCGTCAATCTGCGCACTTCGACTCCTGGCTCGGGTCTGCGGGTCAACCACGTCATCTACGAGATTTGTAAGGCTGCTGGTATCAAGGACCTTGTCGGCAACGTTTACCGCTCACGTAATCCGATGAACGTGGCCAAGGCAGCTGTGGAGGCTCTTTCCACCAAGCAAACGTCTCTAGAGGAGATTGCTGCTAGTCGTGGTAAGAGGATTGTTGATGTTACCAACACTTACTACAACTTCTAAATGGAGGCTACTACCAGCCGAGCTGGTGTTGTACATATTAATGGCATACGATGATCCGAAGGAATAAGAGACACCTACAAGTAGTAAGTCTATTGTAGTTTATAGTCATCGGTTACAAGTAACTGGACAAATGTAACCCGAAACCAAAACAGCTGACCATCTTGGTTCAAAAGCACGACAATAACTCCATTCGTATTCTATATACATAGACTTGACTCAAGTCTTGACTTACCAAAGGCACAAGTTTTCTCCGCAATACAAAAGACAACAAGACGCTCTTGAGGCGATGTTAATATTTCATTCATAATGAGAGCATAAACAGAAAAAATCGGCTTCTGCTTCCATGTAGATTGGTAGTGAGTAAAAAAGCACAAACTACTGCTCATTTTGTACCAAATATCACCGTCTCTCCATTACAGACGAGTCTGGGTCTCAACAACAAGCTTCTCACCCTTGTACATTTGTGAAATGGTGGACTGGCGACGCAGGATGTTGAGCTGATCGTAACCATCCTTGAGAGCCGCCTTTATGGCTGATGGTTCCGACAGTGTTCGGTTGGCGAGGAAGCCGTCGCGGACTCGGCGGATGGCGTATTGACGCACGTTGTAGCCAGCAAAGCGAGTGCTGAAGCGCAACAGCTCCTTATATAGAGACAGAGCTTCACTAGACATTGCAGGATTCAAGGTGTAGAGAGAGAGAGAGGGTGTGGGTGGTTTCTGCTGACTTAAAGAGCTGGGACGGGCCCTTGCCCTGATGGTCGCGAAGCTCGTCGCGGATGTTGTTGAAAAGGTTCACTACTACAGAAACTAATAAAACAGAAAACAAAAGAATTGAGGTAACATGGCAAGAGAAAGAACCTACGGGTTGATGTATATATTTGTCTATCTATTTTATGTATCACTGTGGAATGTTACGACAATTGTTAGTTCGAGGTAGTGCTGGCAAAATAAGAGCCGCGTTCACCAACCATGACTATACAGCCAGCAAAAAGTCTTCCAAATGGCGGTAATGACCATGAAAAAGGTAAATATACAGCTCAAGAATAAAAGAGTGCAAGAAGGAAAGGTCAACGCCGCGAAGGGAATTCAATCACGACTGATGACCTGTGATCGGGATCCACTGGATGCACTGGATCGCACAGTAATGGGAATTAGCACATTTCGAAGAGGAGGGGAAGGACATGACAAATGAGAGGACGAAAAACGAGAAAATTTAGAAAGGGGAGAGTAATATGGAGTGGGAGAAGTAGAAGTTAGTACGGTGAGACGACGGAGAACAAAACTTGAAAGTCCGATACAATGGACAAAGGATAAAGCTTCGTAATGCTTCAACAAGGGTAATGTTAGTCACTGAGAAATACAAGGAAATTTCACAAAGCCTCAATATCCAGCTGAGACCGTACAAACGGAAATAGATATTAAGAGCAGATAACCTTTGAACGCATAGGAGATACCCCCTACCTATCTACGAGTCATATAGAGGACTTGAAAAAACTAATCCTCAGCCCCCTTTATAAATAAAGATCATGATTATAAAGCTGACTTACAAGGAAAGTTACTATAAAGACGTCGTGATGCAGGTAATGAAGAGCATAAAGTGTTAAGGATGTGCGGGGCTCAACCGCTGGAACAATCGGCGAGGCCGGGGCCTTTTATATGACCGAAATATTTTTGAGAACAAAACGGAGTTCAAATGTTGTGGAGCACGCATTTTGTCCTGCCGGTGGCAGTCGATTTCGGCCGGCGATAAACCGGTGCGATGTTGTAATAAAACTGGCGTAATTCTATACAATGCAGTTCGTTTGCCAATCCCAACAGCGCTACAGTGCAACTACTGGAATATTTAATAACTGGTACTCATAACAGGCGTGGCATGGCTTCTGTCACTAGTGACAGTGCACAGCTACCAGTGCTGCGACTTGTGTTGTAATGGGATTTCCAGTAGTGCTGTCTACTACCAGTAAAACAACACCAAGAAAGATCCAGCAGACACCACTACGTCAGTAGTTACATATAAAAAAAACCTACATAAATAAGTATAGTATCAGTAATTGTACAAAGCATCATAGGGGCCATACAATTGAAACAAAAAAGTTATTACGTCAAGCCGAATCCTAAGCATATCATGAGATACCTCCAAACTCAGCGTTGACTCCATGGAGCGACATTTCAAAACAATTTGACAACCCAAACCCGTGATTAGCTTGGCAATACTGTCACAAAGCTGAGACGAGTGCGGAACAGTGTCGGGGTTGTTCCGGTGCAGGGACCTGTCAAACATCAGTAAGTTGCGCACGGGCCTCGAGATACAGAGTAGCATGTGCAGGGATTGTTAGCATGGCTGCTGACATAAGAAACAGCACTGGATATACATACAGGTAGAACAAAGAACGTCGCGTCACGGTTTCTAGATCCGCAACAAACGCGAGAGCCAGCAGCATTGGAGAGGCTGGACAGTTGGTGGTGTCGTGAACCATCACCGGCAAGCCGAATGCAGGTCCCTGTGCGGCGGTCGCTGGGCCCCAGCCGGGCCATTGCCGGAGGCAGCCGGAACCGGCAAGTGGGCATTCAGGGCAAGGTCTCGAGGCCTAGTATGTTGAAACCAACCTCCTTGATTCGGCGCCACGGCAAACATTTCCGCCGGTAATGCTTCCTTTACGGGTACTAACCAATTGTGTCAAGCGTCCAAGGTAGCAGAGGGACTTTCTTGCTGTTTCAATGGCTTGCTTTTAGCTTTGTTAGGTCCACTAAGCCGCGCTGTGCCTAGTGCAGCCCCTTAGCGTGTATTTGAAGTTGCTGGGGTATTATAAGTCAGTTGAGGACCATTTTCTTTTAAAAAGACATAATAAAACAAATCAGCTAATAATGATGACAATCAATCAGTAGATTCATCTTTCTTAATACGATGGATTCTGGACCATTGAATAGCCATTGACCCCCTGCCAATATGAACCTTTTACCTTTTCGAGCCCTAAACTCCCATGCATTAAACATGCATTAGCGCTGGCGATCTTTACTCCGGATAATGCGGCATCTACCGGTTAGCAGTTTGCCAGTTCCGCGCTAAAATATCAGCGACCATGGCTTTTGTTATATAAAGACATACTGATCACACTCAGTTGAATCCTCATCAAAAGCTTCATTTGCATATTCTCTCATCCTCACAATGTCTAGTGATAACGCTTCTACTGTTGATTCAGTCTCTGGACAACAACCTCAACCTATTTACAATGACAATGCTGACACTGAGGCCCTTGGACCTCAGTTATCACGTGTCGCTACTTCGCTAAAGGATGCTGGCATTGGTGAAGACATTCCTGTCCCCGATGTCAATTATCCCGTTTTCCGCCCTGAAGGAGGCCCCGAGTTCCCTGAGGAGTACACTCTTGAGACCGAAGAGGGCCTCGTTCCTATGGCTGCTCTTGAAGAGGTCCGCTCTCGTCGCACACAGGCCAGCACCCGTCGCTCAAGTCAGGCCACTGCTGCCAATGTTGACATTGAGAAGTCAGCTGCCGATAAATATGAGTTTGTCACCTTTAAGATTGACGATAAGGAGAACCCTCAGAACTGGTCGCGTGGTTACAAGTGGTATGTGACTATTTGTGCTTCAATGCTTGTTATCTGTGCTGCTTTCGGCTCATCTATTGTTACTGGTGGTCTTGACCTTATTATGGAAAAGTACAATGTCTCTCTTGAGGTTGCCACTCTCACCTGTTCTATCATGGTTCTTGGGTTTGCTGTTGGCCCTCTTCTGTGGTCTCCTCTCAGTGAAATCATTGGCCGCCGCCCTGTCTACGCCATCTCCATGACTCTTTACGTTATCTTCAACATTCCTTGTGCGCTGGCTCCCAATATTGGAGGCCTTCTTGTCTGCCGTTTCCTTTGTGGTGCATTTGCCTCGTCTGTCCTGTCGCTTGCTGGTGGTACTATTGCCGATGTTTGGAAGAAGGAAGAACGCGGACTTGCCATTGCCTACTTTGCTGCCGCCCCCTACTGTGGACCTGTCATCGGCCCGGTGGTATGTGGTTTCATTAACATTGGCTCTCACCGTCTGGATCTCTTCTTCTGGGTCAACTTGGCCTTTGCCGGTCTCGGTGGCCTCGTCATCTGCCAGATCCCTGAGACCTATGCTCCTGTCATCCTCAAGCGTCGTGCCAAGCGCATGAGAAAGGATACTGGTAACCCCATGATTATCACCGAGCAGGAGCAGGTCAAGATGTCCTTCCATGATATTGTTCACACGTGTCTGCTGCGTCCTCTCAAGATGATTGCCACCGAACCTGTTTTGGATCTTATGTGCATGTACGTTGTGCTTATCTATGCCATGCTCTATGCTTTCTTCTTTGCATACCCGGTTATCTTTGGTGAACTCTACAACTACAACGATGGCATCATTGGTCTTATGTTCATCCCTATCATTATTGGTTCTGGATTTGCTCTGGTCGCGACTCCTTATGTCGAGCGAATGTTTGCAAAGGTCTGCCTTCGTCGCGAGCCTACTCCCGAGGACCGTCTTGTGGGTGCTATGATTGGTGCACCATTTGTGCCCATATCTCTATTTATTCTTGGTGCTACTTCTTTCAAGCACATCATCTGGGTTGGTCCCGCCTCGTCTGGCATTGCATTTGGTTTCGGAATGGTTCTTTGCTACTACTCTGTCAACAACTACATCATTGATTCGTACCAGGAATATGCTGCCTCGGCCCTAGCTGCCAAGGTCTTCCTGCGTTCTGGCGGTGGTGCTGCCTTCCCTCTCTTCATTGTACAGATGTACCACCGTCTGGGACTTCAATGGGCCAGTTGGCTTCTCGCTTTTATTGGTTGTGGTATGGTTTTGATTCCTTACAGCTTTTACCACTATGGTGCCGCTATTCGCGCCAAGCTTAACAAAACGGAAAACTAAAGCTTGAAGCTTGGAATGGACTCCCCCCCCCCCCACCCCTATTTATAATATAGACAGTATTCTAATAATATGGTCATCAAGATATATAAATACAATTTAGCTGCTCGAGTACTGCTCATCTTCGTCACCAATAGATGACATAGACAAAGATTTTCCAATAGGAATGTCGAACATGGGGATCCCGCTCATAGCATACTTAGAATTCGTTTTATGAAGGGCCTGTGTTAGAAAATAGTTATGGTACCGTACAGCACCAACACATACCAGTTTCTTCTTCGGTTCTGGCTCGACAACGTCTGATTTTCGTTTAGGTTCTGGGGATCGGGGTGTAGCGTCTTGAGATGTTACTTTCTTCACTTCCGTTTCCGCCGAATTATTAACGTTTTGGTTGACATTTCTAGCTTCTTCAGTCACTTTAGGATCCTTAGCCTTCTTGGTGGCATCCATTTCCGCGCTATTATCTGGTAAATTTGCCTGGCGTCTAAGAAGTGCATGACAGTGGGGATGACTTCTCTCAAGTTTCCACACGAGAGATGAAGATTTCCCATGCAACCTTTGACGGAAGTAGTAGAAAGAGCAACCTGAAATTGCAATGAGATCATCCTCGACTAAGGACCACTGTTCAGCACGTTCTGCAGCAGAGTCAAATAGATACATCTTAAACTCATCTGGGTAGTCGACATGCCTATCGAGGTGTGCACAAGGTGTGTAGTCTGTTACAAACATGCCCAACTTCCGGCCACCATGCTGTAGGTATTCCATTTCAAAAACACGGCGTACTTGAACAACCACAAATCGCGGGGAGTTCGAGTGCACAGATACTTCTTTCATGAGTGTCACATCAAGGTTGTCGAACGACTGCTCTATCTCGGGAGCTGTTGTCTGCTGTTCTGGCTCTTCTTCACCAATGTATTCTGAGAGGTCGATACCAGACCGCTTGAACCGGTCAACATCAGCCTTCACGTCTTGGGGTAGGTCGTACTCGGGATATGCATTTATCGTGCCGCTCTGAGATACTATTGCAATTGATGAGTTTGTTGAAAAGCATCTTGTCACATTGAACTTGGCCTTTAAGTTAGAGAGTGTTACGATTGACTGAACAAAAAAAAAAGACATACCGCAGAGCTTGCTCGCACGTTATAGAGAACAATATTATCTCCTATTGATAATAGATCATCAGGAATGTGGACTCGCTTCTTCTCGAGGTTGATCTCTAGAGTAGCACCATCTTCGAGTTTCAAATCAAATACATGTTTCGTCTGCAGAACCTGCTGAGCACGAGCGCTTTTGAACTGAGCAAAACGCAACACTGTTCCTGCAACATTTACAATTGCCTGATGGGGAACAGCGTTGTATTGTTTACTTGTCGCGATGATTCGCGGCATTCGCAGCGTTAATGGTGGGTTGCAGCGTTTTAATGTCGAGGTACATTTTGGCGCGTAGTCGACGCGCAACTCTGGCGCTTTGATGCATATCCCCTAAAACCAGTCAGAATTCCCCGCTGTTCTAGCCGAGGATCCTCTTCGCTGCCCCGATTTTTTCCCCATACACTCCACACCATGAGCGCCCACGACGATGATAGTGATCTCGATGATCTGCTAGACGAGTTTGCTGCAGAGGTACTAAGTAAACCGCCGGGAGAAGCTGGTGCTGTAGGTGAATCTTCTGTACAGGCCAGTGCCACCTCACCAGCAGCGCCAAAGACCGTGGAGAAGATTGCCGAGCCGACGAGCCAAGATAAGCAGACAAAGCTTGCGTCTCCAGCACCGGCAACGACATCCAAGACCGTGGGATCTGGAGATCAATCGGTACCCGAGCTTGACGATGAGTTTGCTGATCAATTCAAGCAAGGAATGGATTTCATTCTAGAAGGCATGAAGGACAATCCAGAGGCCAAGCAGTCTTTTGAGGCGCTGCTTGCCAACTTATCGAGTGCTACTGGATCTGAGCCAGAGGCTTCTTCGTCAAACAAGTCAGCAGGTGCTGGAGGGTCGGGATTTCAGGACACCATTTCACAGACTATGAATCGTCTGCGAACTTCAGAGGAAGAGCATGATGCCAGGGCTACCAGCGCTGCAGACGACGATTTTCTCGTTAAAATGCTGAGTGGCCTGGAGTCGGCTGTAGGATCGACATCGGGCTCAGATTTGGACGGAGTGCTTGCTGAAATGCTCAAGGAACTGTCGTCCAAGGCTGTGTTGTATGAACCAATGAAGGAAATGCATGACAAGTTCCCTGCGTGGATGAAAGAAAACGCATCAAAGATAACTGATGAAGAGCGAAGTCGATATGAGAAGCAGCAAAAGATTGTTGACGAGATCTGTGACATTTATGAAGACCCCAAGTACTCTGATGACAACCAAACGGCTCGCAAGCGTCTCAGTGAACTCATGGAGGAGATGCAGAGTAGTGGAAATCCACCTCCTGAACTCATTGGAGACCTAGCAGCTGGAAGCATTCCTGGATTCGATGCCAATTCTCTAGGAGGAGCTCCTACCGATGATGCTTGTCCTATTCAGTGAGCTGGCGACAAGTAGCGACACATTACCCTGCTAGATGTGCTCGCCAAGTGGGACAACTAGTGAGTATATCATAATGTTCTCTGTTTTTCATTTACGGGGGTTTTAGTGCTATTGTTATCAGTCTTCTTTCGTGGCATCATTTTGCTTGACGGTCTGTTTGATCCATGACCCGGAGTACGACCCTAGCCCCAACATATAGCGAGTTTGGGCATTGCAAATTACGCTGTTTTTGTTACATTTTTTTGTTGATAGATTCCACCCGCCCCCACAACCTGTGACTTGTAAAGACTCACACCCGTAGTTAGAACAGCACGGGATATTGTTTGAACGTTTAAAAATCCGTTTGGCATCATGTCGAACTTGTGCTTGAGTAGACTCCAGGAGGAGCGGTGAGTAGAGCGGTTTAAGAGGAAAAAAAGGTACAACTTCTAACAACAGTAAACAGTGGCGAAGAGACCATCCATTCCAGTTTTTCGCCAAGCCAATCAAGAAGTCTGATGGAGGCCTTGATTTGATGAACTGGGTACTTGGAATCCCAGGAAAAGAGGGCACTATTTGGGAGAACGGCATCTACACAGTGTCTGTGGCTTTTACCAACGAGTATCCCGCCAAGCCACCAAAGTGCAAATTCGAAGCTGGATTCTACCATCCAAACGTCTATCCTTCAGGAACTATTTGTCTCAGCATTCTCAACGAGGACGAAGACTGGCGTCCTGCTCTAACTCTTAAACAACTAGCACTAGGTATCCAGGAACTTCTCGACAACCCCAATTTGGACTCACCTGCTCAGGCCGATGCTTATCAGACATTCAAGCGTGATCCCGAACAGTACAAGCGCAAGGTTCTTGAGCAGGCACGCCGTTACACTTCGTCGTGATAAACCAGAGTTATTTATTGCCCGGGAGGTTGCAAATTGTCGAACCATCAAGTCCGGGCCAAATTGTTAAGTAGAACAACACGAGGTGTCGTGGGAAAATTGAGAGCAAAAGTACCTGTTTCAACAGTATAGCTAATTTGCAGTCTGTCAAGTTTCCATGAGCTCGTCGCCATCTTACTAGTCTTCGAAGTCAATAACATGATGGGAAGCATCAAACAGCCCAAAATCATCATCTTCGTTGTGAAACATGATCTCGAAATCGTGTGAGTCTTCCGGGAATGTTGGCTCGAGTTCGTCTGAGTTGGGGAATGTTGGCTCAAACTCGTGTGAATCTGGGAATGTTGGCTCGAATTCGCGTGTGTCTAACAGCAATACTGGCATTCCGAAAGGATGCTGTATTTCCTCTTGTAGTCGCATAAAACATGGCTTCGAAACAACACCGAAGTCATAGATAAAGCAAGAAATGTTACTTGGTGGCTTGCTGTACTGAGACTGATGGAATCCGGCATTTACTAAGACATCTACCGTATTTCCATCAATATTCAAACTGCTGGCCGAGATGCGGCCACCACTTATAGCGCCTGAAATGACCATAGGCAGACAACCATGATGAGTAGCGATTCAGGTACACAGTTTCGAGTCAGTACTAGACATATTGAGTTTCCGAAACTGTGCTGCCAAGATGATGATGTCACGGTTATCTGCTAGAGAGTAGTTATATTGCAATCCAGTCTCATTGACGCATTGAATAAAGTCAGTGACATCTGTGCGGGTGATAGGCTGTCTGGGTCCGAAGCTGCAGACACAGCTGGCAACGGGCTGGCAACGGGCTGGCAACGACCAGCAGGGAAACCAGTAGAGAAAGCATGACACAAACTGTAGTGTTAATACCTCACCAAAGTACTAAATGCTGTAGAAATAGAGGATAGTTATAAAAAGTTCAAGATCGTTCTGCCCCTGTTATTTATGCTCTAGACATGAATGCAAGAATGCTGGGATTTGGGGTTCGGCATTCGATTGTCCGTCCTTCCTAAAACGCCATGACAGGGTGGATATCGGGCCTAAGATTCCAACCTCCCGCGCCTTCTCAGACTGTATGTACTCAAGTAGATTGTAGACAAAATCTAACGACAGGATTTCCGAAAGGCGTTACAGGAGTTTGCAGACCAAGAACAACGATCCAAAACGGTCCAAAAGGTATGAGATTGCGTGGCCATGGTTTCGTAGCCTACTAACCAAGAACCTCAGCCAGCTAATCACGGCATCTACAAGACTCGCTCAAGAGTAAGAACGTTATGTGAACTGCGACGAAACGACCAACTAACTCAAGGGCTGATGGATCCCGGAGACAACTACAGAGAGCAGTCCCACGGGCTGAGGGCGCTCTTAATCAGACGCAGGCCAGACCATTGTAATGGAAGAAACTTGACTTCATTGAACTCACTGGCCATTCTTACTTATTCAATTTAATGAATCTACCTGGTTTCTATACATTCTAGTGTCAAAGCATCTGGCTATCTATGGCTGGTGGACAATTGTTTGATCTTAGTGCAAATCTAAGCTCAGCTTACTACATACACATTATACTTACGCGGCAGAAGGAGGAGGCGGTCTAGGAATAGGAGGGACTGGAGGGGGCGGAGCACGAGGTGCTGAAGGAGGAGGTGGAGGAGGTGGGGGTGGTGGATCTCTTGGAGCTGGCGGTGGAGGAGGGGGGCGTGGAAATGAAACGGCAGGAGCAGGCCTCAGAACAGTGGGTTGAGGAGGTGGAGGTAATATAGTGACAGAAGGAGGCGGCGGCAATGTAGATGCAACAACAGGAGCAGGAGGAAGATGAATGGCTACAGGAAACAATTTCGAAGCACCATCACCAACATCGGGCTTGACAGGCTTGACATCATCATTCACAGATGCTTCACCCTGTTCCTGTTCACGAATTGCAGACACCAGATCAAGACACAACTCTCGAGCCTTCTCAACATTCTCCACAAGACGTCCAGTGACATGGATATACATGGACACATCTTCTTCGGTGCCAGTAATGCGATCGATAAAACCCGAGCCACGGCCCTTGATATCAACAGCACACCTTGTCTCGTTGCAAATATGCTTGATGTTCTGATTGTCGTCTCCTGCAATAAGATCCCGTAGTTCATTCAAAGGTTTGGATGTCGGTATATCAACTGGTACGCGGGCCTCAGGGAACCCGTCGTTGGCATCGCTAGAGTTAGCAGGGCCGTTAGTGATGGCAAGAACCGTATCTGCCTGGTCACGTCTAAACCGACGCTCATCTACTAACGCTCCAAGTTCCTGATTGATGAGGTCGTCGATCTGAAGCATCGCCTTATCAATGTTGGCTTGTTCGGTGGATTCTACCAACAGGTACAACGGAGGGTCGCGAGGTGTCGCCAGTCGCTTGTCTGGATAATATCTGCCCTTAGTAGTCACAGTAACACCACAGTCTTCCTCAATGGCTTTGGTTGTGGATTCCTTGGTCAGCAGGTACTTGTTTCGGAGATCGTTGATTTCAATCCGTTTCGACAGCTTGCGCTGACGAATCGTCACAACTGGTGCCACACTGGTACCTGACACGAGTGGTCGCGAGTCACCGCCAGCTGCTGCCTTTTTTTGCTCTGCGAGTTTGGCTATTTGAGCATTGATCTTGGCAGCTGCGGCCGCTGCCAATGCAACTGGGTCAATTGAAGGAACTGGAGTCGAACTGGAGTCAGTAGAAGCAAGCACTGGAGTCTTCTCACCACTGGCAGTATTAGGCTCCGTCTTGATCGAATCATGTTTGGTAGATTCCAATTCAGAGTCTCCATTATGGTCAACACTACCGGTTGTACGATCATGTCGCGACCCGTCTTTGTCTTCATGATCACGAGCTCGGCTTGTGTCTCGAGAATCCCACGAACTGCGCGAGCCATGAGACCCACTGCGACGGTGGTGAGATCGGTACCGGTCACTTGATTTATCTCTTGATCTATAACGTCGTCGTTCACGGTAGTCGTCATCTCGCCGGTCATCTCGACGGTGTCTGTAGTCGCGATCACGGTCTTGTCTTCGTCGCTCGTGTGACCTTGTTCTAGAACGCCGTCGTTTAGTTGTTCGGAAGTCGTCTTCTGAGTCATCTTCATCTGCCCGGTCTCGCCGATGCCGTAATCTGTACTCACGCGAGTCTTGGGACGGGCTCTCATCGCCTCGAACTTCTCCCATTGTAGTGGTAAGTAGGAGAGGGCAAATCGACAAAAATTCCCGAGCTTCAAGTTATATATACTTGGGTTGGGGAAGATCCCAAGAACCCCGTCACACGTACGAACGCCTGAACCAACTTGTTGGCGTCTTGCTAACCTCGTCTAATGCCCGACATCACATATCTTTTCCACGAGCTGAGTCGGAGCAAGCAAGAGGCTCTGGGATTGGGGCCTCAGGAACCTGTGGATCAGGCTGAGACGGATCGCTTGACGTCTGAGTGCCTTGATATTGTAAGTAAAACGGGTTATCAAAGGTTCGAACGGTTCTTTGAACTATAACTAACATAAAGCGCAAGTCCCTTGAGGATCTTCGTACTTCTCTCGATAAATTGAGACCTTTGTACCTGTCAGCGAGACACGCATCTGCATATAATGAGTCAATGACCGATAAACAGCGTGATGAAATCGACTATGAGACGCGCATGATCATCCAACGGCAAATGGGACGACTTCGCATACTGGAGGACCTGGAAAAACAACGAATCCAGCAGACGGGACACACTGGTGACTCTATGATTTCCAAGCTATTTGTTGATCCAAAACGCCAGGGAATAGAAAAAACCCTGCAACTGCATCGAGCTGGCATGTTCTGGTACCTCAACAATATGCTCAAATCTGTCTCAGACATCCACGCTTCCCAACAGCGCATTCGTCTGTCACGGCAGCTTGACAAATCACGCGCAACTTCCATCCCTGAGATAATGAGCCACGCAAGATACCAGCCAACCAACGAAACTCTTGTTGATATCACGCCGCCATTGGACCTTGCACCGCAACAGGTTCAAGAGCTCGAACAGGAGAATAACGCTCTCTTAAAAGAACTCGAGTTGACGCATGACAAGGTAAAACAGGCTGAGAAGTCTATGTATGAAGTTGCCGAACTTCAGACGAACGTAGCTACCCATTTAGCATCTCAGAACGACATGATCCAGAGTCTCGTTGAAGACACCATCAAGACGACCTCCAACGTCGGCGCTGCTAACAGTGAGCTTGATTCGGCTCGCAAGCGCAACCGAAGAGCCTCCAAAATAATCATCTACACTTCTATCATCTTGGCTCTCATTCTTCTGTTTTACGACGCCATGTTGAGCTGACGCTTCGTTGATTATTTAAACGCCGTGAAGGATTGGATTTCTTCATGAATACTACTTCTGTACTTTGCAAAGCATGATATAACTCTATATGAGACTAGGTTGAATGCTACGGTAAAACCTCATCCACAACTCCAGCAGAAACGGTCTGTCCATCCTTTCGGAGCACAAAGCGTCCCAGCTCTTTGCTGCTAGAAAATGGTTCCACTGGGATGCCATTCTCAAGCTCAATCTCGACTATGGCAGCCTGTCCACTCTTCAAATGTCTCGGCTTCTCCTGAATGACCTGGCCTGAAGCCTTATCCACAATGGCAATGAGCTTTGCTAGTTTGCATGTCTTGTTGATGCGTCCTCGATGAAGAAGCATCTTCATACCCTTCAAGATGGGTCGCTTCATGTCAAACAGCACAATTCTGCCCTTGAACCGCGAGGTGATTGTCACAGCTGAGTCGAAATTGCTGACGACATCGCCAACATTGATCTGATCAAGCTCAAGGTTCGCCACTGACAGAACAACATTGTCACCAGCAACGGCCCATTTTTTGGACTCGTCGCCATTGACACTGAGACTCTTGACAACAGGAAATGCACCACTAGGGCTAACCTTGACTGTCTCACCAACCTGAATAGAACCCGAGTCGATGCGACCATGAATAGAAATGTCCGACGTATGAGACCCCGAGTATGCATCTATAACAGTAAGTCGAAGTGCACGCTGATAGTCCTTGGTGTTTTCCTCTGGTTTACAAGCTTCCAGCTGATCCAACAAGGTCGGCCCGCTGTACCACGACAGGTCTTTGCGTTTGACTACATTGTCCCCGTTAAGACCGCTGGTCGGTACAAACCACAGCTTGCTTGTGGCGAAGCCAACTTTGGATAGGAACTCAGTGAGTTGAATTCGAATCTCCTCAAATCGAGCCTCGGACCAATCAGTAGTATCAAGCTTGTTTACAGCAACGATGACACGATCCACGCCTAATGAGCGTACTAGAATAGCATGTTCCTTGGTCTGTCCGTCAAGGTCGAAGCCTGCCTCAAATGCATTGACGCTTGCATCGACAACCAAAAGGGCTATATCTGCCTGAGAAGAGCCGGCAATCATATTAGGGACGAAGTCGCGATGGCCAGGCGCGTCAACGATCGTGAAGATGGCATCTTTGGTCTCAAAGCTGCTGGTAGCAATGTCAATAGTAACTCCACGGTTGCGCTCTTCTTCTGTCTGATCCATCACCCATGCAAGAGCAAATGAGCCCTTCCCAATATTGGAGCTTTCCTTGGTGTATTTGTCAATAGAATGCTTGTCAACTGCACCCACGTCATAGAGCATTCTACCCATGAGCGTACTTTTTCCGGCGTCGACATGACCAATAACAACAAAGTTGACAACTGGCTTTGAAGAAGTCTTCTTAATTTGCTCTTCAATGTTGATAAGAGGAGTAGAAGCCTTTGGAGGAGCCTTCTGAGGCGGCTCAGAAATGTGAAGATTAGACACAGCTTTGTTGAAACCTTGTTCCTGCGCCTTGAGAACAAGATCATCGGGACTGGGGTTGTTGAAGGCCTGTTTAGCAGCAGCAGACACCTCATGGGCTTCGTTAGCAACTCCTCGTGCTTGGTAGACAACCTTGTGACCCATGGTGAATACAAGGCCGAAAGATGACGGAGTCTCGAGCAGGTTTTCTGGTGATACAAACGGCACGTCAAGATCGATGACAGGAAAGCACTTGACTCGCTTGAGAGGTCTTGCGGGAACTGTAGCCTCTGAAGTATCGGGCTCACGCGGGGTTTTGGCAAGTTTGGCTAGCGGAGAAGCTGAGCCGAGCTTGAATGCAGGTTTTGGTGATGATGCAGAAGAAGAGGCAGGTTTGGTGCCAAGGCGATCCAGAAGGCCGACCGAGTTTAGCTGACCAGTTGACTTGCCAGATAATCTTGACATTGCCAAAGCTTGGAGTTTGGATGGTGCGCCTGGTATTGACTCTCCTGATGTCCCAGATGTTTGTGAGGCGGACTTTTTGGCAGCAGCCAGTGCAGCGAGACCTGACAGGCCTTGACGTGGAGTTTTAGACGCAGAGCTCGAGGGGTCGGAAAGATCCAACTTACTCTTCGGTGATGGCACTTGTGTAGCTGCCAAGGGTGGTGTAACGTTTTGTTTCGGTTTCGGTTTCGGTTTCACGCGAGATGCGTGCTTGTTCTGCAAATACTTGACGACGCGATCAATGTCAAAATCGTAATGATACAGCGCCTCGGTGATATCTTCATTGCTCGCTTTGGCATCTCCAAGTAAGCTTTTCACCATTGCCATGCTTTCATGGAGGTTATCTATCAGTTAGCAATGCTTGTAGTACTGGAGACCGTAGCATACCCTCTTCTTCGGATCCCATTTCTAAGTTAGCAGAATGTTCACGAGTGTGTACCGACAAACTTACCATCATCGTAGTACTCATCATCATAGTCTATGAGGTCTATCGTTAGTGGGTTCAAGTCGAATCAATGCCACTTACCATCATCATCGTACTGCGGTGCCATGATGAAGGACGAATTGTTAAGCGGGACAGTTGTGAGATCCTAGCCCAAATATATATCCGTGCACCATCCCCACACGACCTTACAACTACAAAGCATCGCACACACTATGGAGCCTATAGAAACGACACTTTTTGCATGTCCTTTGGTGTATATATACCAGATTCCTCCGCTAAAGAGTACTTCTGGCTACAAAGCTTCGGATTGGAACGTGGACAAGCCCATGTGGCAAGGAAGACTGACGGTTGTGGAGATCAGCTCGGATCCTGTCCGATGTGAAGTACGACTCGTGGACGATGGCAGTGGAGAGTTGTTTGCTGCTGCTCCTTACTTATCTGATGGCACAGGAGTCAAAATTGTTACTGATTCGTCTCGTTTTTTTGCTCTTACACTTGTCAATGAGTCGATGAGGGCCATTGTAGGACTCGGATTCCCCGACCGTGGCTCGTCGTTTGAATTTAATATTGCTCTACAGGACTTTAAGCGTCACAGCGTTAAAGAGGTCAAGCCTAAAAGTCATGTTGATTACTCGTTGAAAGAGGGCCAGCAAATCCACATGAAACTGCTTGGCTCCACTTCTACTGAGCCCGTCCCACAACTGCAAGCTCCACCTCTACAACCCCCACCATCCCGTCAACAGGTTCAAAAAGGATTTGATGACGATTTTGCCGACGATTTCGGCGACTTTCAGTGATGGCAAAAACCTATCATTGGTTGGAACATTATATCATGACTTGCATAGCTATTTACACAAAACTGTGACGGTTTCACACGTCAAGCTCAAAGATCTCGGTAGAGCCTTGTCGGGGGGCGTTCCTATGAACGCATGTAGAGCACTTGAAACATAATAGCACAGTACCCTAGGCATCCTGGATCCATAGATCCCGTCGTCGCTGGCGGTCCACGCGAGCTCGCGCAGTTCGCTTCGTCCACTGGCTCTTAATGGTCTCGAGTCTTCGGTCCATCTCGGCCTTGTATTCGGGATTCGGTTTCGATGCAACTCCAATCATAAACTCCGAACACTGGAACCTCTCGGCCAATGCTTTGCGAGTCCACTTGGTTGGGTTTTCGTTGCGTAGTTTATGAATTTCAATCAGATCAGCCTCAGTCAAATGGTACTTCTTCTCATCCAGATCCTTGAGTATGGGCATCTGCTCAACAGGATATGGTTCCTTATCCTTGACTACAGTTCTCTGGTCTTCCTTGGGTAGAAATGCAGCGGGGGTCTCGTATGGATCAGGAACAGAAGGTGCAGGATTGTAGACGAGGCCCTTCGGCAGAATGATTTTGGCGTTGTTGGCCGAGCTTTTTGGGTTGTGAACTGTAGGGAATCGCGTGGGTGCCGATTGACGGGCCACTCCATTGGCTCGCGAAGATGCAAATCGTACCACTTGTAAGCTTGGCGAGCGCAGCATTTTTGTATTGGAAAATAGACGGTAGGAATGGAGCTGAGGAGAACTCGAACTGAAATTTCCATTAGAACCCCTACCCCAACATGAAAGGTCTCCGTACCCTGGAATTTATTAGTGTCTCCTTAACTACTGTTAACTCAGTTACTGTGCAACTGCTTCTCAGTTTCAGTATAGACGAACGAAACGAGACTGCCGGATATTCAGAGTAGTTTTTTTACTATATTACTTTGAATAGTTCATTTACTGGCTGGTTTGTGTATTAAACAGTGCTCATCTGGTGGTTTTTGTCGACTATTACTGCATACTTGTTTTGATACTCGATTCAAAGTTCAACAATGAACAATGGATCTACCAGCTCTGATGACTACATCAATGAGCTGGCACAGCTAATAGCAAATCAGCTAAACCGTACTGCGCCAAACCCGGCTATAGCGTCTCAGATACTGCGACTGGCTCAGTCAAACCCGACAGTAGACGGTTTTGTACGAGTCTGCTCAGTGTTTGGTAAATTTGATCGGTCATTTCTCGAATCAGTGTACGAAAAGCAGAAAAGTGGATCTTCTGGAATATCGGCAAGTGCAAAGCATGAAGAGCCCGACAAGGCTGATTCCGGCTCGGCGTCGAAATTAGAGCAAGCACGACAGGCGGGAGGCCTGCTCATTATGAAGAAGGGAGGCTCTCTTCAACCGACGAAGACCCAGTCTCCAGAACCAGTCAAAGAAGAGTCGAAAAGTCTGTTCAAGAAACGCCCCAGTGTTCTTATGAATCGAGAGAGTGATGAAAAACAGTTAGCTGTGAAAGTGGATACCAAACAAGTGGTGCCAAAACCTGAACATGCTCTATCTGACCGGGCCCGTCAAAAGCTTCTCGAGATCCGCAAGCGAAGAGAAGTGGAGACTGACGTTGCAGCCACACCAAGGTACGAGCCTCCTAGCAAACGTTTGAATAAGCGACCGAGCGGAGATTACAAGGCCGGCCAAGTTGCAGACTCTACTTATTCCTCCCCAGCGCGCCAAGTGGCATCACAGGACTTCTCACAAGACATTGGGCCCTACGAAGAGGATGTTAATGCTGCATTGGACAGAGATTGGTATACTGCCGATGAATTCGGACATGCCGTGTCGACGGACGATTATACTGGTGCCGACATAGATGCTGAGTACGAGCAGAAAACACAAAAGCGTATCTCTTATCGAGCTGCACAAAAGAAGAAAGATACAGATTTGTGGGAACAGAATCGGATGCGGACGTCTGGAGTTATGGGTTCCGGCATACGAGATCTTGACTTTGACGACGAGGAAGAGAACCGCGTGCATCTGTTTGTTCATTCGTTGAGGCCACCATTTTTGGATGGTCAACAGGTACTGACCCGAAATAAGAACGGAGTTTCGGCTGTTCGCGATCCTACAGGAGATTTGGCCCTATTTGCTCGTAAAGGCAGCGCTATAGTAAGAGAACGACGCCAGCAGCGTGAACTGCAGCAGCAAGCACGACAATCTACTTCGCTAGCAGGCACAACCTTGGGCAACGTCATGGGTATCAAAGAGGCAGCAGATGATGATGATGACACACCAGCAGGTACTATTTCGAACAAGTTTTCCGATCTTTTGAAAAAAGGACAAAAAGCCGCTTCAAACTTCAGTAAAGAAAAGTCTCTTAAAGAGCAGAGGCAGTTTCTGCCGGCATTTGCTGTTCGTGAAGAGCTACTCAAAGTAATACGCGATAATCAGGTCGTCATCGTCATTGGTGAGACAGGATCGGGAAAAACGACGCAGTTGACTCAGTTCTTGAACGAAGATGGCTATGGTGGTCGTGGCTTAATCGGATGTACGCAGCCCCGTCGAGTTGCTGCCATGAGTGTTGCCAAGCGAGTAAGCGAGGAGATGCAAGTCAAGCTGGGGGAGGAAGTTGGATACAGCATTCGTTTTGAGGATGTGACGAGCGAAAAAACTAGGATAAAGTATATGACGTACGGTATCCTGTTACGTGAAGCTCTACTTGATCCGAGTTTGTCGAAGTACTCGTGCATTATCATGGATGAGGCACATGAAAGAGTCCTTAATACTGATATCTTGATGGGTTTGTTCAAAAAGGTTCTGGTCAAGCGCCGCGATGTCAAGCTTATTATAACATCTGCTACGCTCAATGCTGACAGATTCTCAGAATTTTACGGAGGAGCACCACAATTTACGATTCCTGGTCGAACATTCCCTGTTGATGTGATACATTCCAAGACCCCGGTGGAAGACTATGTTGATGCAGCTGTGAAGCAGGTACTGTCTATACATTTGCAGCAGGGACCAGGTGATATTCTTGTCTTCATGACAGGCCAGGAGGATATTGAGGCTACATGTGAACTAATTGCCGAGCGCATGCAGCTTTTGGATAAACCAGATAAACTGGAGATCTTGCCAATATACTCGTCGATGCCCGCTGATCTCCAAGCGAAAATCTTCGATGCTGCACCTCCCGGTGTTCGCAAAGTTGTTGTGGCCACCAACATTGCAGAGACTTCTCTGACTTTGGATGGTATTTCATTCGTTGTGGATACTGGCTTCTCTAAGCTCAGAGTTTACAATCCAAAGTTGGGAATGGATACCCTTCAAATCATGCCTATCTCTCGTGCCAATGCAGGTCAGCGGTCTGGAAGAGCTGGTCGAACTGGCAAGGGAATAGCTTACAGATTGTACACAGACAAGGCAGAAGAGGATGAAATGTACTCTCAGACGATCCCTGAGATTCAGCGTACAAATCTGGCTCACGCTCTGCTGTTGTTGAAGAGTCTCGGCGTAGACAACTTGCTTGAATTTGATTTCCTGGATGCACCGCCTCAGGATACTATGATGGCTAGTTTGTATGATCTATGGACGCTTGGAGCACTGGACAATGTTGGAAGCCTTACTTCTCTTGGCAGGAACATGATCTTATTTCCAATGGATCCGTCTCTATCTAAGCTTATTTTGATGTCTCTCGAGTATGGTTGCTCAGAGGAGATGCTCACAATTGTGTCCATGTTGTCTGTTCCATCTGTCTTCTACAGACCGAAAGAAAGGCAAGAAGAGAGTGATGCGGCCCGTGAAAAATTCTTCGTTGCCGAGTCGGACCATTTGACGCTTCTCAACGTCTTCAACCAGTGGAAGAAGAACTCGTTTTCAGATGGATGGAGTGTCCGACATTTTCTGCATCCGAAGTCACTTCGCCGAGCACAAGAGATCCGTGAGCAGCTTGTGTACTTGCTGGACTCCCAGAAGATGGAGATAAAGTCATGTCGTGGCGATTGGGATGTTATCCGCAAATGTATATGTACTGGATATTTTCACCAGGCTGCGAAGGTTAAAGGTTTTGGAGAGTTCATGAACGTTCGGACCCTCGTAACGATGCAGTTACATCCTACCTCAGCACTGTATGGTCTTGGATATCTGCCAGACTACGTCGTGTATCATGAGCTCATTTTCACGTCGAAGCAGTACATGACAACGGTAACTGCTGTTGATCCACACTGGTTGGCAGAGCTGGGTGGTGTTTTCTACAGTATAAAAGAGCGAGGCTATTCAGCACGAGACAGGAAGACAACAGAGATGACATACTCGCGGCAGATGGAGCTTGAACAGCAGATTGAAGATGACCGGCGCAGGTATGAGGAGTCTAAAAGGGCCGAGGATCGAACGAAGCACATGAAAAAGAAGAGTGCAGTTGTTTTGCCCGGTTCTAAGACGAGTCGCGGGTTTCGTCGCGGGATGTGATGCCCGCTTGTATATTATTTAATTATTTATATGCATTTTTGCCTTGATGACATGGGTTTTGTTTTAGTGTACATCGCCGACAAATGAGTCGGGCTAATTTAGGATGATGTTGTCAATGATGCGAGTCATAGTATCCTCCTTGTTGGGCACGCGAATGGCACCGCTCATAATGGCACCGATGCCAGGAACGACGGTGTCGAGTTCGAGCATTGTCTCCTTGTCAGATAATGCGATATACTCAACTTCAGTGGGGAAGGAAGATTTGGAAAGCACCAGATTCACAGCATCAATGATGTCTTCACGTGAAGTTTTGCCTGATTTGTAGGCTGCTTCGCCCGCCGACAGAGCTTCAAAGAGAATGCGGGCATTCTGCCGGCTCTCAGGAGTCAGGTATTCGTTACGAGAGCTCATAGCCAGTCCATTAGGCTCGCGGGCCGTAGGAGCAACTATGATCTCTGTAGGTAGGAGAAGATCCTTAACAAGGCGACGAACAACAACGCTTTGTTGAATGTCTTTTTGGCCAAAGTAAGCTCTGTCGGGAGTGACAATGTTGAGAAGCTTCGTTACAATGGTAGCGACCCCTCGAAAGAACTGGGGACGCATGGCACCTTCAAGTTGACTGCTAAGACCCTTGACTTCAACAAACGCTCCTGTCTGATGCGAGACTTCCAGGGTGATTCCTGACGGGTACATGTCCTTAACAGATGGAATGAATACGGCAACATCAGTGCCAGTTGTCTTCTCGATCTGCCCGATTTTGGCAAGATCCGAGTCCATAGTGCGTGGGTATCGATCAAGGTCCTCGTGAGGAGCAAATTGTGATGGGTTGACAAAAATGGACACGACAGTTGCCGAGTTCTCGGTGCATGCTCGCTCCACGAGTTGTAAATGGCCCTGGTGAAGTGCTCCCATAGTAGGCATGAGTCCCACTGTTTCGTTGGAAATGACACGCTGTTTACGCCATGCCCGCATTTCCGCAACAGATTTGACTATATGCAGGGATCGAATAGAGATGCCATGAGAGAATTGTCGCGCAACCGGACGTAGTAATACTAGTCTCCACATGGTGACTGTAGTCGAATGTAGGATCTTCGGTTCCCCAGATATTTTTTCCCGGGGCGAGGGCACAATTTAGAGCTCGGGACTATCCAAAATGAGGGCACCTATTTGGTATAGAGAAGAGCAACGATCAGCAATTTTTTTTTGGGTCACTGTAACAAGTGAAGACACAAACTTGATCAAGGAGCTTCAATAGTAGTTGAAAAGAGTTAATAGAGCAGTGGAAGGAAATAAGGCCTTCCCTTTAAGCTCACTCTGCTTCTGACAGTGCGGAGTAAACCCTATAAGTCTCAGAATGGACACGTGAACACACGAATAATTAACCAAAGGGACAAATAGTCATAAATTAGATAGTCATAAGACGGTTAGTCATAATTGAAGTATAGGTTCCTCATCAAGTAATCTTAACCTTAAATATTGCCAATGAGTATAGCCAAAAGCTTCATACGGTGACAGGTATAGACAGGGAAGCCCATACCCTATAGAATGTTCAGCCCCGCCTAACGGGATCCTAGCCCTGGGAAGTTTGGAGAGTTGCCCGGCAACGCGCGTCTCTTCAAATACACGCTTAAAACGAGTCTTTTGATCTCGAGCAAAGAGGCACCGTTCTAACGAGCGCCAAAAATTACTTGGCATCCCGTCTAGCGTTCACGTGCTGGGGTCAGTTCAAGCACTGTCTTGGGCGAACTCCGTTTAACCGGGGGCGTAAGTAATCGCGGTTTCGAACTCCGTGGTCCGAAATATCGTTTCAAACAAGCCCTATGAACCGTTCAGTTGCATCGTCGTTCGACTCTCGCCGCCGTTCTCGCATCCCAAATCACGGTCCTTTGGCGCCTGTGGATGCCAAGGCCCTTAATATGACGCCTGCTTCTAATCTGCGCAAACCCTCGCTGCGCCCATCATTGGCGCCGCCGCCAATGTCCACAACAGCAACGCGGCAGTCGCGCTCGTCCTTTGCGCCGTCGCGCGGTCTATCCGACGTCTTCTCCACAAATATGCTGGCTAATAGTAACGAGAACATTGCACCGGCAAACTCACGACGAAGCATTGTACCAACAAACGGTACTGTGAGACCTAGTGCCAGCGCGTCGGCTCGCCAACAACCGCGCCAGTCAACTGTGCCACGACCCTCATCATTTGGTCTTGGTTCCGCCATCTCCTCGGCTCCAACAGGTCCTCTTCCTACATCTGTTCCACCTATACGAGATCCACGACCCCTGCGCGACAGAAGCTACATAAACACCATCACCGAGGAGATCTACAAGTATCTCACCGATAATAATTTTGAGATAGAGGCACGGCATCCACTGACGCTACAGTCGCTTAAAACCCCGACACAGAAGGACTTTGTCACCGTGTTCCGCTGGCTCTACCAACGCATGGATCCGGGCTTCCGGTTTGAAAACTCAATGGACAAAGATGTGTCGTTTCTCATTCGAACTATCAGGTATCCATACTTTGAGTCCATCACCAAATCTCAGATAACAGCTGTCGGCGGTCAGAATTGGCCTGTTTTTCTAGGCCTCCTACATTGGATTGTTCAGCTGTGCAAGACCCTCGAGCACTACGACACCGAGACCGAAAACGCTCAGAGCTCTGATGAGAGTATGCTCAGCCAAATCCTCGACAGGTATGCGTCCAAATCGTATCGGGCCCACCTTGAGAATGAGTCCGTCTTCACAGAGTATGGTCGAGAAGTCGAGCAGGAGATTGCTCAATTCTCAAGATCTGTACAGGAAAGCATCAAGGAAGCGACCTCGGAAATCAGCGAGGTCCGCAAGCGTCTGGGCAAATTGTCGGAGGAATCGAATGCTCTCGATAATCTTCAGACTAAACGGGAAGCTCTTGAAAGCGATCTTGTCAAGTTCAAGGCCTACATTGAGGTGCTTGAAGAAAAGAAGAAAGGATGGATTGCTTCTCGGGAACGACTCATTGAGTCCATTGACAAGTTCACGCAAGATCTCGCCGAAATAGAGGCCGAGAAGGCGTCTTTAAAAACCCAGATCAGCGCACAAGGACTATCTCCAGCTGACATTGATCGACTCAATGCCGAGCGGGATGATCTCGAACGGTCACGTGATGCACTACGTGCTCGACGCGAAGAACTGTCTGTACACGTTGCGGAACAGACCAAGATTGCTCGTGAGTATCTCGTCACACTAGAAGGCACTCTGCAGCGCTACAATGAGACCCTTTATCACATTGGTCTCCCTACAGACCCATCATCACCCTACTATCTCAAACTCGAATCGCCGTTATCGGAAGACAATCTGGGGAAGCAGCCCGAGCAACTGCTACAAGGTCGAGATTTGCGCAGCGAGATTCGTCCTGCTTTGCAGCGAGTGCGCGCTGAAATCTCACAGCGAGTTCATGAGACTGGCGACAACACCATTCAGATCCAGGGACTTCTGGATCAGGCCAAGGAGGTACTTGATGAAAAGCGAGAAGAGGTGGAACGTCTTCATGCGCTTTTAAACACCAACAGCAATAAGCATGACGAGATTTACGAACGAATGAGTTCTAACACGGCGGACTCGACGGCGAAAATCGAACGTCTAGAACATGACATTGAAAAGGTCAAGGCAGAGGGCGACCAGGGCCTTCAGAGTGTCATTGAGCGATCCCAAGTGGTGGATAATGAGTTCAAGCAGGTTCAAGAAGCTGTAGTCAGTGCGCGCAAAGACATGAATCGACAGCTCACAGGTATGATCAACTTCGTCATCTCATTCAAGGTCGATATCCAATATGCGCTAGAGGATTACGAAAAGCTAGTGGAAAGCGAGCTGAAGCAGTCGCAAGAAGACATTACTTCCGCTACAGAGACATGAATAACGACCCCCCCCCCCACCTCTGTTTTTTGTTTTAGTTTTCCCATGTATTTTAGCTGTACTAATAGATGACTGTCGTCCCGGTTTTATAGTTACATGGTTATATGCAGCCAAATTAATGCCGGTATAAGACAAGCAGTAAACGAAGCAAACGAGCCAATGACACCGCGCATTTTAGACTATCTTATCAGGTACTCTATACGTGTTTTCAGGAGTTAATTGAAGAGGACTGTCAAAAATCAAACATCTTAACTTGGAATAACATGTTGATAGAATGGTGAAAACCAAAACTTACCGCTATATAACCAGCTGCCATCCACTGATAAGAGGTTACCCTATTTACACCATATGCAGCGTCGATCCTTAATTTTTTTTCAGATTTGGCCGTTCAACGCTTTTGATCCACCATTAAATACTCTTATAGGAGACGATCTGGCAAAATGGACTCGGTGCCGTCGAGCGTTCCGAAATCTTTGATTCTCCCTTATGTTGTGGATTATCTGCAGCGTAACGGATTCCATAAGGCTCTGAAGGCTCTGCTGAAGGAGGTTTCTTCGCAGGGTCTCGAGGATGAGGCGAGCACTGGAGATGACAGTTTGTTTCACCTCGAGGCGATCTTTTGGCTATGGAAGAATAACCGTACTATGAAGGAATTTTCCGAAGTCGGTGAATCGGATGATAGTGATTCAGAGTCGAGCGATTCCGATTCCGATTCTTCTGATTCGTCTGATTCCTCAGATTCTTCTGATTCGTCTGATTCCTCAGATTCTTCGGACTCGTCAGATTCTTCAGATTCGTCGGACTCGAACTCTGACTCTTCGGATTCATCTGATTCCGACTCTGACTCTGATTCCGACTCCTCTTCTTCTTCTTCTTCGTCGTCGTCTTCGTCTTCGTCTTCGTCTTCGTCTTCGTCTTCGTCTTCGTCTTCGTCTTCGTCTTCGTCTTCGTCTTCGTCTTCTTCGTCGTCTTCTTCGTCGTCCGACTCTGATTCCGACTCTTCTGACTCCTCCGACTCCTCCGACTCCTCCGACTCGTCTGACTCCGAGGATGAGGAAGTTGAATCAGAGGAATCCAGAACCGAATCAGATACCCCGGCCCCGAGCAAGAGAAACCGTGATGAGACTCCCGAGTCGTCATCTAATGACTCTGTTTCCGAAGAGCCAGTTGTGAAGCGCGGTCGCATTGAAGCATCATCTCTCAACGTTCGTCAGAACCGGGAGGGAGAGCGAAAGTACTTTTCACGCATTGACCGCTCGAAAATCTCGTTTGAGGACGAGGCACTAACCGATAACACTTACCGAGGAGCAGCTGGTACCTGGGGCGAACTTGCTAATGAGAAACTAGGACGTGTCCGTGGAAAGGACTTCACAAAGAACAAGAACAAGATGAAGAAGGGAAGCTACCGAGGTGGAACCATCACCATGGCCTCGGGTAGCTACAAATTCACCGACTAGAGTGATGCATGCATGTAAAATATAATAAATATAGGTAATAGAGTCATAACATTCACTATAAAATTTGTCTCTTTGGTACTCTGTCAAGCATTTACTCTAAGATTTGTCTCTGTGATACTCTGTCATGTTGCAAAATCCCACGCCCTGAAGATATCACTCTTAGCTATGTTTGTTATCAACTCCAATCGTATTCATTGTATGGAATGTGTAGCTTCTGTTTCTTTGAATGTAGTGAAATGTAATTCATTGTCGAAACTACTTTATTTGAATTGGTCTTAGGTTACAGTAAATGGGATTATTTGGTTCATGTAAATAACTAGTTAGATTTATGGAGTACATCTAAGTCAACTCTCTCCAGCTATTACTGCTGAGTTGTAAAGCAGTTTTACTACACGTACCACACGACTTTATTGATCCTCAAGTCCATCCAACTCGTAAGGATTCCGTCAGCGTTACACTGATCTGAAACAACTTAGCCACAACCACCCAAAAGGCCACCTATAGTGCCAATATGGCCTCGCTCTTTAAGATGGTCGACTACTGATTTAAAGGCCTTTCCCGAAGACTCCCCTGAAGGACTCCCTCGCACTATTCACTCCTGTCGTAAGGCCTAGCTGAACGTTTCAACCAGCAAACGCTACCGTCCTCTGTACTCCACATTCCGTTTCTATTCCGATTCCTACCCTGAAATAGATCCACAGATACGATTTTGGAATTTGGTTGGCCTCTTCAGCATTTTGTTGCTAACTTCTGGTATATACTTAGGTCACTCGTTCCGGCAGCCAAATCAAATGAATCTCGATTGGAGACTATGCATCTAAAAGTTGCTGATGCATATGAGATTATGCAACTTTATTGTGCACACGGCACGACGCCACCGGCACGGCCCCAAAACCAACAGACCACGTGTAGACAGTTTGACCGACTGTTGTGGTCAAAGATAAGGCTCTGGTACCTGGCTGCGGCTCGATCTGTGAAGTGGAGCCGTTCTATCTGTCGCCGCTTGCCGCCGACGGACCCCCCCACCCCCCCCGCAAACAGGCTGAGCGTCTCCTGCCCCTACCCAGAGCTCGAGTCATTGGTGCATATGCGGGGTTTTTGTTGAATTCAGTCTCTTACAAACCACTTTTTGTACGACTGAGGTAGACTCGGCTCGGTGCACGAAACAACACAAGTTGCAGTAGGCGTGAACGAGCTATAGAACGAGTGTACCGTTGCATCATCATCATCATCATCATCATGCTACACAGTAAGTTGAATCTGGCATGAGGTGGACTCGCCAGCTACTAACTGAAGTCCCCATTGTTATCGGAGGCATTGGTCTCATTGCAACTGCAGGCCTCGCTTATGCGGTTGTGTCGAACCACGATGATATCCTCGAATACATTGAGCGTCGGCTCATGGAGAGACGAGCCAGTCGTGAGGAACGACGCCGTAACCGTCGGAATCGTCGGCAAAGCGCTCGAATCGTGAATGCTCCAATGGAGGCTCGCAACATGCTGCGCACAACTACGGGCTACGATCCTAACGACGACTCAGACATTTATGACCATCCACCGGGATACTCACCGCGGGAGAACTACGATATGAACTTTTTAAATCCTAGCGTGCCAGATATGCCCAAGATGTCGGCGGACTCTACCACATACTACACTTCGGGCTTCTCATCGAGTGAGGTGACTCCTGGCCCTTCAAGCCATACGAGCCCCGGACCCGACTCGGGCTACATGCGCCAGCGCAACAACCATCACCGGGATGACTATTTGCGCTCGCCTATGAGTTATACGCATCCGTCAAGCTCGGATTCTGACTACCAGCCACTACCACCGGGATTTGTTAACCGTGAAGCCATTCTATCGAGCCATGCGTCGAGTGCCACTGCGCAAATCTCTGGAAGCAATGATTTTGCATCTGATGGCGGCTGGTCGTTAAGTGAGGAGGAATCAGATGATACGCCTACTGGCTCCGAGGCGTTCACCCCGCTAGCCAGCGAACAGGGGTCATTACGCAGCTATGACATTCTTTCTGAGATATCCGAGACCTCTGAAGAGTTTCGACCGAACCCGCTACGTCGGTTGTCGCGTAATGCTGTTCGACCCTGACTGTGTCTCTCTTCTTGAACCATTTAACTGCCTACTCACACTGCCTGTGTAGTAGCGCTCGTCTCGGATCGCATTCTTGTCACTTTTGTGCTGAACGGTAGCGCGGGTGTCGATGCCTAGACAATTAATTTATATATGAACATTTGGGTGTGTGACTTGAATTCAAACGGTAAAAGTGAAAGTGGTAGGCAGTAGCAGTAGTCATGTAATCGTTGATATCGTTCTTCATAAGTGACTCCAATTAAAACTGAACTGTCCATTTGTGGCTTTTAACACACCATGACGTCGTCATATGGCCACTATAGTACAAGTGGCATAGAGCTTGGTGGCACGATGCCGAAATTACGCCAATGTGGCACGCCCATGTGGCATCGTGAACCTATTGATGGGGTGGCAAGGGTCGAAGTTGTATATAAATGTAGGTATATTACTACAACTGAAGTGCACCCCTCTTGCTAACTTCAATATGATTGTGCTACGTACGTACTAATAATAAAAGATCTTTCAGCATCACTGACGCAGTTACTATCGCCTTATCGAAGTACGCTCTACTGGCGATTTGTGGTTCACTAGCAGCAGTTGGTGGCATTCTTTATTTACAGTTGAAGGTGTTTCAGGCGATCTTAATACAGATCACATCGCTTAACGAGAGCCTAAAGGTCAAAAACAATGAACCAGCCTCCCGCCTCTTGAGACGCCTAGAAGTCGTGTACATGGTGATTGAGGATCCGACTAAAATGCCACAGCCTGATCCTGAAATTGAGGAAGAACAACGAAACTATCCGGTGGTTCCTGGCCTTCGTCTGAGTGACCGCGAAGTGGCAGATTTCATCCTCCACCCTAAGAAGTATGAGAAACTGCAAGAGCTGGCTGCATGGAATGTGATTCCGCTGACGAATGCGCGTCTCATTGCACTAATTTCACCTACCGACAATCCACCGATTCCCTCAGCTGCAGCTGGCCAACAACCTCAGCCATCCAGCCAAGAGAAGCCACCGGAACCAGAAAATGGCAGCTCAACACATACAACATCCACAAAAGATCCTGAAAAATCATTCAACATCTCCGAATCCAAGCAGAAAGAGAAAGATGTCACAATGGAATTGGAAAACCAAAGAAACGGAAACGATTTCTTAATGCCATCGATGACGTATGATTTTAACACGGTGCAGGGTGCCTTAGAACCTCCTGAATCGAGTATCAGCTCCGAAGGCTCGAGTTGGTCGGTTATAACCTCGACTCAATTCATGGATTACTCAGGTTCAATTGGCTCCTTTTCAGAAATCTCCCTAACGGAGTATGCTGGATCCATAGATGGCGCGAGCACCTCAGGAACCAAAAACAACGAAGAAGACAATCAGCAATAGCAATCAATCAGGGAAGTTGCAAATTCCTCTGCTCAAACATCGATCCCTGAGAGCGATCAAACACCAGAGGAACAAAGCTTCCCTTCGTTTTGTTTATCGTGGATTTTAAATATACAATCAACCTGGTCATATAAGTGAAGAACGTAAGTAAAAAAAAAAATTGTTAATTCTTAAAAAATACTAATATGTATATATAACATGTTAAAGCCAGTAACATCCAATATACAACTGTTCACTTCTTCTTGTAGTACAACTTGTTGATCAACGAATGATGCTTGAGCTCCTTATTTTTGTTTTTGTTGTACTCAATGTACGCCATATTCTCACCTCCAGCCAGGCTAGCCAAAGATCCGACAGCACGACGAGCTTTTGCAACTTTACTGCCCCGGCCAACAAAGTTGTCGGCGTCATCACCAGCTTCCAGACCTGCTGCATCCTCATTTTCTAGCAGCACAGTTTGTAGAAGCTCACGACGCTCTTCGACCGAAGAAAATGCCAAGTCTGGTAGACTTTCCATCCCGTGAAGATGTGTGATAACTTTGAATGCATAACCTTGGTCAACCAGGAATGCCTGGCGTTTTGTTGAATAGTACATCTCCTGCGTATCCTTCGACACAAGAGAGTAGAAAAATGCGTTGAATCCTTCATCATTTCGTCGCTTGGCTCGCAGAATTCGACCTAACCGCTGTGCTTCCTGACGACGTGAACCATAATGGGATGAAATTTGAATAAGACAGGTGGCCTCGGGAAGATCAATACTCGTGTCACCAACCTTTGACAAAAAGATGGTATTAACATCGTCGTTGTACTGGAAGTTCTTCAAGATCATCATTCGCTCTTGCTGCGGCGTGCCTCCGAAAATAAAAGGTTTCCGCAGTTTGTGAGCATATGCCTTCAATGCGTATACATTATCGGAGAAGACAATGATTTTGTCACCGCGACGTTCATGATATTCAATGAGAAATTGACAAGCCTGGAACTTGGTCGGGTTCATAATGTATAGCAACATTCTCTTGCGCGCGTTTGCTAGAAGGTATTCCTGGTAAAACTCAGGGGTCATGGGGCACCACACTTCTGCACACTGCACATTTGCTATATGCCCTTTCTGAGCAAGATCCATCCAGTTTGCCTCGTACAGCTTAGGACCAATCAGGAAGTTAAGGTCATCGATCTTGTCATCCTCGCGAACAAGCGTAGCAGTGAGTCCAAGCTTTGCATGTGCGGCAATAGTGGTTACGACACGACGGAACATAGCAGCAGGAACAACATGTACTTCATCAAGAATGATGAATCCCCACTCACGCGAGGTTAAGAAATCCATCATCTTTTGTGAATCATGGGATCGGTTCCGCGTGTTGGCAACCATTGAGTATGTCGAGACAACAAGACCAGCATCACCTCGGAACTTTTCTTTATTCTCAGAGGTAAACACAGCCACATCCTCAGGCTGAATTGTGCACCATTGAAGGAACTGCTGGCGCCACTGCATGACAGAGACAGACGAAGTACAGAGTACAATGACACTCTTGCGAATCGTACAGGCAGCGGTGATACCTACCAGCGTCTTACCAGCTCCACAGGGCAGCACAATTATTCCAGATCGGGCTCTGCCATTTCCAAACATTTTACTGAGACTCTTCTCTTGATATGGGCGGATTTGTGTTGATGGCTTGAGATCAATATCAAGATCAGGATTCCGCAAGTCGTTTCGGAAATCATATTCCTCGAGCACAGGATAGTCAATTTCCTGACACCGCTTCTTGACTGCCTCCACAGAGTCGGTAGCAATCTCAAAGGAGTGGACAGCGTCCATATCATCGTCATCATCTCTTTCTATGTCAACGATGGACGTGAATATATCCTCAACTGATGCCTCCTTGGCTCCCTCTTTAGGTGCATCGTCAGGTTTGCTTTCGACGACCGAGGCGGGTTTCGTACCGGCGATGGTCAGGTCGTCACCCCGCGGAGCTCGTTCCGTAACAAGTCCATCCTTTGTCACTGTTTCAGACGCCTCAATCCGCAGACGGCCTATCTCAGGGTCTTTAAGAAGCATTTGAAGAGTTTCAGCATGTGAGCTCTCAACAAAGTAGCGATTGTGTTTGAGCACGAGCTTTACCTTTCCGTACGAGATAGTACAACTGTGAATGAATGAAATGATACTCTTTGGAACAGGGACTTTTGACAGTCGATTTAGAACAGATATGATGTCGTTGGTTTCGAGACCTACAGATACTGCTGTGTACAATGAGTAACTGCGGATTCGGTATTCGTGGATGTGAGAAGGTCGTGATACAGGCTCGGCGATAGTGACTAAAAAGTCCTGAGCTTGTTCAGCTAATGGTGAAAAGCTTTCGAGAACAATTCTTCCATCTTCCGGACTAATCCACAACGGTCTGGAGGCGTGGTCTGGTTTCAGTTTGAGGAACGAGAAGTCGGATTTGCCAAACATGTTGGAGACACCATCCGGAACTATGGCCTGGTCCGCTTCCTGTGCTTGTTCCTCAACAGGACGAATCTTCAAATGAACCTTTGGAATTGCTATGTTAGAACGACCTTCAACAACTTGCAAGTTTAATCTTACCAGGCAGTGGCGTCTCATCCTCCTCTTCTTCATCGTAGCTCGTGTTCTCCGACGTATCGGAACCGCCGTCGCTCAATTGGGCCTCTTCATAGTTACGTTTGGCTAGTTAGATTACATCAGAACTGAACGATTCAGCAAACTCACTCGCTTGTCTCTGTCGAACCTGCGATACCATATCGGAACTCGAGGAAGGCGAAGAGCAAGAAAATGGGCTGCCAGACGTTTATATATATAATCAACTAATGTGGGCTAGGGTAATATAGTGAAGTTAAGTACTGTCAAGGGACTCCGCAGCATTTGGGGGCTGCTCAAATACAATTAGCAATAAATAGCTGTAGCAATATACACATTTTTTATCACAGCATAACAGTTTAGGTCAAGCTGTGTCCATAGCCTCAGACTGGGACGTGCCGTCGCTGCGCTGCCACTGCTTCTCAACAGCGCCGACATCAGGGATATCTTTGGCGGCATAGAAGAACTTCTCTGCAGACTTACGATCCTTAAAGTCGACAACAACAATATCCTGTCCAGTACGACGCACGTTGTCAAACTCTCCAACAGTCGACAGCAGGTGGCCACGGAAGGACTCCTCCTTATCATTGGTGACAGGTCCAACTGCCACCGACTTGGGTCGCAGGTCGAGGTTAGAACGAGCTGTAGGAGCAAAAGAAGCTGCTCCACGCGTACCACCACGACCACCACGACCTCCACGCGACGTATATGGATGATAACCTCCAGATCCTCTGTAGCCGCCACGACCACGAGTAGCCTGGGAGCTGGGAATTCCAAGACTCTCGGCTTCAGCCTTGAGTGCTTCAAGCTGTTGCTTCAGTGCCTCGGTACTCGAAAGCTGCTCTTTAACTTCCTCCGTCTCCCCCTGGGTGCTGGCAGTCAGTTTCAGAATGCGCTCCTGCTCCTCGAGAATCTTCGACTTCATATCAACAAGCTGCTTGAGCTTCTCTTCATGAGCCTTTCGTTTAGCCTCCTTCTCCTCAAAGGCCTTTTGCTTGGCCGCCTGAATTCGCGCCACAGCATCGATATCGATCATCGACTTATTCTGTTCGGCAGGGTTGCGTTTACGCCAGTACAACTTAACAAACCGGTTGTTGAAAATGACATCAGGCGAGTTCCATGCCGCGCGAGCCTGATCATGCGACTCATACTCAAGCTCAGCAATGTGTTGACGGTCGTTTATCGTCACATTGACAAGATTACCAAATCGTGAGAAGTACTCGCGAATCGACGCTTCATTGAACTTGTCGTCTGGTACCTTTTCCACAACGAGCCGCGTGTTGGAGAAATCGTTCTCGGCCAACGGACCCGAGATCTGTGACATCTGGCCACGACCACCACGGGCACCGCCGCGGCCGCCACCACGGCCTCCACGACGACCTCCACGTCTATCAAACCCAGCAAAGTTGGGCATCTCAAACGGCGGAATAAAACCCTGTGACGTGGGCTCTGGAGCAGGGATGCCACCAGGAATGAACCCCTGTTGACCCCATGGCTGCTGATGAGGCACAAACCCCGTGCTCTCGGGGTTGTATTCTGCTTCGAAGCCATTGCGACTGTTGCGGAAGTTTTGTCGAAACTGTTCCTGGCCATGGAAAACGGGCTCAGGAGGAGCAGGCGCAGCGAAAACTCCTGCTGTGGATGGAGGAGGGAATCCACTTTGCAAACTTTCCAGAGCCTGCATCAAACTTGCCACGAATCCTGCTGTATGGCCATGGAGGAATTCCTCGAGCTGCTCCTCACACATTTTGCGTAGTTCATTCACGGGTAGATCGTGTTTGAGCAGGGCCACGACGTACTCGCTCATGACTTCGGCGTCTGCCTCCGAAATGGGCGTCAGCTGCTGCTGGATCCATGGCTGCAGTTGAGCCAGCGTATTTTCGTCCACCATTCTATCTGAAAAAAACAAGGTCTAAAAAGTACGAAGTTAAAGGAGGGGGAAGTTGCGGTACAATTGCGATTCGGAGGACCACTTGGCCGGTTAACAGCATATGTGTATAGCTAAACTCCAAAAAAAAATATTTGGTAGCCGTGCACATCATATGCTCTACACCAATATATGTGTGACTCTGACTTGTCGTCATTTTCGTAATTGAACAAGCCATGTCGTACGTTGCTACTCTTATCAGCGACAACGGCATCAGCCACGCGTTTATCGACGAGTTCGAGACTGTGCTGAGGACCGAGGGTGCAACGGTGTTACGACCCGAAGCCCTTGACGTGCCCACCGAGTCTGGAGACAACAGAGCCATGGATTTCTATCTCGATGTCACGACAGGAGGTCTACCGGCGTTGAAACAGGCGCTGTTTGATCTCAGTAGTAATAGCAATGGAGTGGATATCATTGTCCAACCCTCGGAACGCGAACTTCGCTCCGACAAGGGCCTATTTGTGTTCGACATGGATTCGACCCTCATTCAACAGGAGGTCATTGATCTCATAGCTGCCTATGTCAACGTCGAGGCCGAGGTCTCGCGTATAACTGCAGCAGCTATGAATGGCGAGATTGACTTCACAGAGTCACTGCGACAACGCGTCGCGTTACTCAAGGGTGCACCAGCCACTGTGTTTGAGTCTCTCAAGTCGCAGATCAAGTTCACGCCAGGTGCCCATGAGCTGTGTCGGGCACTCAAAAAGAAGGGCTGTAAGCTAGCAGTCCTGAGTGGAGGCTTCATTCCGCTGGCAGAATGGGTCAAACAGGAGCTGGGACTCGATTACGCGTACGCAAACAACCTGGAGGTATCTGAGGATGGTAAGACGCTGACTGGCAAAACCTATGGTCGCATCATCAACAGTACCGCCAAGGCTGAACTTCTCCAAGAGATTGCTGCTCGGGAAAATGTACCGCTAGATCGCGTTGTCGCAGTTGGAGATGGGTCCAATGACCTTGAGATGATGGCTGTTGCCGGGTTTGGCATCGCGTTCAACGCGAAGCCTGTTGTTCAGAAGAAAGCTCCTTCACGCATCAACACACCCAGTCTTCAGAGAATATTGTTCATTCTCGGATACAATAGTCAGCAACAGGAGGAGCTGGTTAAATAGAGATTGAAATAGCCTGAAAATTTAATAGATCAGGAAGGGGGCGCATATTGTTCGTTCATGTGTTTATTTTAGTCGGCAGGCAGCTCGGGCTTGTCAAGGTCGTCTGCGTCTGACTTAGGTCCGTCTACCACTGCTTGGTCAGGTTCTTGTGTTGGTGGCGGCGACTTGTCCAAACGTAGTTCTAGAGTAAAATCGCCTGTTCCAAGCTCACCCTCAGAACCAAAAATAATAGAGTCAATGGCACTGTCGATAGCATTGGAAGAAGTGTAATCGACGGGAGAAGCAGTGTCGTTGTAGACAGGATGTGTTGATGTCCAACTGAGATCAGGCATAAGTGTAGTAGCACTAGTACCAGCCGAAGCACCGGGTTCCGGTGTAGAAGCGGCTACAGGTTCAACCTTTGGCTCAGACTCTGGCATTGTGATGGAAACAGTTGAATTCGCACTCGGTGCTATAGTTTCCGGAACGTGCGTAATGTGACCCTCACAGACACCAATGATGCCATTAAACAACAGCACCTTTTCGCCTAGCATCACCGACGACAGTAATATCTCCTGCTCGGTAATGACTTTGAGCTTGAGAAGGTAGTGACGTACAACTCCACACAGACAGCCCGATGTCATTGGCGGGGTGACCCACTTGTTTTTGCGATAAAACGCAAAGTTGGTGATAGAGCCCTCGGTGATCTCATGGCGTGTGTTGTAAAGCATCACCTCTTCATACGTGTGCTTACCGGGAAGCGACCGATCCCGGGCAGCATTGTAGTGGTCACGGCGCGTTGTCTTGAAAGATGTGAAAGGAGAAACAATGATTGGCGATGAATCGACGTAAACCATATATACGGGGTCGGCCGGGTTCATCTGGTTCATAAGGCCTGCATGAAGGTCTCGACGAGGTCCTGTAGCATAAGCCTCAATATTGAGCGTTCCATCTTTCGACACAAGAACACGCAGGCGATACGGCTTCATGGGATCAAGGGATTTCACAGTTTCTTTAAGCTCATTGGTAAGATGCTCAAACGCTAGAATAACGCCCCATTCAAAGAACCGAATGGCATACTGTAGTCGCTGCCAGTGGATACCCAGCAGGAAGAAGTTCTCTGTAGCAAGAGGCATTCCACCAGACAGATTGGGATCATAACGGATAGTTGACAGAAGTTGAAAAGGCGGTGACTCGTCAAACGAATCATGAAGCCATTCTACTAGCTTTTGTGTTTGTTCATACTGGAACGGAGCAAACTCGCCAGATACTGAGTAGATGAGCGATTCAAACGGAGCGTCCTTGGGGTGAGGTCGGAAAGGCACTCGCGGAATGTCTTCGATTTGACTGAGCGTCAATTTTTCGGGTGCTGGAATGCTTGGAAACGACGGGGGATTTGTCATGTCATATAAAATATGTGTTTGAGGCCTCAAGAAAGTTGGAATCGACTGCCCATTTTTTAATCCGGGGGAGTGACGGCACGGCTGATTAACAAATCCCGGTTGCCATGACGACGCGCCCTGTTATGAAAGAGCCCCGTTCCTTAACCTAAACTGCATCTTGGTGCTTCCCTTTTATTTATCATTTTGCCTATCAATCAATGGGCCTTTAAGTGGCAATATTTCCCTCGCAATTAACCTGGAATAGCGTTTGAAACACCCAGAGAACGAATAAGAGGTTTCTATAGTACACACGCCATATCCTTCATGTCACGGAGACAGTCGTATATTACGACGCAACTGACAGCCATCACTGGCCAGCTACAGAGCCTCTTTGAGGAGCTGGGTCTTGATGATGATGAACGAGAGTCTCGTGAGCGCAACGTTTACTCTGTCGTAGCTACAGCCCTTGATAACCATGTGGCAGGCGTTGTGGCTGAGCGCGACACCGTCTGCCAGCAGTGCAAGCAGCTACAGCAGGACTTGCAAGCGATGCTCAACGCCATGACCGATGTTGATGGTACCACGACCCTCGGTCCAGCAGCCGCTGCTGCTATTGCAAACGACATCACACCTCCCTATGTACCATTGTACAAGTCCCTTGAGCAGGCTCATGCTGTGCTGAAGAGTCTCGTGACGGAACGAGTCACCCAAGTAAACGGACTGCTTAGCAAGCTGAACGAGCTGGCAGGTCGCGTCGACGGAGTACCTGTTATGCCTACTGTTAGCGACACCGATGACTCAAGATTGCAGAACCTGTCAAGGACGCGAATAATGGATCTAGAAACCGAGGTACATCGTTGGCAACAGGAAGAGCAGCGACGAATCGATATAGTTGCTGATCGCGCATCACGCATCGTAGCGTTGTGGACAGAACTCGGCACTTCACAGCAGGACATAGATCCACGTATTGTTGAAAACTATAAGAGTGCCCCGCATAAGTTGGGAACTCTACAGCTCGACATGGATCGACTCGAAATGAAGCTTGAAGCTCTTCAGACCGAAAAGGACATCCGCACCGCTAAACTGACAAGCCTCAAGAAAGACGTCAGCCACCTGTGGACTAAACTATCCCAGGACACGCAGGTTGTTGCCGACTTTGAACGGGCCCATCGTGGTCTTGGTCTTGCCGTGCTCGACGCCTACCAGCACGAGTTTGACCGGCTCAACGAATTGAAACGCCAGCATATTCATCTATTTATTCAGGACGCGCGCCAAGTACTACAACAGCTTTGGGACACGTTATACTTCAGCGAGCAGGAAACAGCTCAATTCACTCCGGCATGGACCGATATTTATACGGATGCATCTCTTGACGCACATGAGACAGAGATTGCACGACTACAGGCGCTAGTCGAGGAGCGGGCTCCTGTGCTAGCACTCATTGACGCAAGGCGACAAATCCTCGAGGACCAGCAAGCACTAGAGGCCTCATCGCATGATGCATCGAGGCTCTTGTCAAAAGGCCCAGGTCGTCGCGACCCCGGCCGTCTTCTGAAAGAGGAACAGATGCGCAAGCGCATTGCCAAACGCAAACCAAAGATCCTACATGACCTGCACACAGCTCTTGTCGAATGGGAAACCAAGTCGGGCCAGCCGTTTTGTGTGAATGGCAGCAGACTTCTCGATACGATTATTGAAGAGGAGCAGAGCTGTCTGCCACGCGCAACTCCACGACGGCCATTGACATCGGCTAGCACCAAGCAGTCCTCTCCTGCCAAGTCCGTCCTTCGCCCTGTAACGGCACCCAGCATTGCCAGTGTGCAGCGACGCCCCATACAACCTAACTTTGCTGCCTCTTCTAGTAGTAGAGTAAGGCACACGACGAGGGTAGCTCCAACAACAACAACAACAACAACAGCAGCAGCGGCAGCGCGCATTCCCACTCGCCGACCCGGCGACGATTCTCCAACACGGCGTGCTCCTCCTCTACATGCTACCCGAGCTAGACTAGCTCGCCCCCCTGGTAAGGAGAACCGCGATAGTCCAGTGACAGGCAAGGTAGCGCTTGGTGCCGAGAGTCTGCGCGAGTCAGCACGGACTCCCATGTCGCCTATCCGAGCCCATCAGGCAGGACGAAACCAGTCACCGCTACACAATGGTGTGCCTGCTCGAACCCAGTATCCTACAAGGATCCCTTCGCTGATGCGGCCTCATATGTCTCCTATTAGGAAGGAGGTGTCGCCAGTGCGTTCTATGGTCCCGAATCTCACGCATGCCTCGCCTACACGGCCACTGATGTCGCCTACGAGGATGTCGCCCGTGCGACCTCTGCTCGAAGTGCCCTCTATGCCTGCTAAGATGGAGACGCGAATCGTGTCGACGTCGGGCAGCGCTACATCCGAGACATGGGAGTCATACGATGGGCTCAGCAGTGACGATGAGCTTAGTAGCGAAGTGGAGCAATGGAGACAACGAGAACGCAATAAGCTGGCGCCGAGTCGCGCTATGGAGATCGAGGATCGGCGCGTATCTGCGTTCAATCGCGACAAGGATATCTTCTAGGACGTTGTTGCTTCTATAAGCCGTGTTGAGAAATCCTCTGGGCCCATGATCATTGGAATTCCTCAGTGGTTCTTCGACGCATCATTATACTTCAGAAACTAGCACTGGTGTCTTACTAGAGCTTGACTTGTTCATAGTTATACATTTTTGAGTCGTCAACCCCAATGTGTCTCTATAGTTGTACCACCTCATTAATGTGTTTCATAGTTATGGCATCCACGATATAATGGACCCATGGCTGTTTCCTTACGGTCTCTATTATGGCCCTCGTAAAACCCATTTCGGGCCCTTACAGGACCCTGCGTTATTATCCGCAGCCGCAGCGGCATTATTCTTAACCTCCTCACATCCACAATAACACGGGATTACGGTGAAGCGAGTCATCCCTTAGGGGTCGAATAGCGTGTAGCAAAACACATTCAAGTAGCACGAAATACGAAACCAAGCCGGGATTCAATTGGTTCCTCGGTTAATTCGGTTACTCGGTGAAGTAAACGTCGTGTAAAGTTGCTTGTGGCGGAAACACGTGCAGGTCCGGTGGCTGTTGTACGAAGATGAAGGAGGAATCAGTCGATCCTAAGGATGCCAGTCGGCCCGTGCGACACATGCGACAGTTGTCGACGGAAAACGCGGGTGGAATGCCAGTTGTGGCACCTGAGCCTAGAGGCCGTGAGCGGGGCAGTTTCTCGTCGCAGCGCAGCCAATCACGCGCAAACCGTGTGTCGGTTTCGGAGGTACCTATCAAATTCGCAACACCCATGACGAGTGCCGATATCTATGACGCGTTGGAGCGTGAGCAAGAGGCCATAGTCAATCGACTTCAGCGCGAGATTTCGTCTCTCAAGTCGGAATCGGCTCGTAGTAGGTCACAGTCTGCGTCTTCCACGTCGTCCATGTCACGCCATACGTCCACGCGGTCAATGTACTCGTCGGATGCCGAGGATCATGGCAAACTGGCGACTCCACGCGGATCAAGACCTAGTCTCGGGTCCATGTCTGACGATGCGAGTATTGTGCAAACACTGCGCAAGGAGAACGAGGCGTTGAGGAAGAAGCTTGCTGATCTCAGCATTAAACGTGAGTACAATTGTTAGGAATCTTTGTTTTTGGTTTTTTGGATGTCTGTATATTGGATGACTGATTATCCATATATCGACGGTCGGTGCTAACAAAAAGTGACGGAGAAAGAGACGGAACTGGAACAGCTCAAGAACCGGCCATGACAGTATGCGGCATTTCCTATTTGGGCTTTGGACCCCACACTCAGTTGAAGAAGTATTTATTAGCGGGCGGTTTCCCGCTTCTTTTATAGCAGAATATCGCTAGGTATGAAGAGAAATTGAGGTATAAAAGTTGAGCAGTAAGTAAATGGAAATGGTGGGCAGTACAGGCGACGATTTGACTCGTCCACAGTGAAGGTCTATGTTCTGTGAAGAACATTTGTTCTATTAGCAGTTGATGTTGTTCCGACTGTCGGAAGAAAGCTGCGAGAGCTTCTAGGAAACATTTATACAAATGACCTGTAAAGCGACGACTTTCTTGCTAATCAACTCTCCACCCACACTATTTGCCCGTCAACTTCTCAACTATTCAACTGATCCTGTCATATCCTATTTATGCTCTATGCTTATACTATTAGTCTGTCCCTTTTGACAGGTTACACCATCAGTCCGGATCGGTTTGCCGCCTCTTGGACAAGCTTGTCTCCGTGAAGTTGCTCTTCCGGTGCAGGACTGTTCTCGACTTCTGATTCATCATGAATACCCGACGACCACGTCTCGTCTAGAGTGACGCCTAAAACGGCCCGCACCTCGGCAACAAGTGCATCGTCGCGGCCAATATTTTTCGACAACCAGTAGTCCCGCACAGCAGTACGTACCTCGTCGGGCGTGCTGAGCCCGTACACCGTGGACCCCGGCCAGTTTGAAAACACGAACCTTGACGCCAGGTCCGCGAGATCGACACCATGTGCTGCAGTGCACTCGGCAGCAGCAGCCACGGCCTTTCGTAACTGAGGTGAGGCCGGGTGGAACGAGTGTGTAGGCTGTGCCCGCAGCAGCGACATACTCAGCGGCGATGCGTTGAGAACAGTACTTACGCCTGCCTCAGTCTTGAACCGGCCCACGTAGGGACCTAGGCGAGTATTCTGGATACAAAAGTTGGAGTAGCTGAGAACTACATCGAGAGGAGCACCAAGGTTTTGACGCACGAGCTTGGCGACCTTCAACAAAAAGTCGACTGGATAGCCAGAGATACCAACATTGTGCACAAGACCCTCTCGCTTCATAGCAAACGCCTCGCCAATGGCCACCAGACACTCGTCGACACTGACAAACTCGACGTCATGAATGTACAGCACATCGAGATAGTCGGTGTTGAGTCTTTCGAGGCTCCTCAGTGCCGACTGCCGGATCGCTTGTCGACTGTAATCAAAGTGATGCTCGGCTACTCGTCCAGCCTTTGTGCACACAAAGTATGACTCGCGTGGATACTCGGACCTCAACTTGAGTAGTGCCGCACCGATAATCTCCTCAGATGGACCATAATACGCCGAGGTATCGACAGCGCGGATCCCAAGATCAAAAGCAGTTCGCAGTACTGCTTCGGCCCTCAAATCGTATGGAGTGTCGGTGTATTGGTAGTTGAACACACCAGCACCCAGGATAATAGGTGGAAGGTCTGCCAGTGATGTGGGACTGCCCTTAGAAATGGGTCGCAGCTCGACCTCTGCCGACTCGACACTATCAACCGTCATGGTGTCCTGGTAGTAGTTGGTCGTCTAATATTTCGGTTCTTCTCAGCGGTATTATGCAATCGCCTATGATCGCGGTTAGGTGTTTCGGCCGACCGAAACTAGCACTTTAACCCTCATCGCGGCTGACATCATCTCATTTGCCGTGCTGCTTGCCTTGTTGGGCTGACTGGACGCCGACAGGGCAGTGGGGATCTGCAGCGTTTATGACAGGACCATGATGAAGAATGGGTGCTCATTACGTAGGCCCATAATATCGGCCCCAGTCTCGACCTATATACAGCGCTGTGGCCAGTTTGCCAGATCAATACCATGGCTCAACTACGATGCTTGTGTCGAATGCCAGTATCGCTGCTCTTGCACTCGCTCTGTTGGTGTGTGGGACAGCCTTTGCAGCAGCAGCTCCACCACCACCACCACCTAGGCGTCGACTGGGACCACACTTTGGTCCTGGACCAAGACGACCAAGAGAACTGCGTACGCCTCACCACCGAGTAATGCCTCCTAGAGGTCGCATCCAAGAAGGTTCGGCCCATGATTCTGACGATATCCCCGAGATTGACCTCGAGTTGGAGCTTCCAGACCCATACTACACGACCCCCAAGGTATATGCCTATTTCAAAGAGCCATTTCCTCAGTGGCTTCAAGACATAACAGGACTTACCCAATGGCCTAGCGAATCCCCTCCCTATATACCTATGGATGAACTGGACTTGTCCACAGTACCCAACGAGATTCCCAAACGCCGAGCTGGAGACTGTTCGTCTGTTGAACGGTCTCACTGCTCCTTTGACTGCTACCGATGTGTAGCCCCTGATGATATATCCACATGTCCGGTCATATCCCAGACGTTTGATGATGGTCCTAGTCCAAGCACTCCCAAACTGCTACAAGAACTATCCTCCAAAACAACCTTTTTCACCCAGGGTGTCAATGTCATAAGATTCCCAGAAACATTTCGCATGCAACATAAACAGGGCCATTTATTGGGCACGCATACTTGGAGTCATGCCAATCTGCCTTCACTTAGTAACGAGGAGATTGCCGCTCAGATCCAGTGGTCGATATGGGCTATGAATGCAACTGCCGGGATCATTCCTCGATACTTTCGACCTCCTTATGGAGCCATTGATGACCGTGTACGTGCCATAACTCGCCAGTTTGATCTTGTAGCAGTGTTTTGGGACCGTGATACTTTTGATTGGAAGTTGAACGACCGTTCCAAGTCGGAAATCGAGGTATTTCAAGACGTTCGTCAATGGCAAGCTGGTGCTCGTGGTGCTCTGATTCTTGAGCATGATTCCACCATCAAAACTGTTAACCTTGGCATTGAGATTGCTAACATACTTCATGGAAACCAATTCACAGTTGCTGATTGCGTTGGTGGACCTTGGTACAACATCTAAGTGCTTGTTCTACAAAAATGATAAATATAACATTGACATCTTCAACTGTAGAGAATCCAAAAATCTGTAGATTCGACAATATCTAAACATGATACCAATGGGTTTAAATTGTCAGTCGTTAACAACTATATTCAAGTGCCTTGGAAAGCAGCCCAAAACTTCTGCTCTTCATCTCCTTTAAACTCAAGAAGTCGCGACATGACAGTTAACATCTGAGGCCGCTGTTCCTTGTGTTGCAAAAAGCCAAGCAGAACGTTCTTGACATAGGACACACTGATATGCTTTTCATCACCATTGGCATCTTCACCACCAGGTGACATTGGCATAGCAAGACTTGACCGGCGTGACCCATTAGCACTGCGCTGTTCCGTCTTGATACGCGTATTCTCCAATTGCAGTTTCTGGAGATCTTCAGTGAGCGTACGGTGGGCTCGTTGGATCTTTTCAAGACGCTGCTGAGCCTCTTCAGCTGCTTGCTTCAACATGGAGTTCGCTTTAGCTGCCTCACGAAGCTCCGATTGTGCACCGGATAGAGCATCTCGTAGCTCTTGCACAACTCGGCGTGACTCGGCGACCTCGATTTCAAGTGAAGACGACTTCTTGTCAGTCCGATCTTGCGTTGATCGCAGCTCAGAGATTTCTCTGCTGTAGCGAGACTTTTCTTCCTCGAGAAAACGTACTTGCCGTTCTAGCTCATAAGACTTGTCTTTGGCTTCTTCACGTTCACGCAACCGTCGCTTGCTGATTGCCGCAAGTTCCGATTCAAGTCTGTCCCGTTCCTCAGTAAGCGACCGCACTGTATCATGGGCCTCACGGAGCTGACCTTCCTGGCTTCCTTCCGACTCATTTAGCAATCGCCTCATTGTTGTTGACTCCCGGATGCGTTCCTGCAAATGTTTGTGTGCCTCAGAGAGTTCCGACTCTAGTGTCTCACACCTGCTGCTGACCTCATTCATGCGCATATTCAACTCCTCTGCTTGCTTCTCAAGTGACTGGGCGAGACTAACTGCAGAAACCTTGTCCGCCTCAGCAGTCTTTAACGTAGCACGCAGCTGAGACATGTCACTGAACAATTTTGCTCGTTCTTGCTCATAGCCAAGCTTGGAAGTTTTCAGGAGTGATATGTTCTGTTGGAGCTTCTTATTCGAGTCAGCAAGCTCCCTCTTCTCAGTCTCGGCAGCCCGAAGCTTCTTCTCGAGCTCCATAAACCGTGACTCAATGCGTCCACCAGAGGCCCTGGTCTCATCCAAACGTTTGGTTAAATCATCGATAGAGGTGGTTTTATCCTTGATACTTTCGGTGAGCTGAGCAATTTCACTCTTGTGCTTCTGCATATCAGCAACAGCCTTGTCAAGATTAGACTTGGCCAAACTAAGCTCCTGCGATGACGCGGCAAGTTTCGCTTTGGAATCTTGCAAACCTTCAATCTCCTTCTGCTGCTCGTCAATACGACTCTTATGCTCAGCTGCCTGTTTTTTAGTCGTAGCAAGTTGCTCCACCTTTTCTCTAAGTTGGATCTCCAATTTCTCATAATCGGTCGTTTTATCCTTCAAATCACCCTCTAGCTTTTCAGAGAGCGAGGTCTTCTCCTTAAGCTCATCCTCCAATGCTGAAATCTTGGTCTTCAGATCCTGGATTGTCAACTCATGCTGCTTTGTGATATCATCAAACTTAACTTGAAGTATATCTTTCGCTTCAGAGAGCGCATTGTTCTTAGTTTTCTCCTCCTCATAAGATGATTTCAACTCATCCAACGTTTTTGACAACTGATCATGCTTGGCCTGCAGATCATGCAGATCTGAGAGTGTCTTGGAGTTTTGCTGCGAGGTGGATCCATTACTTTCCTGAAGCTCTTTTAGGTTATCTTTGGCAGTAACAAGATCTTGACCAACATCACGCAGCATATCCTGCAGACTCGCAATTTCTTCGTCCTTAAGTCTGTTAGCAGCCCTTAGCTCCGATAGCTCGGCCGAACTTTCAACAGGGGGTGTGGCGGGTGGGGAAGCAATCGTTTGCGGAGTGGCCACTCCATTACCTCCCTTCTTCTTCTTGTTCTTTTTGCCCTTTCCGGTAGCAGATGGAGCAGATGGAGCAGAGGCCAGAGCAGGGGCAGCAGCTGATGCAGCGGCCTCTGCTTCTTGTAACCGAGTTTGCAAGATAGAAATATCATTTTCATGCGATGTCTTAAGTTCGAGAACATCTCTGGCCAATGTTTCGGCGTGGTCCTTCTCTGCTCTTGACAGCTTCTCCTCAAGAATCGTAATCTGCTGCTTCAGTTCGGCACTGTTATCACTTGATTTGAGCGACTCCACTTCCTGTCTCAGGGAATCAACGTTCGACTTGAGATCTTCAGAAATAGTGTTCTGTTCGCTTAGTTTCATTTCGAGATCCGAAGCACGAGCCTTATGCAAATCCGCAGCCTCTTGAGCTTTGGATAGATCCTGCTTGAGAGCAATAAATTCAGGTGAATCTTCGGCACTCACAAGCTTAGAAGACTCAATGTCTTTCTGAGCACTGGCCAGCTGGTCCTTAGTTTCACTGAGTGAAGCAGTGGCCGTCTCTAGACTTGCCTGCGTCTTTTGTAGTTCTGATTTGGTGCTTTCCAGCTGAGATTTGACAGTAGAAGTTTCAGAGTTTGAAGAGGTTAGAGAATCCGTGGTAGCCTTTAGATCAGCTTTCACCTTATCAAGTTCTGTTTTAGATGCAGCGAGGCCTGTCGTGGCAGTTTTCAACTCATCAGTAAGACGGCGGAGTTCGGCATTTTGCATATCATTTTTCATTGTCAGGTTCTGAAGATAGGAGACGAGTGCATCGACCTCTGTAATGGACTGACAGGGAGTATTCTCCCCGAGAATCTTCTCAAACGCCTTTACGAGCTCGGCCTTCTTCTTCTCCAGACGATAGGCTGCCAACAGCACTTTCCGTTAGTATTAGAAGCCATTGGGTGCAAAAAACTTACACGGATACTTTTCCTCGTACTTGGCGAACTTGCGGAGCTTTATCTGGACTTCTTTAGGAAGTTCGGGCTCCGAAGCTGATTCACTAGCTGGATCCTCAGGAGCCGCTGGGTCTGCTATTGTAGCTTCAGCATCAGCTTTGGGCGTTTCTTCAGCCTTAGTGGTGTCTCCTTCGCCCTCTGCTTCATCCTTTGCTGCTTGGGCTTCTGCTTCAATATCATAAATGACAGGTTCTGGTGTCTGTTGGCTCAACAGACGGCCATGTTTTTGAAGCAATTTTGCTGGTGCAGACTCTGTGCTGGGAGGCGGGGTGCCGGTCTTTGTAGCCCGCGACACCCCACCTACTGCCTGCTCCAGCTCCTCGCCGATGTTCTTCGTCAGCTGGCTAAACTTGGAGAACATGCCAAAAGGATGAAGAGAGCGTGGAGCCTTCGGTTGGCGAATTGGCTTAGCCCCATGCAGGGTCCTGCCTAATACGGATGACTATGTTGAGGGGGGAATCATACAAGAGGACACTAATTTGGGTTATTAAACACAGGATTAAACTAAAAGTAGACAAAAGGTTATCTAAATATTATTGAGAATCTTGTAGCTAGCAAATATATTGGTTAACATACTGTAAAGGCTGATACATGTGTCCCCATTAATGCTCATTAGAACCCCTGTTCAGCAATAGCGGTCTTAAAGTCAAGCGAGTCATGTAGACGATCACAATTTTTTACAGTTTAATTTCATTTCTGAGGTAATTCGATTCTTTGTATTTTAATTGTTATATTTAACAGGTAGATTGCGTATATCTTTCCATGTCTCTCCCACTGCTCTCATTATACCTGTTTCTCTACTCCCTCAATTCACTCTCAATGTTCTCTCACTAACCTTACACTCCTCACTTCTACCGTTATTTACTGCACTGAAAACATAAACCTCACAAATACATCCAAACCTTTTTAGTTCTCCTAATCTCATTCACAACTCTTGATTACCATTTCGTATTCCATGTGCTCCACTTGACAATCTCTTACCCCCGCTCACTCCACTATCACGGCTGATATTTATAAGAATCTTGTAGATCTCCAAACTCATCTGCTTACCAATGACTGCTGCAGACAACTTTACGGTATGTTGATGAACACCTTTGAACGGTTTGTTTAGTCCATTCTCTAAAACAGACGGTATTTGCGGTGCCAATGCACTGTGGCGACTGCGTCAACAGTGTTGAAACAGCCCTCAAGGGCGTCCAAGGCATTCAGGAGGTCAAGACGAACTTAGCGGACCAACTAGTGACAGTTCACGGCAATGCTGCGCCATCAAGCATTATCCGGGCTGTTCAGGAGATTGGAAAAGATGCCATTGTACGTGGAACAGGTGAGCCTAATTCAGCTGCCGTGTGTATTGTCGAGTCTTTTGAGGACGACATCAATCCTGTCAAGGGTCTCGCTCGTATTGTATCGCTCTCTCCCTCTAAAGCACTCTTTGATATCTCACTGAACGGTCTTCCTCGTGGCACGTACTACTCATCGATTCGTGCTTCGGGTGATTTGTCCAAGGGTCCTCTCTCCACGGGGTCAAAGATCCTTGAATTGGCCGAAATCTCCGTCGGTGACGATTCGGGATCTTCAGAGAAGTTCTTGTCTAATGCCGGCTCGGGGTTTTCAGGCCAAGCAACTTTTGTCAAGAACAACGTATCCATATCCGACGTCATTGGCCGTGGCCTCATTGTTAGCAAATCCCGTGAAACCGTGTTCCCCGATTCTCTAGTCGGTGTAGTCGCTCGCAGCGCTGGTATCTGGGAAAACATGAAGACTGTTTGCTCTTGTTCAGGCAAAACTGTTTGGGAAGAACGAACCGACGCTGTTGCTCGTGGTATCAACTAGTGTATTTATTCAGCAAAAATGAACGAGCTTTCATAATACAGCCAGCTTTTGTTTGTCAAAGCGACTACTAAAGCTACTTATTACTGTTTGTGAGCGTGTGAAATCACATATTTATCATTACTACCAATACCCTATGGGGTCATCAACGTCATAAATAGGTCACTTTAAAGTATACCGTTCTCCTCGAGAAGTTTAGCAACTCGATCGGTACCGGCCTTTTCACGAGGCTCAAAGCTTAGCGACTTACCGTACTGCTCCTCAATAGAGGGCGCCTCTAAGAACCCACGATCCAAGAACCGCTGGATATCAGGTACCTCTTCCAAATTGTACGGCGTCATCTGATACTGCTGGATCGTCTCAATCGTCTTGGCAGTCTGCGACCGCTTGGCAAAGTTGATCAGAGTTCGGTCGGCGTCCAGAAAGTTCGGGTTACCGTCCTCGACAAACGTTAAATCCGTCAAAAACACTCCAAAGAATGGAACGGCCGGGGGTGACATCAAACTGAGCATGTTGCGGTACTCACCAAAGTTGCGTGAACTGTTCATGATACCATTCATACGCTCCAGCTTCTCCGTCGTCTTGGATGACACATAATCCCAAGTCTTGCGCATACGATGGATGGTCGACGAATACAGCGCCGAGATGATAGCCGTCATCGACGAGTAGTTCTGCAGCCGTTTACATTCATCAGCAACATTGATAAAGTATCGAACACATGAAGCACGACCCTTGGCATCTGAATGACACAAAATAGCGTACGCCACCCAGTTAGTCAGACAGTTGGAGTTGCGGATGAAGTCACCAATGTTGCGACCTCCAGTCTTACCTCCACCACAACCTCTCATCAAACACTCATGAGCAGTAATGTGCGAGAGCAGCTTATATTCCCGAATCGACAGCTGGCGAGCCATCTCAACAGGATCGATATCTGAAAGCTTGAACTTCTTGAGGCTCCTGGGAAGAATTGGCGAAGGCTTGGGTGAACTGTTGGTGACAATCATGCGTTTCCACGATGGCTCCAACTGCTCTGCTCGGCGCTTCTCCAAGTTGTTCAACAACGATGCAGCACCCGGGAACTTCTGTGTCTTTATCTGATTTACAAACTTGATCATGCCATCAAACAAAGCCTTGCGTGAGTCACTGCTAATTTCCTCTTCGCCATCATCCTCAAACCAATAGCTTTCAAGCCACGTTTTGAGAATATTGACAACTCTTAATCGAGTGGGCTTCTGCTTCTTCTCTGCCCAGACTTGGAATTCCTCACTCGTCAGGCCAACTGGTGGTTGAATGAGGAACCGCTCAACCAAAAGCTGGAACAACATTTGAGGCTCCATGAAACTGCGGAAGGTATACAGCATGGCAACATTGAACTCAGAGTTGAGTCTGCTGTGAAGTGTCAGCTGCTCAACAAGAGCACGCACTGTGCCACCGCGGATGTTGCCCTTCTTATCGTAGACAATCTCGTCGCCGTGCTCGAGCTGGAGGAACCATGGTCCAGAGTCTCGCCCTGAACTAATACTGGCAGTCTCAACAGCCGACTCTTTACGCCGTGACGACGCAGAAGAGCGCAGAGAGCTGACAGTTGACATTGCTCGAGTCCGAGTATCACCGATAACCATGCTACTCTGACGCTCGCGAGGAATACCAAGAAGGCGGCTATCGACCGAGACCATGGACTGGAGTTCAGCCGCCAAGTTTCTAGCTTTACCAACGGTATCTTCAAGAACAGCATCCAATTTGAACACCTTCTCACGGACAAGCTGTTCATTTGTATGTTCATAGGAGAAGTACACTTCCTCAATGTTGGTCTTCTGGAACTTCTCAGTCAAAGCAGCAATGAAATCCGAGTTGGCAGCATCGTTCTGCTTCAACACAACAACAAGATCAGCCATGCTGTCGTAAATGGCTTGCTTTGCCTCCAAGAACACATAAAGGTGACTCATTGTAGAGTGAGGATCCGAGTTGGACGAGGGTCGACAGGCGTAGAAGACGGTGAGGTCAACTGACTCGAGGACACTGACAATTGCTTGGGACACTTTGATAAGCGAGTGCAGAGACGAGGACAGAACCTTGCGACGGTCCTGAGTGACATCGATGCTCTTGGCAGCCGGTGATGTACCCGAGAGCTTCACAAACTGAGCGAGGATATTCTTGACTGTTTTCAGCTGGAAGGCAAGGGCAGCGATGACTTCCGAGTCGAGGGTCAGCGAAGTGTTGTATGATTCCAAAGCAATCTGTGATGGCTCGGGCGCCTTCGGGTCTTCTCCAAAGCGCTTGTTCAGTAGAGCCTGGGCGCCAGGCACTGGTGTAGCAGTCTGTGGGACGAGCTGGCCAGTGCGAGTAACCACTATGTTTGACCAAGTTCCGTCAGCAAAGTATTTTATCGGGAACTGCTCTGGAGGCGTGCGGATAGTGTCATCAAGCGGCACTTCTTCGCCCTGACTGAGTGACTGCTCTCGCTGAACACCCAATCGGTAGAGATGAATGACAGCTAGGGCATACGTATGTAGCTGTGAGAGCATCTTGCGAAGAGAGGCATTGTCTGGGTTGAGACGAGCAACAGGGCGGCCCTGGTACCGTTTCATTGTTTCAATGGAGTGAAACACCGACATGCGATTCAAAGTGTTCATGAGGCGGCGGAAAGTGAGTGGGAGCTCTGCTAGCTCATAAGACGATGGAAAGGCACCTGGAGGAACACCCATGTAGAGGGAGATTTTGTGCATCATAACAACGAGCTCATTGAAGTCCAACAGGAATGCGCCATCGTCCTCGGCACCGATATCGCTGTCTACTTTCTCGACGAGCACCCTAAGCTTGTCCTTGACCTCAGGCCACGACTTTTCAAAGTCGCTATCGGAGAATTCTTGGGCAGCCATAAGACTTGTCTCGAGGCTACTTGAGGTGTAGTCGATGGAAGCATAGCTCGATGTGCGGGACCTGCGCGATAACGATGAGTAAGGGTCGGTGAAGCGCTCGTATAAGCGGTGGTCTTCAGACGAAAACGACGTGGGCATGCGCCTATTCTCGACAAAGTCTGGCGGGACCGCGACAGAAAGTGGCACATCATCAATGTCTCCTGGTCCAATGTCGACGCGTTCCCAAGGTATGTTGAGGCTGACATGTTTACGGTCGGCATTAATGTAGACGAGACGGCCGGCCGAATTGATTTGTGGGAGCCAGTACGAGGCGGGGAACTTGTAATCGGGATCGGTGGTGTTGACGGGGGTATAAGTTTCGGCAGGACCTGTATTTGTAAGGGCCGATTGGCCGGTAGCGGTAGCAGGAAGACTGTGGATGGATTCATCGCCGGTAGCAGACGACTCATACGAGGCAATGGAACCTTTACGTGAGGTGGAAGGGTCACGTAGACTGTTCATTGACGAGGCCATAGCCCAGTTGTCGTCTTCATTGCCATTGTTACTTGGCGTTGTAGTTTGCGAGGATGAGGCCATTGTGGAAGGAGATGTGGAAACGGTGTCAGCTACAGAGGTGAGGTTTGACGATGCCTGCGAGGCTTCGGATGAGTCGAGGGAATTGGTACGATGAAGCCGTCTGTTCGAGTCGAAAAACGACGATGAAGATAGCGACGAAGTAGAATCCGTAGAGGTAGCGGGTACTACGTAGTTAGACGGGAACCAGCCCTGGACACCAGCAGCAGTAGCACCCTGCCACCAGCCCGAGTTGAGTTTTGTCGAGACGTAAATGAGGTCACCCTTGTCAAAGCACAGCGATGCGGATCTATCCGAATAGTACGGGTAGGCCGCTACGACGGTCTCAAGGACGCGGGTGAGCGAAGGGAGAGGAGAAGGGGCAGCAGAAGAGGGACGTATGCTCATGGAATGGCAAAGTTGAACGACTCTTGTAAACGGCGGGGTTTTTTTTTGCGGGGGATGGTGTGTTACCAAAAACTATGACAAAAAAAAACCAAGGGCCAAACAGCTACAAGCTCAAGAGTCAGGAACCAAAAAAAAAGAACAAGCGAAGGGGGGAGGAAATGCTCGGGTATTAAAACAACATTCACAATTGCAGTACAACCGCCCGCAACGCCTATTGCAGCGGGGACAGGAACAAGTAAAATTGGGCAAAGGGCTACACAACGGAGGTGGGGCAGGGGTGCATGCAGCGATACCCGGCTAAACTACTGCAGTGCCAGCAAATTGCCAGCAGGCCCCATACCTTTCGGATCATGTGCAGGGCAGGAACGGGACGGGATGTAGTCTAAGAGTAATAACGACACGTCAGGGGGATTGAAAAGGATGTGGGGGTGGGAGGACACGATGGGGGCCTCGGGATTGGGGGGAGGGGACCAAACTCGAACAGTTTAACAGATTAAGGGGTTGAAGATTAAGGGTTTCGTTTCAGTTCAGGATTAAGTGTATGAGTGGTCCAATCCGGTAGTTGAGTGGATCAGGGACCTTGTTATTAGAGTCACTCAAGGTCTCAGATAGACGTACGTACATGTGTTTGAGCGTATTTGAGAGGGGAGGGAGTGACCTCATTGTAACCCAAAAATTAAACCTCCACTCGGCATACCACCGCATGGCTAATCATGCGCTTGCAGTTGTTAGTGACGCTTGATTTAATATCACCAACTAATGCAACCGCATCACCAACTTAGTGTGGAGAAGGTGTTTCTGCATCAGTACCTCATCAGATAATACATGTGCTTTTGCAAAAACACAATGCACAAATCCAACATTAGACTCGGTCGTTAAAGTTCCCTTTGAATGCATCTTGACTTAAAAAGTTAGGCTCCCCGCTTCCCCCCCTTGGACTGACTCAACAACCTCAATTGGCCATAGACTGCTGTGCCTTCCCTCCCCTCAACACGCCTTTGAGAGGAAATAAAGATGCTTGAACTTTGAGCTTCTCCATGCTACCCCTTCGTTCGTTGCAGCAATCGTGCATGGCTTAGACCTGATTAAAGTTCTGCGCTGCGGTAAAGGCGTCGCGTATTCTTTTTTGGTCAAAACAACAAGGTTTGGTGCTGCCGTATGCCTTGGTACGACGACATACACTGCGCTCACCGCATCCTCGGCGGCCGCTGGTCCCGGTTGCGCACCAATCGAGTCACAAGCCATTCAGCGGCATCATCCACTCCCGTGCCATCAAGTGCACTGATAGGCAACACCCGACTATCCCGTGCACTCATCTTCTCGGCTATCTTGTTGAAGATCTCCTTAATATCCTCGACCTCGAGCCGGTCCTCACAGTCCTGCTTATTGGCCAGCATAAGTATAGGTGTGCCCTCAATGGTGTCTGTTGATACAATCGAGTCAAGAGCATCTCGACACTGTTCAATTCGTGCCCGATCGGTTGAATCAACAACAAACACAACAGCATGAGCCTCGGAGTAATATGATTCCCACAACGGCCGTAGACTTTCCTGGCCACCAAGATCCCATAGCTTGAGCAGTACACCGTTTTTGGTGATGTGTCCTACGTTCTGACCAACTGTCGGCGCAATCCGGTCCGGACTCAGACCGGCTGTCTTGCTGTACTCTGTTTTGAACCGTTCCAGTAATGTTGTTTTGCCAGCATTATCAAGCCCCAGTATGAGTACCGAGTACTCCTCTTTGCGTGTCAACGACCCATACAGGCCTTTAACGAGGTGGTACATCTTGCTATGCGGCAATCAGCACTTTACAACGGTTCCAAGCAGTGTTAAACTGGGTGTGGACTTCTATAGATACTCGTAGACTTGAGTAGACCCTCGTGACCCTTTGATACCTGGCAATTTGCAAAGTGTATCAAATCGGTATCAGTAATCACTATCACTGCCAGGGTGTCAGATAGTGCGTCAAACCACGGTATATATGCCCTCGCCACAAACGTGAAAGCTACTATATAATGTAGCTTCAACTGTACTCTACAGCCTTGGCGTCTTAAGAACCTCGTCTAATGACGAATGGGTACAATAAGTATGGGGATATATACAGTGGTCGTGACTTTTTGGCTAAAAACCAGCTACCACCACTGAACTGACTCCCCAAGGTCACGTGACACGTGAAAAATTGAAATACCCTTTTTGAACCAAAAGCTACAAGCAGTCTTGATCCCACTCAAACACTACCAATGGAAGACGCGTACGACTACGACGACGCCTACGATACCAGCGAGACCATCGCCGTTGGAGAACGCGTGTATGATGAGGCTCAGCTTCTACGCCAGCAGGAAGCCCTCATGGAGGCGGCCCGCAAAGCAGCTTACATCCCAGAAGCCGTCAAGGATTTCATCTTGTACTTCCAAAAGGCCTTCCACGAGAAAAATGTGCACGAGCTGAGTGCATGTTACGAGACCTCATTTAAGAAGCTCAGTGACAAGTTCTACAAAAACCTGTCGTGGCCATCGCCCGATCTGGCCGTGGCTCCACTCGTCAACAACGACCAGACTTTTCTGCTCTTCTACAAGGAGGTCTACTTCCGTCACCTCTACGCCCAGGGTCACCCCACTCTCGAGCAGCAATTCGACTCGTATATGAACTATTGTACTTTGTTTGACATGATTATCAACTCGGATGGTCCCTCGGACATTGAGCTCCCCATCCAATGGACGTGGGACATGATTGACGAGTTCATCTACCAGTTCAACAGCTTTTCCATCTTCCGCTCAGGGCCCGCTGTCAAGAAACTGTCGGCTGAGGATGCTGAGCGTCTTGAGAAGAATCAGGGCGCCTGGAGTGCTTTCCCCGTGCTCAATGTGCTCTACTCGCTTGTGGGTCGCGCCAACATCACGGCCCAGCTCAAGGCTCTCAATGCTGGTCATGACGTGACTGCTGTCGCCGGACCCTATGGCTCTCGTCCTCTGTACAAGAACCTCGGTTACTTTAGCATCATTGGCCTGCTGCGTGTGCACACGCTACTTGGAGACTTCTCTCTGGCCCTCAAGTCTATGGAGGATCTGCAGCTCAACAAGAAGGCCATCTTCACGCGCGTCCCCGCCGCTCACTTTACTGTCTACTACTATGTCGGCTTCTGCTACATGATGCTGGGCCGCTATGCTGATGCCATCAAGTCCTTTTCGCACATTCTTCTCTACATGTCGCGCACCAAGAACATCAACCGTGCTGCGCCGTTTGACATTGTCAACAAGAAGTCGGAGCAAATGTATGCTCTGCTGGCCATGTGCGTGACTCTGTCGCCTACACGTCTTGACGACGCTGTGCACACGGGTCTCCGTGACAAGTACTCGGAGTCAATGGGAAAAATGAACCGCGGTGGCCCCGAGGCCCTCAAGACGTTTGAGGATCTCTTCACATTTGCAGCACCCAAGTTTACTTCGCCATCCACGGATCCCGATGCCGAGCACGTCGGTGAGCCTCTGCAGCACCATATGTACATCTTCATGAACCGTGTCAAGAGCGCCACGCTGGGCTCGACTCTTAAGAGCTACCTTAATCTGTACGCGACCATGGACATCAGCAAATTGTCAGGTTTCCTTGAGACGGATGTCGAGCAGCTGCGCAGTGCTCTAGTCTGCTTCAAGATCAACAACAAGCAGATCAAGTGGACAGAGGGAGACCTGCTGCAGGGCGAGAGTGTTCAAGTGTCGGACATCGACATTGCTCTTGAGAACGATCTTATCCACATTGCCGAGTCAAAGGGAGGACGCAAGTTTGCCGATTGGTTTATCCGTAACACGGCCAAGAACTACATTGTTCAGGATTTCATTGCCAACCCGGAGCGTCAGGACTACGATAAGAACAAGAAGCGCACAAAGAAGGAGCCCAAGGCCCAGACCGCTGCTTAAGCGAAGCGGAAAGTAGAAAACGTCAGTGTGATATGTGAATACACGAGCTTTTTATGTCGTTTGTACGTGTCAAATCGATAGACTCTATAGACATTTATCGAGGCAGATTATCCAGGCAGATGATCCAGGCAGATAATGGCTTTAAACTACCGTAAACTTCATTATTCATAGACATTATTCAAAACTCACAATCAGAGCAGGGTACGTACTATAGTAGATGATCCAGGGATGGGTATGAATGGTGTCAAGATGTAGAGTAGGTTACAGCGCATAACAGCTGCTGTAGATTACCATTTAATGGATCATCAGTGAACTTGTACAATCACGGACACATACTCACGTCACCCATGAGAATACTTTCATCCAATCAAGTAGAACATGTTTCAATTGCCAAGATAGCCCCGATATCATGGAAAGTAGGTCACAAACAACTAATGAACGTCCATACACTGTACCACCCATTAGTCCATACAAGTACTTTACCACAATCACAGGTCCATAGCATGAGCAATGCCTCGCTGCGCCCAGCTGTTGACGCTGTTTTTAACGGATTCGGGGTTCCATGAACCGGCCCAATTGAGGATATCTTCATAAGTACCGGAAAACCCACGCGTCGTACCGTACACAAGTACAATTGCTATGATGGCAAATATCGAGATGCGTACAATGTTCATAACAAACGCATACAGCATACGCGTGGTATGAGTGATGATGAGTAGAGACACATATAGGATAACTAGCATCAATAGAATTGATGACAGGTCGGGATTCGATACAAGGGCATTCTTGACAACAGGTGTAATGTACGCTACACTCGTTGCCACAGCATACCGTACGTAGTTGATAGCAAGACCCACAAAGTCCACGTCAACCATGATGTTTTTATTTTGATGACAAGTATCAAAGGAGTGAGGGAAACGGAACTAACAACCCAAAAAGACCGCCGCATACGCGCCGCTGCACAAGCCTTGCGATGAGCGCGGGGCGACGGTGTTAACTGAGTTGTTAAAGTGAACAAAGTGCTTGAAAACAACCAATCAACACTATGTTTTCCAGATTAGATGAATAATCTGTGTCCAAAGATCAATACCAGGCTGATTTCATTCTATCTGCCGACCTTTTTTTCTGCCTCGGAACTAACCCGGATCACAGCCATCGTGACTGCTCGTCACATTACTCTAACCATGGGCGACTTTCCGACCAACAATTTGAGTCCAAGTATAAATAGTGTCTCCAGCTCCCATTTACTTTCTTCCTTGTAAATTCACAAATACCCAACTGTTGCCACACGCTTTTGACGTCTTTTTTTTTGTATACTGTACCGTCTATCACAGCCTCCTCCTCTTCCTGATTGTCAAGGTCCTTGTAGCACCTTGTGCCACCGTTCCCTCGTCGTGCCCTAACCGGCATGTTTTCGCTAACTTTCCTATATAAAATCCACCCCCTGATCCTGATCCACCTTTCCATCCCGTCTCCAGCACCTACCTTTCCTGTTGACTGCTTCGTCACTCTTCCTCAGCATGGTTGTTGATACCACATATTACGATGCTCTGGGCATTTTGCCCGACGCCTCGGACCTTGACATCAAAAAGGCGTACCGTAAAATGGCCATCAAACATCATCCTGACAAGAACCCGGACGATCCAGAGGCTGGTCCACGTTTCCAGGCAGTAAGTGCCAATGTTACAATCTCATTACTTGTTCACTTCTCGTTACTAACTTTTAGATTGGCGAAGCATATCAAGGTGAGTCAATACACCAGCATGCTCAAGTGCATCTCCTCTCCCTTTCCTGTCTAACCCAGTCCTCAGTGATAAGGACCTTCGGAAACGCTATGACCAGTTTGGAAAGGATCAGGCCGTTCCTGAAGCTGGTTTCGAGGATCCAGCCGAATTCTTCACTAGTATCTTTGGTGGAGAGGCCTTTTATGATTTGTATGTGAAGTTGCTCACAATAAGAAACAAAACACTCGTAGATGATTTGGCTAACTTAAAGAATCGGAGAAATCTCCCTAATTAAAGACCTTACAAAGGGCATGGAGCTGGCATCTCTCGACGAGGAAGAAGAGACTCCAAAGACTGCCGAACCTGCGGCTTCCGCTCCTACCGCTCCAACTTCTCCTGTCCCTCCTACTCCTGCTGCTGCTGCTGCTGCTGCTGCTCCGGGTGTAACGTCGCCCGTGCCTAAACCGTCTTCGGGAACTTCTACGCCGGCCGAGACAGCCTCCACAACGTCTTCACGGCTTGCTGTACCGGCAATTACGTCTGGCGAGACGAGCGACACAAGTGTGCACTCTACTGCTAAAGAAACGGAGCAGAAGAGTAATCAGAAGGGCAAGACGGCTCTCAGCAAGGAGAAGAAGGCTGAGCTCGAGGAGTACGAGAAGGAACGGGCTGCTGCACGCGAGGCCCGTATCGAGCTGCTTCGTGGCAAGCTCATTGATCGTCTGGGATTGTGGACCGAGACCGACCACGGGGAAGATGTGACCAAGGCCTTTCAAGAGAAGATGCGTCTCGAGGCAGAGAACCTCAAAATGGAATCATTTGGTATTGAGCTTCTTCATGCTATTGGAGCCACTTACTATTCCAAGGGATCTACATTTATCAAGTCACACAAGTCATTTCTCGGCTTCAAGGGGTTTGTTGGCCGACTGAACGAGAAACGTACGATTGTCAAGGATACATGGAACACTATTTCAAGTGCCCTTGATGCTCAGAGCTCGATGCAGGAGATGGCCCGTGCCGAAGAGAAGGGCGGAGAAGAGTGGACGACGGAGCGCAAGGAGGAGATGGAGCGCACGCTCCTTGGAAAAGTTCTTGCTGCTGCTTGGAACGGCTCGCGCTTCGAGGTCCAGAGCATTCTGCGTGAGGTGTGTGACAAGGTACTCAATGACAAGAGTGTTTCTGTTGAGAAGCGTCTGATGCGTGCTGAGGCTCTTAAGATGATTGGAACCGAGTTCAAGAATTGTCGGCGCACAGCCGAGGAGGCTGCTGAGGTGCAAATGTTTGAGGAGCTTGTGGCTGACGTTGCTGCTTCCAAGAAGAAGAAGAAGAAGGCCAATGAGAAGGAGGCTGCTGCTGCTGCTGCTGCCGCGTCTGCTGAGTCTGCTGCTCATTAAGACTTGCCAGCCCCCAGCTGGTATGGACGAATTGATCCGCAGTTGTGTTGTTCACAGCCTAAGATATTGACTCGTTAGAACCGTTATGTATTTGTTGCCGTAATCTGTAAGAATTTTCATTAGACAGAAGAAAGCTAGAGAGAACAAGACACCAAATAGCATCTACAATCCCTTGCGACGATTCTTCTGGGCTTCGGCAACAGGAACACCCTGAAGAATGTCTTCAGCAACAAGTTTATCAGCAGCTACACGAGGCGGAATGTCTCGTAGAACGGCGTCCAGTTTGCTGGGGTTGAAGAAGGCGACTCCATTCTCGTCTCCCACGATAATGTCATGAGGCAGTATAGTAAGATCAGTGCCAGGGACCGCCAGCGGTCCATTGACAGCCACGACTTTAACAGCTTTGTTAGGCGGAGCGATTCCGAGCCCGTACGAAAACACGGGGTACGCGAGACTGCGGTGCTCGTCAATATCGCGAACCTTTCCAAGGATGACGGACCCTTCACACCCGAGGTACTGAGCTCTAGTTGACATGAGGCCTCCGTACAAAGCGTTTGTAATGCTTGTATAAGGCGCGGTGTCAAGGTGAGTGCTCTCAGCAGTGCCAATGACAACAACAGCACCAGCAGGTGCCGAATCCATGTAGTGAGTCGTTACTGCAGGCCTCGGATCGCTCAGTGGTGCGTATTCCACTGTATAAGCCGGTCCTACAGTCGTTGTGCCCTCAGCTGTCGTGGACTGACGCACTAAGTGAGGTACATAGCCTCCATTAGGCAGACCATTCTTGACAAGCGCATCTGCGACATCACACGCCGAGTATGCCGTCAACTTAGAGAGTGCTGTTCGAAGGGACATGGTAGGTAGCCGCAACTGTTAGACGAAGAAGAGCAGACGAAGAAGAGCAAACAGTCAGTTGGACCGTTACTACTCTTAAATACGAGTTCAACTTGTCGAAAGACCAGTCAATCCCGGAACAACACCGAGATGATGTGGTACACGATAATAACCAGGAAGACTGCAAGACTAACTCGGCAATTGTCGTAGTTCCCTCATATCCCTATAGATGACAGTTATCGAGCAAAGCGTTATGAGGAACCAACCAAGGTGAGTGAAGAACAGGCGATTTATAGATCCTGACTGAAGAAACATTGTTACTTTAATTTTTCAATGACGATGAAACTACCAAGACATATGTTCATGACTTTGAGTGGAATTAATTATAGTTAAGTAGAAGTGTTAAGTGACAGTATTCAACTGGCATATTTAGACACGAACATTCAAAAAAGGACAACCTGTCTACTAACCATATCAAAAGACCAACTTATACAATTTTGGGGAATACGAGATCATCTATAAACCAGGACTTCCTAGTACCAAAAAAGATCTTGTCGAAGCTGCATTTTGCATGTCATCAGCTAGGTATGGCGAACAGCTCTATGGATTGCAGAGTAACGATAATCAGCAATTCGTTATCGTTAGTTATCTTTATCATGAACACTAACGAGTATTTGTGATACTTATTACTACGTTTTTATGGTCACTTTACAGTAATCATTCCGCTGACTAGCGTATAGAAGTGTGAATCGTGTGACGGACACAGCAGTGTAAGAGAAAGACAACATCCCGAACCACAAAACTGTAAGATTACCAAGGTAATAATCTATAGTAGCCTCATGGCGACTAAATAGCGGGACGAATGACTGATAATAGCTTTAACAATAGTATTAACTTTGATCTTCACTTGGCGCAGGGTCCTACCATTTTGGGTGATGCATCTTAGGGAATACAGATGTTTGAAGATCTTGTATGATAATGTCATCGAAATACCTTGATGAGCTCGAGACATAACCTTCAAATTAATACGAATGGTTAATTCCAAACCCAAGTGACGAAGCTCTAAAGCAGCTTACAGAGGACCTGTATTGTATTGCATAGTATTAATCTATGCACATAGTCATCCCTGCCACGTACGTACGAAATATGATGTATCGAATTGCTGGATAGATTGACTTATAAGATATAAACCGGCATACAGCATCAACATTAGGTGACGACTGTGTCGTTTAAAGGCTACACAGGCCATCATATATTGCCGCCATCTCTATGCACCACCACTGACTGTTCATCAGTGTCATTTTGCAAAACATCAACTACCAACTCTAATTTCTTACTTTAAAGCTACAAATTGCAATACAAAATATCTTAATATTACAAGTAGCGCTCCGTGGTAATATGTTGGTCTACCGGATGGTACTGCATGTTACACACCCGTATCATCAAAAATATGCTCTTCACCTCCTATAACCTCGTAGTCCGGCAGTTCATATGCGATTTACACAAAAGAGCGAGATCTTCCTAATGTAGCAGAAAGGATTATAGCACCAGTGCTAGCTACTTGCCAGGTACAGTAACTAAGCAAGTTCCGCTAATGGAAGACGCCACACATATGGATCCACTGAATTTGTTACTGCAGACCTTGTTAGACATCTATGGAGCCGGTAGTGAAGTTCAGTGTAAACGATCAGCTTTGAGCAACCCAGAGATGCCACATTAACAGATCTTTGTTTTCTTTATCTGGCCTGAGGAGAATGAGGTATGATTTGGCTCGGAGTTAGCAAGTTCAAGACTATATGAACTCTCGATAACCTGTCTACCAATCTATAAAAACCTAGACTTTCCACCCTAAAGCATCCTAGCACATCGATACCAGTACTGCGAGCACATTGGATAGCCCCACACTCAGTTATTCAACAACTAATCAATACATTGATCGATACATAAAAGACTGTGCCAGAACTTAGGTCATCACCATTTCATGGGTCAGCCGGACCTGGCGAACCAGCGGCAACCTCCAACAGCGATGGTTTTAAGAATGACGAGTTTGATCTGGAGCACCACAAGGATCCGTGTCTCGCGAAATCGCCATTCGACACGCCTCCAATGCGGTGCGCTGAAGAGAGAAAAAGTTTGAGAAGAGAGACTTTATATGGATATAGGGTAAGGGCGCACTGCCTGATGTATAGATGGATCAGACAGTTGAATGGAAGCAACGGTTGAATAGATGAACCACTGAACCAAATTAAAACCAACTGACTACTCAATCCCAATGCTGCATAGAAAAATCCACCTATAGTTTCAAACAAAGAATCATAAATTAAAAACATTATCCAAAAAACGAGCATTAAACCATTTTCGCCTATTTCTCGGCGTAAGAATTGGGAGCAGAAGTCTCGCCATGGGGAGGAAGAATGTATCCTTCAGTACCGTAATCAGGCTCCAGACCCTCAATGGCCTCCTCCTCCTCCTGGCGAATGACGAGGTTGATGATAAGACCAACGAAACCGGCAATTGAGTAAGGGGTCTCCATAACAATGACAATAGCATCAAGGAAACCACTGAGACTCTTGTTGTCACCGTGGTAGGTGAAGACAAACGAGAACCAGTTGGGAACAAGAAGAGCAGCAAATCCAACCATCAGCGAACAGGTCAGCACAAAACGATCACGACGAGTGAACTTGATGGTGGAGATAACGCGGATACCCGAGACGGCGACCGAGGCAAACAGGAACGAGGTCATGCCTCCGAGGACAGGCTTAGGAATAGCCACGAGAGCAGCAGCAAACTTGGAGAAGATTCCCATGACGAGAAGGAAGAAACAGCACCAGTAGCCAGCAACACGGTTGGCGCACTGCGTCAGGGAAATGACTCCGTTGTTCTGGGCAAAAGTGGACATGGGCGTGACAGTCATGAGACCGGCCAGAATGGAGTTGACACCATCGGCAAGCACACCTCCCTGGATACGAGACTCGTACAGAGGACCTTCGACGGGCTGCTTCGACACATCACACGAAGCAGTAACGTCACCAATAGTCTCCATCATACAGGTGATGTAGACAGAGATCATAGGTAGCACAATGGGACCGTAGATACGGAGTCGGAAGGTGTGGACCCACAAAAACGTGGCGGCAGGAGCAGCGGTGATGGTGCTACGGTCAAAGTAGCCACAGGCCGAAGCCACGATACAGCCGACAATGAGACCAATGACGACGGAGCATGACTTCATGACAGGAGCACCCCATTTTTCGCACAAAATGATAGTCAGGAACACGAGGAAACCGAGACCAACAAACTTGGCCGAACCCCACGGAGCAGCCTGAGGACCACCAGGAGACGGGCAGATGGTACCGGGAGTAGCACATCCAGAACCTCCAACCCAGTCCTGGAAACCCGACTGAATAAGACTGGTACCAATGAGCAACACGACAGGACCATTGACAATAGCCGGGAAGAGACGCTGCATGAGCTTGGGCGGGCAAAACGAGAGGATAACTTCAACAAGACCACACAGAGCAGCAGTTCCAAGAATGGCACCGTAACCGTGAGGACAAGCCAACTTTGTGCCATCAGCAGCAGTAGGACAAAATCCAGATGCATACATTTGAGGGAAAGCAGAGTTGACGACGGAAATGGTGGAGAACGAGGTTCCAACGACCGAGATCAGACCAGTACCAAGGTAGTAGTTGGTCTTGAAGATACGGAAGCGGATGATCTGGACGAGTGACAGAATACCACAGGCAATGAGCGAGGCAGACACCATGTACTCAGCAGTAGCAGTGTCGAGGTTGGCAGCTCCAGCAATGATCAGAGGAGGAGTCACAATACCAGCCAACATGGCCAGCGAGTGCTGTAGACCAAGAATGAATCCCAGAACGAGGGGCATCTCTGAATCAAGACCAAAAAACACGGTTGTACGCATGCCAGTCTGGGCTTTGCGAGACGAGTAAAATGGGATGCGAGGAGTGAAGAGGAATGCATAGTCAAAGTCACCCAGAAGACCATCGCGAGTTGTCAATCTTCGCTTAAGTGCCGGGACAATGGACTTGACGCGTGAAGAGGTGGTGGCAGGAGGAGGTAGAGCCACAATGGACTCTTCCTGATCGGACAATTTAGTCATGATTCAGCAAGGTAACAAGACAATTGGGAAGAAAAAAGAATTGCCTAGCGGGTGGCAATATGAGGGTCTTGTTTGGACAGACTTAGAACACCAAGGACCGACCGAAAACAAGAAAAGATGTCGATATCAATCAAAGCAGCAGATACCAATGTCTTTATACTTGGGGCGGGAAGCAGCAGTCGGCGTCACCCGCAGATGCACCAAAGGGGGCACGATTGGCCCGAGGCATTAGGGGACGATAAGATAAAGTGGGTAGCGGTGCGTTTTTGGCGGTGCAGGCCGTAGCGCCAACCAATGACAGGTGCGTATCATAGGGTAAGGTCGCAGACTTGACAAAAAGCAACCATAGCTATGTTTCGTGGCTTTAGATAGGCAACTGGGGAGGGGCGATGGGGGAAGAGAAAAATTAAAGGAAGATTAGTAGATAAACTAAAGAATTGTTATCATTGACAACAGTAAACTAAATAATAGAAAATACACCGAAGTCTCATGGATTGTTAAAAAAGAACCTATTCCGATTCAATGAGAGATTATCTAACCAGGAGTATGTGCTGTACACTGTCAAACGAAGTCCTAACCCCGCGGGCTTGGCCGACGCGCAGGCACCGTCTGCGGGCGGCAATAGCCTGCGTATCGACCAATTGTAATCTTTGTTTGAGAGCTTATCTAGCAAATCAATGTCACTACCTCTCGGGTAGGGGTCACACGGCTGTAATCGCCTCGGGCCTGCCCGCTGTCGCTTGTGCTGCTGCCAGCTAGCGGCGTGGCGCGTAGCGCTTATCTAGACCTGAAACCGAGCCTAACCGCGCTCTACAGTCTATCTATTATCGCTACCACCCCGCAGAGTACCATTCCTCGTTCCATGCTTGCTCTACTCCATCTAACATGTCGCCCTGCTGCTCATTTGCCGTTTCTGGATCTGATTGTGGCTGTAGACTCAAGCAAACGTATCGATTTGTAGATCGCTCCACTAAAGACGCTAGTAATTTTTTTTTGTGTCTATGATATCTACATCTCTTGTTTCTAGTAGTCCATGTAAAAAAAAATTGATGATTGTAGAAGAATTAAAATAATTTTGGTCTGATCTCTGTTCAGTTCTTCATTGACTTGGTAGTTCCGTTGTTGTTGATTTTGGTAAACCCCGTTTGGTGGGTCTGGACTTCATACCTTGTATCGGCCTCCTGCGCCCACTTCAGATCTTCCCCGGACGTCTCCGAGTTCCCGCGGAATGTAACCATCTTATTGCTGTACATAGCCATTAGTAATTGACCGGGGTGTTACAGTAAAATCCTTTTCTTTTACACAAACAACTATTTGAACGGTATGTTCACTGAAAAAAAATCTTTTCGAAACTATGATACCCGACTCAAACTGCATGTGTCTCCCATGTGGTATTCAGTCACATCCAGTCTCCGCGATAGTTCTCTCTACGAGCTAGAAATTTTCATGGCAATACTCTACAATGGCATATCATAGTTTGCTGTCAAATTGTCAAAAACCATTGTCTGATTCCGACTTCTGATACCCATGATGCGAGAACATCGGGACGTCCGGCAATATTGACTTATTGTGTTTAACAGGTCCATTATCCCGAAAATCAGCTATCAACATTTTCCCGTCCAGATCCACATTACTAGATTAATACTGGTGAGGTGAGCACTTCTAATAGACGCAACTTTATTTGTTTACTACAACTTTTGACGCTGGTCTCGAAACATCTGATGAATTATGATCCCTGTTACAAATATGACTACTAAGCTGTTTGAGCAACCCAAACAGACAACTAACCTCACAGCCTCGATTCGTAATTTCTTAGAACTACAACAGCTTCTAATCAGGAGTATTGTGATTACAACTTCTTGAATTCTTGTCACTTTCAGAACTGTCAAAGATAATTTCGCTCTAGCTTGTTTCGGCCCTCCATCGTTTAAAACATCTATCTTCCGCATTATTTCAAGAACAAAAGAACATTCTCACTTCGGTATTCAAAGAAAAAAAACCTGCAAAGTCAACAAATCGAGTTCCATCTCAAATTTTATTAAAGCTCTCAAAGTTCACAATACTACGTTGTCTCAAGCTCTTGAAATAAGACATTACCCAAAATGAAAAATGCTTTTTAACCCAACAACACTCAAAAATTCAAATTCTACAAAATCGAGTACAATTCTCTAACTATCCAACTTCTTTTAATACCAGAACATTGTCTTTCTCTGTTCTATTATTCTCAGCACCTTGATATTCTTGACTCCAATAAGTATATTAATAAATGCATGCGACTCCATAATAAATACTGGTGATTCCGCAGAGAGGTTTAGTTAATTTCAACTACAGTGAAATCAAAACTTCATGGAAATCATTCACTTTCTTACTACTCCACTGGTTTTGATGTCGCTCATTATTAGTTCACTCTACGTACCGGATGGCCTACCTTCATCGCCCACCGGCCAGAGGTATCTGTGATCACGTGAAGTAATAGCAGGAAGTAGTCCAGCCTCATAGCGGCATTCAAGCATATGCTGCTAAAAGAGTGCACGCCTAGGGCTAGGGCAGACTCAAAAACCCCAAACGTTTTCACACGTTTTTCTTTCTTTCCTCATACCGCTGAGGTTGTTGGTCCAGTATACCATACACCTCTTAATTTCGGTTCCTCGTAGTTAGCCCTCCAGTCAGTTCACCTCGCAGATTTCCCGCTGTCTTCTGTGTCTGTCTGTGGCCTCCACGTGGCTCCCAAACAAAAAATTTAAAGACGCCCTGCCGCTTGCTGCGCCTGTCATCAAAGCCTGACGACTCGAGTTCCGACACCTTCCGCTCGCCACTTGGATGTCTCTGAGAGCCTTTAACTAGGAGCTTCTCAAGGCTTTTGCCCCTCTTCCTCTGTCGGTCCTGTTCCTTTGTCTCTTCAAAGGTGCAGTACCGCTTGTTTGTGACTGTCGCGACCTTTTAGCTAAGTCGTCGCTTCTAGTCCCGTGAACTCGTGAGTCAACAACAGTCTCCGTCTTCGAGCTCTTGCTGTCGTCTCTCCACGCTTCACTTTCCGTCTGCTAATATCCTCTGAGTTCCCCCAACTCTTATTACCTCGTCTCCCGCCCCTCCACGCCTGATGCCAGCTCCTCAGTCTATGCCCTACTATGGCCATATGGTCACTCCGCCGCCTTACTACGGCCCCCACTCGTACGCGTATCTGCCGCCTCAGGCTTACCCCTACGGTGTCAACTACGGACCTCGTCCTATCGCAGGCACTCATCCAAAGATGCCTGTTGTTGACACGATGCCATTTGTTGCCCCCCAGCCTGCCATGCCGTATGATGCCTCGGTTCGCTATCAGCAACAGCCCTACGCACATCTGATGAATTCCGTGCCACAAATGGCCCCTGCTCCCGGTGCACCTTTTCATACCCAAGGCCACACGGCCTTCTCCTCCAACGGAACCACATTCTTTGTGCCTTCGGCACCTGTTCCGCTCGACCAGATGCCACCTGCTGTCCCCACGGTGCCTGCTGGCGCCACTGCAGGGCATGCTGGCCCCGTCGATCGTCAGCCTGCTCTGCCAACGACTGGTGGTGTTTCGGCTAATCTCGACTATGATATGGATCATATGGCCGATTTCCTGGCCACTATGGCTCTGGGTATTATGGTTCAATCGCCAGCTACCCGGGATTCGAAAGCCATTACGGCCTACACGAAATTCGTTTGTCAAGTGCTGACAGCCACCCGACTGCCTCGCGACACCATCATTCTGGCACTTGTCTACCTTTCCAAGCGTTGGGCACTGCCGAATCTGCCTGATTTGCAGACCGATGAAAATGCGCATTATCGTATGCTTGTCGTTGCGCTGTTGCTGAGCAACAAGTTCAACGACGACAACACTTTTACCAACAAGTCATGGTTCGAGGCTACTGGTATCCCCGTTGCAGAAATAACACTGGGAGAAGCCCAGTGGCTGCGCGAGATTAAGTGGTCGCTGTTTGTGTCTGAAGCAGACCGCAAGGGCTGGGATAAGTGGAATCACTGCTGGCGCGTGTATATGTCGTCGCGCATCCCAGCCACGCCGTCGCCTTCATCGTCGCGAACTCTTTCACCTGTCTCGCCGGCCATGACAGCATCGATGCACTCGCCTGGTCGTCCTACATACTCGGTGCCCAAGTGGTACGAGGGTGTAAGGACGTCGTCGGCAATGCGTGCTGCTGAACCGTTTGTGTCGTACTTCCAACAGTCTTTTGCTCCTCCGCACCATCGTAGTGCTCCTTATGATGAGGAAAAGGCTGTAGGATATGCTCCGACTCGTTCGTCGCATGTGCCTGTTGCTCCCTATTACATGGCCGCATATGACCATGTTTCTTCGTGCACTTGTAATCTGTGCACACCTGACGGCCAGACGCTTGCTGCGCCTTGGTACGCAGGTTCTGTTGTTGCTTGTTAAACGCCTTTTGTTTCAAGCTTCTTGTCGGCACTTTGCCTGCTCTAAAAGTTCCTTTCTCTACTGGTGATCACTGGTTTGTTTTAAAAAATGGTTTGGTTTTGTAATGGTTTAATGTAGAATGGATTAATTGTGAGAAAAAACATCTAACATCAATGTCTCTAGTTGTAGTGACTTCACGACTTTAAATTTATCGTCTTATGTCGTTTTATGTCAAGTCCGTTGTCTCTACTTTAGACCCCAGTTCACGACAAACTTCCCCCCAGGTCTTGATGCCCTTAACAGCGTCCTCGGCACTGTGGTATGCGAAGCACACACGGAAACTGTTGGAGCTGAGACGGCACTCGTCAGAGTCTGCACCAACCTCAAAGTGCTTTGCTGGTGCTAGAATGACCCCACGCTCAACACACCGAGCTGTGATGGCATCTCCATCGTAGTTAGATGGAAGTGTCAGCCAAAAGAAGTATCCTCCGTCTCCTCCTTCGAGGGTCGTGCCCTCAGGCATGTGCTCTGCAACGGCCTTGCGCATAGCCTTGACACGGTCACTGAACTCATCACGGAGTCGCGACACAATCGTATCGATAAGACCTTGCTTGACAATACAGCCTGCCAGCATCGAATTGAGATGAGCAGGTGTACCTCCTGAACGAACAGCACCTGATGAGCACAGCTGAAACTGGAGGTATTTTGAAGGTGTCTCCTGCCAACCGACTCTGAGACCAGGCCCAATCAGTTTTGAAAATGTGCAGTTGGAGATAGTGTTTCCAGGAATATCGTCAACTGTTTTGCCTTCTGGTACCTCCAGAGTCTCTCGGTCCAGATCCACCAATGTCTTCGGAAGCTCTGCACCAGAATAGTTCAACAGTCGGTATACATCATCACAGATCAATAGCATATCATGCTTTCTGGCCAGCTGAAGCAGTCGTCTCCGGTCAGATAGAGGAATTGTGCCTCCTCGAGGATTTGAAAAGTCTGGAACCAGATACATGACGTAGCGGTAGATAGTGCGTGGGCCCTTGGTGGGGTCTGCTATGAGATGGAGCACGTCATCAAGTTCAGCGTTTGGCGAGTTGGCGTCATAATACTTTAACAGTTCCTCAAGCTTGTCTAAGTCAATCGATCCGTCTCCCGCCTGGTCAATTGGTGATATACGTCCTGCAAATCCAGCATCAAGAAAGATGGAGTTGATGAGAAAGTAAGTTGGAGACACGATGAACGCTCTTCTCGTGTAGCCTGTATGAGCAGATGTCGCAACCAGAAGAGCATTGTCAACGCCATAGCTAGCACCATTCGTCAAGTTAATCCAATCAGCCTCCAGGGTATCTGGTGATTCGGGATGATGTGACCAGTTGACAATATCTCGACGAACAGCAACTGACCCCGGATCACTACCGTATGTAAGTGGATGTCGGTCCTCTTCATCGTCATCTCCAGGTCTCCACGACGGTCCCAGCACTTGCTGAGTCGCCTCCAACACCTCGGCGCTGGCTAGAAGATAATTCGAGGGATGTCCCTTGAAGAAGTTAATAGTCATGATGGAGTCTAGCCGGAGAGCAGGCGGTCATTTGTCCCTATATAAGGATATGTTCCCAATACAGTCCAGGCATGGCAACTACCAGGTTACAGAGGCAGGTGAATAGGATAGACTTAGTCTAGAGATGCGAAAAAAAGCAAAATAAATGCAGTGAAGCCATTACTTTCGAGCATTGAGTTTTCGCGAGCTCGAGGCAGTGGCTGCCATATGAAAGGGAACGGCTCGGGTGAAGGTTGTGGACTCGTCGGAAAGAGCAGGTGCAAGCTGGATACTGCGGTCAATTGTAATAGGTGAGCTACTGCTCTCCTTCTCAACTCGAGTTGGGCCCTGGGACCGACTCACTCCCAGTACAGAACCGTGATGAGGACCTCCTCTTCCGCCTGTCGACCGACGCTTTAGATCTCCGCGCACTCCAAACTTGCTGGGTTTGCGTGTAGCTGTAGCATCAGTGCTGACTTCGATGTTCATGTTGAGATCGTCTGTGCTGAGCTCTTGGAGAGCACTGAGCTCGTCAATACTGCTCGTGTCTTGACTGGCAGCAGCCTCGGTCTCATCGGTCATTTCTTCAGTGGTATCGTCAGCGTCGTTAATGGCAGGCGCAGGACTGTCTTTCTCTTCATTGTTATCTCCCCAGTGCACCTTCTTTGATACCTGCTTGCGCTGTCGAGCTGGAGAGATGAACGAAACTCGCCGAGGTGAGCGTCTCTTGAGAATGGAGTTACGACGATAAACAGCACGCAGCACGGGAGACAGCATGGGTGTCGGGGTTGCAGAGATAGTACTCGAGAATGACGCATCCACGCTATCTGTGCCCTTCATGTTGTCCTTGAGACCCGTCTCAAGATGGGCAAATAAATCTTGGCACAGCAGAGCAATCTCATCACCCACGATTTCAGGAGTCTTAGAGTGCCGGAGCTCGTCGAGCCTTCCGAAAATTGTCGCGATTATTGTCGACAAGGTCTCAAGCATGCCAGTTGTGTTATAGGCAGACGCAGCCGTCTGGCGGTAAACTTCTGCCTCGATGCCCTCTCGTTTGAGGTCAACGTAAGTCTGGAAAGCATCACTGTCATCCGGCGACAAACCTGGCGTCTGCTGCAAACGCCGAGCCAGCGGCGTCGCAGTGGTAGCAACAGACCAACCTGGGGTCAAGATGTGCTGTTGAAGGTTGGCTTGCTCCTGGGAGAGGGAGCCACGTTTTTGCTCCAGCAAATTGGCCAAATTAACAGTTGCTTCTGTGGATGGGGTCAGTGAGCCCAGGGCCTTGATGAGCACACTGTATTGAGACATTTGAACATCGATTTGGCGGATTCGACTAAGACAGTGCACTCGTTGCTGAACCCATGCAGCGCCGTTCTCGGCAATAGCAGCATCGAGCTCAGTCTTTGCCTGCTTCAATGCCGCTTGGCACTCGGTGCGTGCACGGTTGTGTCTGTCCAGGGCCTCGGCTACAATCTTACTCTCTCGTGCACGAAGCTCCTCGATTTCAGCACGCTGCTCAGTAATCATCTTGAGATACGAGCCGACGTGGCGGTCGAGGTTATGCTGGTTACGGGTGACCTTTGTCTTGATCTTCTTGGCACGATCGGCGTATTTGAGGGTATTGAGTGTTTCGTCGTAGTGTTGGCTTGACGGAGAGATGCAGACAATCATAACTGTCTTGCAATTTCCACCAAGGGAGAATTTAAGGAGTCGAGTCAGCTTCGAGTCACGGTATGGGACGTGGCCACGCTGGCGCGGGTCACAGAGGGCGTTGATGCAGTTACCGAGCGCAAGAAGCGAGCGATTGATGTTGGCGCCCTCAATGAGACGCTCGCCGCGGTTCTTCGTTGCAGACGCACGCTCGCTTCCGGCAAGGTCAATGATGGATAGAGTGGCAAAAGTGTGAGCTTCGCTGAGCTCTGCCGTTCGGGCCTTTTGCGTCACGTTGATCTGAAGAACGGCATGTGAGCGCGACGAGACCTCATTGGCCTCAGTAGGCGACATGGTGCGGTTCTGATTGCCCCGTAGAATCATATCCATCACCTCGTCAACGTTTTCGGGGTGGTGCGAGCTGAGGTTGGACACGGAGATGTGCTGATTGGCATTCTCACGCAGCATTAGCGATGCTCGCTTTGTGCCTGGTGGAGTCGGGTCCATGAGGTCACGGATAGTTTCATTGTAGATTTCGAGGTATGACAGCGACATTTCAATGGTCTTGGTGTCTCGCAGAGCATCAATGCGTTCAAACAACTCCTTCATCGTGAGAAAAATGATACCAGGCTGATCGGGAGTTCCGCTGATGGTGTGAGTTTTTCCGCATCCAGTTGCTCCGTATGCAAAGACTGTGGCATTGTAGCCGTCGAGAACGTTGTCGAGTAGCGGACGAGTTGTCTGACTGTAGACGTCTGCCTGGGATGCCGTCTCGTCGAACAGGCGGTCAAAAACGAACCGGTGTTCGCGAATGCGCTGTTGAGACTCATTGCGGTTCGACGACGAGTTCCGTAGCAACGACTGCTGCATTTTGGCCATAGGATTGTTGTCAGGAGGATCGAATATGAGCATACGGTCGTCAACGACATTGATAACCTTACGAATGACCTTTCCAGTGCCGATTCGATGGACAACTGCCTCTGGTGCCGAGCCTGCTAGATTGCCATCGCCAAGGAACACGGGCTCCGTAGGCGCCTGTTGCAGGTATTGCTTCTCAGTAGCTGTGAACGGGCGGACCCGTACTGCCACGGAGATAGTCGACTCTTTGCCCGACATTTGGCAGTTGAAGGAGAGAGCACTAGAAGTGGTTGATTTGGTGATAGTGGAGGTTTGTTTATGCGGTTGTCGCGGCAACCCACAGCCGCGTGGTACAGCCGTGCGATGGACTGGGGCTGCTGCGCCGTTAATATGTAGAGCGCAGATGTTTCGGTATTATTCAAGACAGAGTTATTCATTAGATGGCCAGTTAATCTGTCATTGTGAAGGGCTATACAAGAAAGAGGTGCCTTTGTAGGATTAGTTGGACGACTGAGGCGTCTACCATCATTCTCTAGTCCTTTTGAAGATACAATATGGTCTCTACCTCTTTGACAATTTATCTAATTATTTTATACTTGCACTGCAATTATTTGCTAGTCATGGTCCTTTTGGTTACCCGACTATTAGACAAAACTTCAAATAATTTTGTTAACGCCAACTGCCACAAATTCCTGACTGTCGCTCGTATATAGATAATTTTTATTAAACTCCGTATGGAGTAACCTCCGGGTAAGACTTGGAGTAGTACTCACGGATTTAAAGTAGTGGGAATCTAGTGAGAACTCGTGAGAAATAAATTCTCTGTATCAACTTTTAATCATGACGAGTGTTTCTCTGCTTTTTGCATCATTTCCGGCCACTTAAAGCCGGCATCAAGTCCTCAACCCGCTAAGTCAGCCTTAGAGCCGTGGGCCGCGGAGTCGATTTGCATTCTGCCGAGGTATACCCCACATGCGGCTACCAGCCCTTACTAGAAGAGACGAAATGCCCTGCGGGGTTTTTTTTGGCATCTTACCTTTCTCCGCTTTTTACATATTCACTTTTTTTCATCATGTCTGCTTCACTGTTCCGACTCGACGGAAAGGTCGCCGTTATCACTGGAGGCTCGCGTGGTCTTGGTCTTGATATTGCCGAGGGTTTCCTGTTAGCCGGAGCCTCGCGCATCTACCTGTCTTCGCGCAAAGCATCAGCTTGTGACGAAGCTGCCAAGTACCTCAACGATCTGGCTGCTAAGGAGGGCCTCAAGGGAAAGGCCATTGCTCTTCCTGCGGACGTCTCGGGTACCAAGGGTGTTGAACACCTTGTGAGTGAGTTTGCCAAGGTTGAATCTAAGCTCGACATCCTCGTTGCCAATGCTGGAGCTACCTGGGGTGAGGACTTTGAGACCCATTCCGAGAAGGCTCTTGGCAAGGTTCTGGACCTCAACGTCAAGGGAGTGTTCTTGACTATCCAGAAGTTTGCTCCTTACCTCCTCGAGGCCGGTACCAGCGACGACCCCTCGCGAGTCCTCATCACCGGATCCATTGCTGGAATCCGTGCTGGCATGTCTGGCGGCACCTACGGCTACCTGGCTTCCAAGGCTGCTGTTCACCACATTGGCCGCACTCTTGCTGTAGAGCTTGGTCCTCAGAATGTCACTGTCAATGTGCTTGCTCCAGGATTCTTCCCCACCAAGATGGCCAACGGTCTGCTTGAGGTCATTGGACAGGAAATGATTGAGACCAATCCTCGTCGCCGTCTTGGCCGAAAGGAAGACATTATTGCTGCTGCTTTGTACCTTGTGTCTCCTGGAGGAAACTACGTTAATGGAATCATTCTTCCTCTGGATGGCGGTGCTCACTTGTCTGGAAAGATCTAAACTGGTCCCAGTTTTATAGATCTTATTGTAAACAGAAGAAAACTGGATGCTCGTCAATGAGCTGGGCTACTACTCACCAGTCAACTGGAAGTAGCCTGAAAACAAATTCATTATCATTATCATTATATGAGTAGGCTTTTAGCCCAGTGGTTATTAAACTATGTGTGTACTGCTTAGTCCCTGACACCACCAACGACCATAGCATCATCGCTCTCGGAATCATTTGTTAGATCCGACAACATGTCGCTTGACTCGACAGTTGAGTCCAACATGGCAGATGCCATTTGCTGAGTAGACACATCAGCGTCTCCCGATACTTCGAGCTCCTCGGGTTTAATGAGCTTCAGCTGTGAAGTGTTGTACGATAAACACGTAGGACACTTCAGACCTAGAAAGTGAAAGGGTACATTGGACTTGGCCGAGCAGTCGTTGCACACAATGATGCTTCGCCAGCCACCATAGGGTTCTGGTAGCACTTGAGAAGCAATCTCAGCATCGAGAATGCGGAAGCTGGCCTCCATGTTGATAACACTCCGCTGGCACGTTGGGCACTTGTACGAGGTCTTAGTGTGCTGCTCATAACATGACTGATGGATGGAATGACCACATTTCATAAACACAACCGTCTCGGTCGAGGTGAACATGAACTCTCCGCAAATGGGACAGTCACACTCCATCGAGTGTTCAATACATCGGTGCGAGTTTTCCAAAGATATAGACATGCAAACGTTGCAGGTTTTGCAGTGGAAAAAATCCTTTCCAAGTCCATTGCCTATACGGCAGATGCCACAATCAGGACAGTGATAGATGGCTTTAGTGGGGTCATTGTCCCACAGTTTACAAATGTCACAATAGTATTTGGCCATTGTAAGATGACAGTTGCGACACTCCTGCGCTGCTGGCTGCACTGTAGTACAGCTCATACACAACATGGATTTTGTATCCTGGCGAATCAGCTTATGAGACTCGTGTTCATCGTGGCAGATGCGACATGCGTACCATTTGTTACAGGTAGAACATTGCAATTTACAATTGCGCAGGTAGTGCTCGCATCCCATAACTCCATCGACATACGACACGGCCTTGTCAGACCCGGATAGAGCGCCGCTGTGGCCGCCGGCAGCGTCCTCTTCCTCGCCGTCGCCATCCCATGACCCATCATCTGAATCATCCTTGTCCAAACCAACAACAAGACCATTGATGCGATAATAGTTTTCGGTCATCAGCTTCTGTACCAACATGTCACGCTCGCGGTCCGGCAAGTTGAGGGCCTTGATCTCGACAATGCGTTGCCGAAGCTCCGGTTCCGACAACACTACGCGCGTATCTGTTGACACGGGCTTCTCAGCTTCACGGCGCCTACGGCGTCTACGACGTCGCGAGCTGCTCCCTGCCGATGCCTCCATGTCAACGTGTTGGATAGGCGGTGGCTCAGATGGCTCTTCAGCAGCCACAATGCCACTCGGTTCACCGTGCGGGGCTAGATACCGCTGGATCAGCCAGTGGTAATGCTCAAGCGACATGAGGCCGGGAAGCGCCCGCGAGGGTGCTCCAGGGGTTTCGGGTGTCTCACTAGGTCGAGGCGAGAAAAATGACGAAAATGGAAACCGGCCAATTTGTTCCATTTCGTCCTCACTGCTCTCTTCGGATTCTTCGGTTCCCCGTCTTTGTAAGACATGAGGAGAAGCCGACGGTGACGCAGGAAGTTCAGTATTGGCTGTGTCTGGCGCACCATGGTGCGTGGAAGCAGGTGTAGAAGCCGGAGACACTTCGCGTGAGAATACGCTCGGAATAGGCAGTCTTAAGTTGGACAGATAGCCTTCCATAGTGGAGTGATATTGCAACTGGAAGGTGCTCTCGAGCCGAGGGAGTAAGACGAAAGATATATTAACGAGAAGCCAGCAAAAAGGATTACAATCCTAGCTGGATGAAAATGCAAAATGAGACGAGGAAAACGGGCCAAGGAAATAGACGAGTACAGACTCCGCGGTGGTTGCTAATTGCGAGTACGAGCCCGAAGTCGTATCAAGGTCACGTCACTTAACAGGCAGTTTGAAGCACAGTGGAAAGTGGAGCCTGACAGTCAAACACCTCACACCTGTAACAACAGTCCTCTTGGCACGCCCACCTGCGCAGAATCCCCGGCAATGAAGCGGTTTGTCGGCAGTGGGTAGGTTCAATATGAAGAGAGTCAAAGTTGAAGATGAGCAAGAACTCACATGCTATTAAGAAACGGCTACAAAACGGCCACGGTACAAGGGGCCATAAAACCGGAGAAACGAGTGAGAAAACAATACAGAAAAATGTCATAAACGTCATGTATCAATCAGAGTACAACTCGAATTTTTTGTACAATTTTTTTTAACCTTCAGTTCACTTTCCGACCAAGACTAGGGCCTTTAGGACTGACTTCTGCCTAGATTCTATATGAGCTTTGAAGCAGATATTCCATTACAGTCAACGATTCTTGATTAACTAACTACGATTTTTCTTTAACGATTTTACAGTGATTGTATCATCTGTTTATTAATTCTTTTCATTATTCCATACGCATTGCATCGGACTCGTTAAATAATCGTGGTTTCATCCTTGTTCTAAGCTTCCCATGACTCATGACACTGTATGATCCAGCTGTTGTGAGAGCTTATTATCGGCACTTTGTGCGTTATGGACTCCGGGCTGTGGAGTATAAAACCCCTCAAAGGTATATATTTATGTCTGTGATCCGGTCACGGTTCCGCAATCCTCCTGATCCACTTCCTACGCGTCAGCAGCTCGACAATACCCGCGCATTCATAACTGCTGCAGCACAATATACTGGCCTCGAGTCTCGCATTGTATCCAATATGGTTCACGTCGAGTGGGGGCGCAATAAGTTACGGTCCAAGATCCTGGCAGGAGAGGCCAAGGCCAAGGCCAAGGCCAAGGAACGCGACAACATTTACACCAATGTCTATCGGACTTACGATGACGTTGTGCGAGGTCTTAATCAATCCATGGATCTATGTTTGTAGAACTGCCGGGGAAGAGACGAGTCAAGAGTAATAACGACCTAACGAATCTATGAACTGTATAAATAATTATCTCATTCTGTACATACCGCATCGTCTGATTGACATTTGGTCTTGGTCTTGTTTGGTATATGCTACGGTTAGAATAATAGCTACTGCCAGAGAATCATTACTTCCTGAAGACCATATACCGCTCTACTACTTCCATGCATATCATATAAACGGCCCATGGGCCAATAATACTCTAATCGTGTCCTTCATGTCTCATGCTGTTCTAAACAGCCTGTGGTGATTTCAAGCAATGCATCTCTTGCCAAGTATTACTGCTGTGCAGAAACACTCGACAATTAATCGCCCTTCTCTGATAACACCTGCTTGACCGGCTCACTCTCGTTGACATAGAGACCATTTTCGAGAATGTAGCGGATGACTGAGTTGGGCAACAGGTACTGTACACTCATACCGCGGCGCAGAAACAACCGCACCTTTGTGGACGAGATATCGTTGTAGATAAGCTGCTTAATAACAAGCACATTGCGCCGATGTTCGTACATAATGTCGTGTGATAGCAGGAAACTTCGCACATCTGAGCCTGTTCGCTCGACAATAATGCAACCGTAACGACCAAGAATATGATGCAAATCCTCCTCAGCCCACACATTGGGCTCTCCCATTGACTCAATGAGGTCTCCGCCGGCCAGTAGCATGATCTTGACGCCTTTACGCTGACCTCCGCGCGTACCTACACCCTTGCGTCGCACGTTGATTTCCTCGTTAAAGTGGTCAAGCACAGCAGCAGTCCGGGTGTATGCTGGTTGCAGAGACTCCCATGCGTCAACCATTAGCCAAGTCGAAGTACGCTCACATGCCAGCTCACACATGCGTACACGATGCTGCGACTTGGCAAGCCCAGGCTTTTGGTAGTTGTCTGATACAGGAGAGTAGTAGCCGCCGATGACCTCAAACCGGGTATGTTCGCGAATACTGTCAACAGCCATTTCAAACATCCGTAGATGCAAGTATGTGATGGGTGAGAAAGAGCCGCAGGCCACAAGGACCAATGGTGACTTGCTCTCGTCCTTCATGACGTCGCGTAGTCTGTGTGTTGGGAACTGGTAGTCACTGAGACTGCGGGCCTGACGAGTCACACCGAGAGGAACCTCCTCGAGGTCGGCCGACTGCACCGACGGTAGGTCGACACCTGAGCCTTGTAACATGGTCTTGGAACTCGCCTTCTTCTTCTTCGGGCTATCTGCTGGTAGCTGAGGCCATGCCGAGTTTGTAGATCCGTGGCTGGGGGTGTCCGAGTCGGAATCAGACGGAGAGCGGCTCATGGATGAGGGTACTTTGGGGATGTTGACTGGGATATCCGTCATATCGGGGGCCACCAGAGACACCGAAGTATTTCGACGAGTTGGAACACGAGCTGCCGATAGTGAGAGCGAAAACAGGCTTTCGTCTAGCGGTTCTTCGAGTTCGTACTGTTGGATAGGCGAGAGGTCCGGTATCTGATTACTGGAAGCCACACGCCGAATAGGCCGAGGTAGTTCGGACGGCGGTATAAAGTCTGGAGCAAGACTGGGGTCCATAAGGAAACCGTGAATGGACGTGTAAGTCAACAAGAGCTTACAGCACGATTGTTGTTTGTTTATCAATTCCAGCCCAAACAAGGAGACAGATTACCGAGGTTGGTAAAGAAGGGGAAACCCAAAAACAGGGGATCAAACCGAAAACGCGGTACCCAACGTATCGAAAGAGTGATACAGCACACGCGATACGCGGATTGAGCAGAAAAACAATCCAAATAAAAGCCACTAATAGGCCAATTGACGGGAATCCCGGACGAAGTTAATTAGCATGGACAAGTAGTAAGATTAGTCACTGAGGAGGGGGGGCCAAATATATTCTATAGGCGGCACGGCTGGCTGGGGAGCGAGCGCCGCACCTCCCGGAACGACTCGGGCCATGGGCCGGATGAAGGGAAAGTGCGGGGAAGTAGGCCAAGAACGGCAAAAGCAGTGATGCACGGTGCACTGGGACATGAGTGAGTTGTGTGTTTAGTTTCCGTATTGGGTAAATGTGTCGAAGTGGAATATACCAGCTGTGGTTTAGTCTCGACAGTCATTGCTGAGCATCTCTCCGATATCTCCGATTAACCAAAAGAACCTTTATGTTGCTCATAGCAACCTCCAACCTTGTTAAGTTCTGCTGTATGGGTCTGTGTGAGCGCTATTCTACTACACCAAGAGCCGCTTGACCCAAGAGCCGCTTTATTTAGACACCGCTTTACCTAGGCTGCTACTCTCTATAGTGATTTATGGCTTTGGTATAAAGGGAGCGACTAATAGCCGAAATTGAACGTTCGGTTATTCCTGTGAATATCTTGAGTGAGCTTCAAGTTTGTATTCAAGACGAATATAACAATTTCGGGTCTATTAGCTATCCTTTGTGGTCCTGTTGATGGTATATTAACAACGTTGTGACAGTTCCAGGTCACGCAGGGTCCTTCAGATCTGTTGAAGTGAGTAGGGTTCGGGCACTTCAGATGTACTGATGTTCGACTATTCACTTAGACTATGTGAGCAGAGCCTAGCAGCTGCCCTTATATATAGTTATTCTAGTAGACACCGTGTACTGTCCCTTGACTCATCAGACCACGTATAGGCAAAAGTCTATAGCTTGTCCATGTGTTTCACAAGTCGTAACGACGCAATTTCAGGGTAGGTATGAACCCAATACTCTTCAGGGTTAGGCGCTTGACGCATTCAGTACAATAGGGCTAGGATCAGCCTTTCACTTCAACAAGATCTAGTACAGATAAGGGTAAGGGCCTGAGTAGCACGAGTAGCACTGACCTCGTCAATATCCAATACTTTCACTATTAGACTTAATTGTAATTAATACTGTAGAATTATTCTGCTTATCGGTAACTTCAAAGGTCTATCTTATCATCTCAGCACAATATTGTAGTTCTCAGCAGAATGTAGTAGCTCTTAGTTCCATAGTACTCTAGTATTTGAATAAAAGTGAAAAAATTCGAGTATTAATTACTGTTGGCATGCAGACAATGTCGACTACATTCGTTATTAGTTTCCATTACCGTAATCTTACTAACTTTTCAGCGTCATCTACACCGGACCACGGATATTGGCTGCGGCCTATTTTCTCAGGTATAGCTCTTCGTTTCAAGGTCGCATCGCCTCGATTATCGCTATACCGGAGTTACCATGTTGCATGCATTACTCAGCTTCAACGTTATCTCCGATGGTTGGTATCACAGTTATGCTTAGCACCGACAGGCAATTGCCTCGGAGGATTGGACAGTAAAAAGCAGGAAAAATTTCTATATAAACGCGGGTCTCTCCCAGATAAAATAGCTCTACACAAGTACCTCATAGAGTTCTACGACCTACACTAAACCACTGACCTCGTTAATATGTCCAAGGAAACTGTCCTCATCACTGGAATCAACGGATTCGTTGCTGCTCACGTCACTGAGCACTTTTTGCGTGCCGGCTACAATGTCCGTGGAACAGTGCGAAGCGCTGAATCGGCTGCCAATGTCGGTAAAACCGCATGGGCCCAGAAATACAAAGATCAGCTGTCTGTAGCCATTGTTCCTGATATCACGGTTGCTGGTGCATTTGATGATGTCGTCAAAGATGTCGAGGGTGTTATTCACACTGCGTCCCCATTTCATGTCAACTTCACCAACAATGAGGAGGAGATGCTGAAACCTGCTATCAATGGTACACTGGGGCTCCTGAAGTCTGTGCACGCACACAACACCAATGTGCGTCGAGTTGTCATTACCTCGTCGTTCGCAGCGATTGTCAACATTCCGCTTGGCACCAGTCGTAATCACACGTACACCGAGAACGACTGGAACCCTGCAACGTACGACGAGGCCGTGACTATGGAAAATAAGTCGGCGACGTACTGTGCGTCCAAGAAGCTGGCGGAGAAGGCAGCGTGGGACTTTGTGGCCAAGGAGAAACCGAGCTTCAGTCTGTCTACCATTTGTCCTCCTTCCATCTATGGGCCAAATATCCACTATGTGGAATCGCTAGACAAGCTCAACACCTCGAGCAAGAACTTCTATAACTTCATCAATGGTACCTTGAAGGGTCAGTCTGTGCCTGTGACGGCATATCCTGCAGTCGTGGACGTCCGAGATGTTGCTCTGGCACACCTGCGTGCATACGAGAGGGAAGAGGCTGGTGGCCAACGTTACTTCTGCACATCTGGTTCGTTTGTGTTTGAGCTCATTGCTGAGAGTATTATCGAACAGTTCCCGCAGTTTGCCGATGTGGTGCCCAAGCCTGTTACCAGTGGTTCTGAGGCCTTGAAGCACATGTATCGTGTCGACAACAGAAAGACACGTGAGCAGCTTGGCATTGATTTTATTCCTTTGAAGCAGATGGTTCACGATACTGTTGAGAACCTTGTCGAGCTCGAGGCTAGTCTCGGCATGTCGTCTCACTAAGTGGTTGTACATTCTAGTGAACTGCTAGAAGTGAGTATTCCATGTGCCATTCATATGGCTTTTTGTCAAAGCTATGTGAACCGCTTGAAGTGAGTATACTACATGCCGTTCATACGATCATGTCTTGGTTGAGTCAGTCAAACTATAGTCATCTAATTGAAAATATCAAGTATCCTGCGAACAGTCCATCTTCTCTCAACTAGATGATTCATGATCCTATTTCCAACCCCGTTGAACTCAAACTCATGCCAGTGGAATGTCACCCATAATAGCCTATTGATTCATCCAAGTAATAGCTAAATGCGTCGGTTGGAACATAGCACTACTGTCATTAACCTCAGATATGAACCTCAGGAAATACACCGGCACTTCGTATACAAGACAACATATTAATATCAATTAATATATCCACTCCACCATCCAATATCCACTCCTCCACCCATCCAGTATTCACTCTATGAATATTCCGTGGGACGCGGTAAGCCAGGAACGCAGGCGGAGAACCCCCTGCAGATATTACGTTTCATATGCTGGGCCAGGGCGCTGGTGACGTAGCGGTTGCTAAGTATTCACGTATATTGGCATATATTGGCGTATATGGGCGTAAAATTGGCCAGGGATAAACGAGAGCAGGGGTTATTACATGGGGATAGAGGCTAATTGACACAGAGCATTAATTGATGCATAGTATTGGCGGGTATTGGTAATATAGATGGACAGTAGGTTTCTATGAGATAGGGTTACGTATAAGATCGGTACGACGTTACTATAAGGTCAATAACAGCACCTAATAGTTAATAGCTTGTTGGTCTGTTCGTATTAATCTTAACAGTGTCGTCTTATACTATTACTAGTAGACGTCACCTTTGCCGTCTCCATGGTGAACCCCCTGCCATTGCCCGTATAGCGTCCCTCGCATATCCTAAGGTAGCCCCATCCATCGGCTACAGGTGATACATTGCATACAGATGCAGGATATTATTTAGCCTGTTTCAACGTACTCGTGGGCTCTTTTGTGGGTCCGTGGGTCCAAGATTGTAGAGAGGGTGCTGGCGGTTTCGCGGTTTTGTTCGGTCCACAGAGTTGTCGTATGACGGATCATCTCCATCGCCTTGGTGGCCTTGTTTTTTACAGCTTGCCCCGCCACACCAGCCACTTCCAGCCACTTTGAGTCTAAGCGACATCGCTAATACTGCGCTGCAACCCGCTGACGCCCGTGCCCGCTAGCTTGTCGTCACGTTTATTGGGTCTGTCAATACATGTTCATGCAACCTAGCACGACCTGGCGGGTCCTTGACTGCATACATTGGAGGCTGGTCGTGCCGTGGGGGGAGCAGCGGAGGATACGATCTCTTTGCTAGTATATCATATCGACTGTTTAAGTTGCCCCTTTACGAGCTTAACAGTCCCACCTTCCAGAACCCCTCGCTATGTCTCTTGGTCGAATAAACACCATTAAATGGTCACTTGAGTGGGTCCATATGGACAGAATGGCAGTTGCCCTGGTTGCAGTGTTTGCAGCCTAATTAGGGATGCCAATTTACCCAATGCGGAAATCCCATCAACAGATCTGACAGGCCTGCTGCCCGCCACGGTCAAAGACCCGTGCCCATGCATCCATCTTTGCCTGATTAGGCAGCTGTCCGTTGCCGATCTTGTCTAATTAGGCCTCTCAGTGCTTTTTCCATCCCCTGCCTCTGCACCCCCTCGCCTCGTGAAGCTCGCAGGGATGCTCGCAGGGGTCCAGCCTATAAAAGGCACGCGCTTTTCCCTTCTATTCAAACCATCACTTCCGCATCACACTCAGTGCTTCAATCCTTTGCACGCACACACCCCTCGGTATCTGGTATATCGCACACAAAAAAAACAGTCGTTACATCTCTGGTTATTTGTCTCGCACCTCACATTCCTTCCAAAACTTGCCCCTTTTTTTTTTGCATCACTGGTCTCCAACAAGCCTCTTTTTTTTTTTGAAAGCAAAAAAACGATTCCATATTCCATCATGAAGCTGTCATCAACCGTTACTTCTCTGGCTCTTATTGCCCTTGCTGCTGCTCTGCCTATTGAGAAGCGTGCCATTGTCACCGACTTTGTCCATGTCACTCGTCTTGTCTACGAAAATGCCCATATCTTCGTTGACCAGTCCGGTAACCCTGTGAGTACCTCGTACGAGCTGGTCTCGACGGGTGTGCCTGCTGCCCCTGTCACTTCAACGATTGTTGTGCCTACTTCCGAGGCCCCTGCTCCCTCCCCTTCGTCGTCGTCCAAGTCCACCATTACTTCGACCATCATTGTGACGCTGGCGTCTACTTCTCCGTCTGCTGCTCCGGCTCCTGTTATCACCACAACGTCGACTCCTCCTGATGCTGCTGTTGCTGCCACTACCTCGACTCCGGCTCCTGCTCCTGTTCCTACCACGACCACTACTACCGCTGCTGCTGCTCCTGCTGCTCCAGAGACTTCTTCAGCTCCTTCTCCTACCCCTTCGCAGTCAAGCTCTGGATCCGGCGAGTTCTCGGGCCAGGCCACTTTCTTTTCTCCCGGTCTTGGAGCCTGTGGTATCACCAACACCGATTCTGACTTTATTGCTGCTCTCAATGCCCCCATGTTCGGTAACGTCGCTAACCCCAATGACAACCCCAATTGTGGTAAGAAGGCCCAGATCTGGCGTAACGGCAAGACTGTCACTGTCACCATCACTGACAAGTGCCCCACTTGCGCCTTTGGAAATTTGGATCTGTCTCCTGCTGCTTTCAACGAGATTGCGGACCCTGCCGAGGGCCGTGTTGAGATCACTTGGAGCTGGGTTTAAAAGGCCCGTTGCTCACCACGGTGTAAGTTTTCTGCAACTATATACTCTGCTGGCAGAGATTAGGATACCCCATACATAGCAAACACTTCATCTTGGATTTCACTTAGTCAATCACTGTAGATACAGTAAGGTATATACAGAGACTTTCACCCGCAAACCTTCAGACCCTTAGACTTTAGACTCAACTTTGGCCTCATTTTCGCTGCGGTTCCATATTTGTGTGCCCCATTTGTATGACGTCGCGATAAATTTTGGAAATTTTGGGCGTGTGGCGCAGTTGGTAGCGCGTAAGTTTTGCATACTTAAGGTCTCTGGTTCGATCCCTGACACGTCCATTTTTTGCACTATTTTTTGGCGTTCGCTGAGCTTAACAGCCTGGTCAACGGTAAGCTCAATAGTAAGGCCAATAGTAACTATTGAAATAATTGACCTGTATTTTTCATTTTAATTGTTGATATCACGTCAATGTTCCCTTCTATGGCTCCTCATTGTCGCCCTCTTTTTACCCCCCTACTATCTGAATATTCAGGGGTGGAATTTTTTTGACTTCAGCCATGTCAGTAAGTAGAAGTGTTTGACTAGGCCCAGCACCCGCTAACTAAGAAACAAAGCATTTCTCTGTGTATTCCGTCAACCCTGGTATCATCACAGGTGTGCAGGTCGCAACAGCAGGCAACTCACACCGTGCACCAGATAGCCAGAGCTGCGGTTACCTATGGAGTGTCGGAGATCATCGTGTATGATGTAGTTGAGGAAAACGAAGAGGTAGCAGAAGAAACGGACAAGCCCAAGAAGATTGTGTTTTCGGATGACGCTCCTACCAAGATATCGCCCGCAAAACTGCCTGGTTCCCCGTCGCCAGATGCTCTTCGTGTCGCTTCTCTACTACAATTCTTCATCACCCCGTCTTACCTTCGCAAACCCATTTTTGGAGACCTAAAGGCACTCCAATACGCCAAAAAACTCCCCAAACTGCCGCATCTACCCTTTGTTTCGCATTCATCCTCATTCATTGAGGGTTTAACTGTTCATAGTGCTATTGTCGATGCCAACGGGGCACGCATTGTCAAGAAGCAGAAAGGTTCTCGCAAATCCAAGAAACAGATGCAGCTCGAGAACTCGACAAACTACGTTCAAGTCGGTGACTTGGAGTGTATTCAACTAGATGATATGCGAGTTCCTACTGGCATGCGAGTTACTGTTGATGTCAAGAAGAGAAAAGTAGTGTCGCCAAAAGACGCTTATAAGAGCTACCTCGAGCAGAGCCCGTTTGCATGTGAATCTTTTGGCTACTCGGTGCGGATCGCCTCGAGTTTTGGCAAAGTGTTTACTGAGTGTGGGAAGAAGGATGGGTACTCATACACAATGTATGTTCCAAGTGAAGCGTTTACTGGGGACTCTGAAGCATATTTAGAAATCCCCAAGGCCAACAGTGCAGCCGCTGTCTCGGGTGGATCGGATCTGCTGTTTGTGTACGGGCGATGGAAAGACATAAATTCTGCAGTACGAAACGACAAGGTGGACCTCAAGGACCTTGACGAGGCTGGAAGTCTATTTGATGGTCGTCTAGATGTTCGTACAGGTGGACGCACCGAAGATGCCGTTGTTGCGTCTCTTGCCCGTATCTCTTGAAGCAATACTGCGTTCTTGAGCATAATGGGACAAAAAAACCTACTGGACAAAAACCTCTGGGCGAGAATCTCCTGGAGCAGAAGCTCCTGGACAGAAACCTCCTGGACAAGATGCTGCTGATCGAGAGCCCAAAGGCGTGAATGGAAAGAACGTTCGAGTTGGACTTCAAGATGTTCTTTCATGTAGCCAGAAAGGAAGCTTCCATTCATACCGTTTAAGACTTGCCATTATTCTATGGTATTTACGATACGGAGATTCACTGGTTCGAGGAATCCCCATCCACTATAGTGTATTTTTATTAACTCATTGACCTTGTAGCTATTTACTAGAAAAAGACTCTGAGGATCCGTTAAATCAATATGTTTCATGAGCCATGTTAACCTAGCTTTTAGCATTAATGCCGTAGAAGTGCTCAGCTCTGCGTAAAGACGGGGGGACTGTCGCTTTCAATTAGCGTCCGTTAATGCTTGCAAGACATTTTTATGCTTATCATATGAGAGAAACTTTTCTGATATTCCAGCTATTTCGTTCTTGAATTTTAGTCAGGGGTTCTTATATTTGGCTGTATTGTATCTGCAACGAGTGTAACATAAGTTGGCCGACACTTCATACCGTTCAAAAGGTCATACCCTGGGTTCTATTCATGTCCAACTAAATCAGTCTCATTTCCTTCAGTAATTTTAAGTTGATATCTGGCTAACTCTCACACTCCTATCCTGGCCAATTGCGAGTTTGCTATTTCATTTAACGTTGTAAAAGGGACTGTGGAGCGAGAGAAATGCAGGTTTGGTATTTTGTTTTTGGTCGTATTCGTCGCATAGCCTCGCATCGCATGGAAACCGATATAATCCCCCCCTGGCTGCGCCTATTCTTGTGTTTTCAACTCTGTACAACATGAGCCAAACACCGCGAACACGCTCACGCACCAAGGCACTGGCCAAGGAGGTCGCGGAAAAGGCACCTGAACAGCCCAAGGTCACCAAGTATGATCCAACTATGATTGATGGAGAGATCGAATACGAGTTTGGTGGCCCTATTGGTAACATAGCCATGATGCTGGGATTCCCTACTCTTATGTGGTACATGTGGGCATGCTATAAGCACAATGATTCGCAACTAATGGGTCCCGAGGCTGGCGAGGCATTTGTTGATTTTGTCAAACGCGTCGCGGGATACGTGTACGAGGGCGCGTTCCCTACGTGGTCAGCGTGGAAAATCGAATGGGGATTCCTACTATTCCAGCTCGCCATTTCTGTCGTGCTTCCAGGCATGTGGACTGAGGGCCAGCCCGTTCCGCACCTTGGTGACAAGAAATTGCCATACTTTTGTAATGCTGTGGCCTCTTTCTATTTCTCCGTTGTCACCTCGCTCGTGTTGCACTTTACCGGCATCTTCCGTCTCACGGCAATTATTGACCAGTTCGGTGAGATCATGACTGTGGCCATTATCTCGGGTTTCCTCATTTCATTTGCTGTCTACTTCCGCGCTCTGGCCGACGGATCGGCCGTTCGAATGTCGGGAAATCACATTTACGACTTCTTTATGGGTGCTCCACTGTACCCCCGCATTGGCATTGTCGACCTCAAGCTGTTTTTCGAGGTCCGTCTGCCCTGGTTCACGTTGTTCTTCCTGTCACTGGCCGCTGTTCTCAAGCAGTACGACGACTATGGCTACGTTTCCAACCAAGCATGGTACGGCATGTATGGAACATGGCTGTACGCCAACGCCTGTGCCAAGGGTGAGGAGCTCATTGTGCCGTCTTGGGATATGTTCTACGAGAAGTTTGGCTTTATGCTTATTTTCTGGAATGTGGCTGGTGTACCATTCACCTACTGCTTCAACACTCTGTACATTGTAAGTCGCGATCCGGCCGAGTACCGTGCCTCATGGCAGTACAACCTATTCCTCTGGGTACTCATCTCCACGGCCTACTACTTCTTCGATACTGCCAATGGCCAGAAGAACTCTTTCCGCCAACAGATGAAGGGCAATTTCAAGCGCCGCAAGACCTTCCCTCAGTTGCCCTACCAGGTTGTTGACAACCCACGGTACATCAAGTGCAAGAATGGCAGCACCTTGCTTACTGACGGCTGGTTCAAGTACGCACGTAAGGCCCACTACACGGCCGATTTCACTCAAAACCTGTGCTGGGCTCTTAACACGGGCTTCAACTCTCCGCTGCCCTACTTCTACCCGTTCTTTTTCTTCTTCATGATCCTCCACCGTACCAAGCGTGACTTTGACAAGTGCGCCAAGAAGTATGGAGATGATTGGGAAGAGTACAAGCGCCAGTGCCCGTACATCTACTTGCCTTACATCTTTTAAAGAGTAGAAGGGACAGGCAACTCAACAAAAAAAGTGTACACTAATTTAAGAGTAGACATTACTTACAGGACACCTGGCTATGAAAATCTATCTATCACAAGTGTGTAAAAGTTTGAACACAGTCAACCATCTACATCCTGTTAAATGTACATAGCAGTCCATGAATTAGATCTCGGACACAATAAATAAAGACAAGAAAAATGCTCAACCACGGCGCTGGCGTTTCTTGGTGCGCTCCCAAACACTCGTGGTATCCTTACGACGTTTGGTAGTCGAGTCCACACCTTCTCCACGTCTATCTAGGAATCCCCAATCTTCACCAAAAAAGGACTTTCCAAAAGCATCGCGCTGGCGCTGGCGTGCTGCCCGCTTCTCCTGTTTCTTGGACAATCCTGGCAGTCGCTTGTAGTTCTCTTCCTCATAGTTCTGGACTTCACGCAGTTTGGCGCGCTCTTTCTCAGTACGTTCGCCACCACGTCCACTGTCCATGATAGTACTACCAATAGATGGTTCGGCAGTAGGCATATCAGACATACCCCGGACATACTCCTCCATGGTGGCATCACGTCTACTACGAGCTCTGACATGCTCTTTGCCAAATGGTGTGACAGCTTGGATTTTGGGTGCCTGATACTTTTCTTTCGAGGCAACAGGGCCATCTGCCGAGTCGGATTTCGCAGTGGACCCATTCGTGCCAACAGCTCCTTGAGCAGCCTTGAAAGCAAACGGGTTGGGCTTGTAGTTGAGAGCATCGTCCTCCGAGTCACTGTCGGCATTAGCAGCATCAGCGGCCTTGTCAGCTTCAGCCTCGTCTTCTGCCTGTTGGGCTCGCGAGTGTGCACGGATGACCTTTTCGATTTGGTATGCAATTTTGGTTTCAAGGCCCTTGACGCCCTTTTCAAGCACGACTCGTTCAATGACAGTCGCTTTAGTCGCCTCTTCAATGATCTTTTTAGGCTCTGCTGAATCGTCTTCATCCGTCTGGGCTAGAGATAGTCGCGCAGTGATAATAAGCACGAGATTTTGTAGGTATGAGAGCATAGCATGGTTCTTCAACGACAGAAGCGAGATTCCCTCTGACGATTTGGTCAAGGCTTCAGCAGATGAAATAGCACCACTTCCAACAGTCTCGGTTACCAACTTCACCGAGTCGGCTATCGTAGCCAGCAGTGCGTCCATTGTAGCAGCAAGGTAAAGGGTGAAGGAAGGTCAGATCTGTTATTTGAAGGCTTATTGTATATATTTTTCAGAGCGGCTGAAGATTTTTGTTACCCGGAAGTTCCAGCGACTGAAGCAAAGGGGCTGAACTAAAAAAATATCTGAGAAATAAAAAAAAAAAAAAAAGAATCGATAACTTCTTCTTCTTCTCCATATACCGTCAACATGCCTCAGAACGAGTATATCGAACAGCACATCAAACAGCATGGACGCCGCCTTGATTACGAGGAGCGTAAGCGCAAGAAGGAGGCTCGTGAGGGCCACCGAATTGCCAAGGATGCGCAGAACCTGCGAGGATTCAAGGCCAAGATGTTTGCTAAGAAGAGATACGCCGAGAAGGTGGAGATGAAGAAGAAGATCAAGCAGCACGAAGAGTCCAAGGTCAAGGGCCCATCCAAAGCTGTTGACCCCAACGAGGCGTTGCCCACGTATTTGCTGGATCGTCAGACACCCAACACTGCCAAGGCGCTGTCTACGTCTATTAAGCAGAAGAGATTGGAGAAGGCTGACAAGTTCTCGGTGCCGCTGCCCAAGGTGCGTGGTATTTCAGAGGAGGAGATGTTCAAGGTCATCAAGACGGGAAAGCGTCAGATTAAGAGCTGGAAGCGCATGATCACTAAACACACGTTTGTTGGAGAGGGCTTTACTCGACGACCCGTCAAGCTGGAGCGTATCATTCGTCCGTCAGCACTTCGTCAGAAGAAGGCCAATGTCACTCATCCGGAGCTGGGAGTCACTGTTTGCTTGCCCATTTTGTCGGTGAAGAAGAATCCGCAAAGCCCCATGTACACGCAACTGGGAGTGCTTACCAAGGGAACAGTTATCGAGGTCAATGTTAGTGATCTGGGTATTGTCACTGCTGGAGGTAAGGTTGTTTGGGGTAAGTACGCTCAGATCACCAACGAGCCTGACCGTGATGGTTGTGTCAATGCTGTTTTGCTTGTCTAAGGTGGGACTGGGACGAGCTGGACAATGAAGGAGTACACTACGAAGTCGGGAAGAGCTACAGAAACTGTGTCCAAGACACTCTTATTTATAGTAATGACAGGTGCATAGAAGATTTCTAGTTGGTGAGTAGCAGGTTACAAACGGTAAGTTACACAAACGGTAGGGTTAACTATTTGGAGCAAGCCATGAAGCTACAGGTTAAAGGGATGTTTTCCAGCTAGAGATGTGAATCCTAGTTCTATCTAAAGAAGCATAGACCAATTGTAGAGTCGATGTTTCTAACAGATTAATGTCACAGACTACTGAATGAAAGTCACCTTTATACAATTTTATAGAGTGTTGAAACCCTCTTAAGGCTACAGGTTAAACTTCACTTCACCTACACCAACTAATCAGCACATACACAGTAACTAGGTACTTAAAGCCACTGGACCCCCACAACTACACCAACAGTACTAAATGGCTATTAGACTAGAAAACACAAGTTTCTATATCGTTGCATCGTTAGATAATCCTGACAGAAATAACCCACATGGCACAACGACGTCACTATGCCAAGAACTCAAGGCTATAAACAGAGCTGTATAGGAGTGGGGGCTTGAAGATCGGCATAGTTTACCCCCAACTAGTGAGTGGCAGTGTCATCTAGTATACACGATTCCATTTAGGTCTCGGCACGCAAACACAATCTTAAGTGGCGTTCCGGCCGGCCCATTGCAAACAATGGGCTCAATCTTATTCCATTGCACGGCATATAGCACGGCCTTGAGCACACGGCATTTCAAGTCGGTGCGCAGAACTCTACTGAATTGCGCACGGCACTGCGGTCCCGTCCCTCAGACTCGGGCCTTTGCGTCAATTCTAAGCCCATTACCTCTACAACCAACTCGATACGACGCCATCCATCGGTTACGGCATTCCTTCGATTTGTTATGACTTTCCAGCGCCTTCTTTGCCTTTGCCTCTTGCCCCCTTGAACTGCGGAGGTTAGTCACTGGCCTGCCGTTTGTGGATCGCCGATATGCATAGTTTAAATGCAACTTCGACCGCCACAAGTTTGTCCAAACTATATAAGGACTGCCCCTGCCAAAGACCCGGCTTTAACTCGCATGTTATTAATTGGTTCCCAGTACCTTCCTCATGTCTGACGAGAAAGCAGACTTGCCCATTGTGGCCACGGCGCCGTCAGAAATAGGCCAGGGCTCTAAACGGCGGTGGTTTGGCCGCAAACAATCTCCGGCTCCACCTACACCAGACTCAAAACAGCCCACCGAGTCCGACGACCTCGACCCGTTTGAGCACCTTCCAGCAGATGAAGCTGCCATTCTCAAAGCTCAGGTTGACGTGCCTAAGCCCAAGGTCAGCCTATTCACTCTCTACCGCTATGCCACCACGCTCGACCTTGTGTTGCTGGCCATTGGCTACGTATGCGCCATCATCCAGGGCGCTGCTCTACCTATGTTCACTCTCGTCATGGGAAACTTGACCCAACAGTTTACCAACTTTTTCACTTCAACAAACCCGGATCCTGACGCCTTTCAACGCACCGTAAACCACAATACCCTTTACTTCGTGTACTTGGGCATTGGTATCCTCGTCTTTTCGAGTCTTAGCACCTTTATCCACGTTGAACGTGGAGAGGTCATCACGGCTCGTATTCGTCAGCGCTATCTGCGGGCCATTCTGCGTCAGAATATCGGCTATTTTGATAAGCTCGGTGCTGGCGAGGTCACTACTCGTATCACCAAAGATACAAGCTCCATCCAGGACGGTATCTCTGAGAAGTCGGGCGTCATTGTCTCCGGAATCTCTACTTTTGTCTCGGCTATTGTCATTGGCTTCATTAAGTCGCCTCGCCTCGCTGGTGTCCTCATGGCTGTGGTCATTGCAATTCTGGCCGTCATGACTCTTGGCTCCACTTTTTTCGTCAAGTATGAGACTAAGAGCACTGCTGCCTACGCCAAGGGTGGCTCCATCGCTGAAGAGGCCTTATCAGCCATCCGTACAACAGTCGCTTTTGGTGCTCAGGACCGTCTAGCCGAGAAATTCGACAAAGCTCTGCTTGAGACTTTGAAATACAGTTCCCTCCGCGACCGTGCCCTGACCATCATGGTCGCTGCCATTTGGTCGACATTCTACCTCTCCTACGCCTTGTCGTTTTGGGAGGGCTCAAGACTTATTGTTCAGGGCTATATCAATGTTGGTAACACCATCACCGTCATCATGGCCATGATGATTGGTGCCTTCCAACTGGGTAACGTGGCCCCTTCTTTCTCCGCCGTTGGATCCGCCATTTCTGGTGCCCACAAGATCTTTGAAGCTATTGATAGAGATCCAGTCATTGACTCGGAATCTGAGGCCGGCGTCAAGCTTGACTCTGTTGAAGGTCACATTGAAATCGACAATCTCCGTTTCATCTACCCTTCGCGCCCTGATGTCACTGTTCTTCACGACATGACGCTCGAAGTAAAACCGGGCCAAACAGTGGCGCTTGTGGGTATGTCTGGATCTGGAAAATCCACTATTATTGGTCTTTTAGAGCGTTTTTACGAACCACTCCAAGGATCTATTAAAATTGATGGTGTCGATATCCAGAATTTCAATGTCAAGTGGTTGCGACAACAAATCGCCCTCGTGTCCCAAGAACCGACTCTCTTTGCTGTCACTATCTTTGAGAACATCTGCTTTGGTTTGATTGGCACTCCGTACGAACATGCGTCAGATGAGAAAAAGCGCGAATTGGTCATTGAAGCTTGCAAACAGGCTAATGCTTGGGACTTTATCCAGACCATGACCGACGGGTTGGAGACAAATGTAGGAGATCGCGGTTTCCTCATGTCTGGTGGCCAGAAGCAGCGTATTGCTATTGCCCGCGCCATTATCTCGAACCCAAAGATCCTTCTCCTCGACGAAGCCACGTCTGCTCTTGATACCAAGTCTGAGGGCATTGTTCAGGATGCGCTTGACAAGGCCTCCAAGAATCGTACAACAATTGTAATTGCCCACCGGCTCTCTACCATCAAGGATGCCGACAACATCATTGTCATGTCTAGGGGTAAGATTCTCGAACAAGGCACCCATCAGCAGCTGGTGGCTGCAAGGGGCTCATACTTTAACCTCGTGGAAGCCCAGACTATTCCTTCAGCAAATCGCGGAGAATCTGAAGACAGCGGCACAGACACCCCTGTAGCCTACACTGGTGGTGACGAGACTGTTAGAGACTATGGAATTGCTCGTACTGGTACCAACAAATCGATTTCTAGCGAGATTGTTGCTCAGCAGAAAGGCGAAGCTCCGCCCAAAAAGCGCCCTATTTGGCATCTAATCAAAATGCTTCTCCGATTCAACAAGGAAGAACGCAAATACCTAGTGATCGGATTGATCGCGTCCACGTGTTCGGGCTTCGGCTATCCAGCGCTGAGCTTGATTCTGGCAAAGGTCATTCAAGCGTTTATTGTTACCCCTGACAAGTATCCTCAGATGCGACACCAAATCAATGCGTACTCGGGATATTTTTTCATGGTTGGAGTTATTCTCTTTGGAGTATTTATCGTCATGATTGGATCTCTTTCAATTGCGTCACAAAACCTTATAAGACGTATTCGTCTTAGTGTGCTGAAGCAGTTCCTGCGGATGGACATTGCGTTCTTTGACCGTGAAGAGAATGCCACTGGAGCCCTTACTTCCACCCTTGCAAAAGATGGTCAGGACGTTGAGGGATTTGGCGGTGCAACCTTTGGTCAAGTTATGCAGTCGATTGTAACTCTTTTCGGTGGTATTATTCTTGCTATCTGTTTCAGCTGGCGCTTGGGACTTGTGTGTACCGCATGTGTTCCAGTACTGGTAGGATGCGGATACGCTCAAATGTGGGTTCTTTTGAATCTCGAGGAGCGAGCCAAAAAGGTCTATGAAGAATCTGCTTCTTATGCGTGTGAGAGTATTGCTGCTGTACGCACAGTTGCATCTCTGACCCGTGAAAATGATGTACTGCAGACGTACACTGATGCTGTTGACAATCAAGTTCGGCGGTCCCGTCCCTCTATGATGAGGTCGGGTGTGATGTACGGGCTTTCGCAAGGTCTTACTCCATGGGTCATGGGTCTTGGATTTTGGTACGGAACGACCCTTTTGAAAACTTACGAGCTCTCAGTTTTTGAGTTTTTTGTGGCCTTTACGTCTGTTGTTTTTGGTGCTCAGGCAGCTGGATCTATTTTCTCGTACTCACCAAACATGGGTAAAGCCAAACAAGCCACGAACAATATTGCTAATATCCTGGATAAGACACCGCTCATCGATACGTGGTCGAAAGAGGGAGAAGTGCTTGACCCTTCGCAAGTCAAGGGCAACGTTGATTTCGAGGGTGTGCATTTTCGATACCCTACTCGTCCGGAAGTTCCAGTATTGCGAGGACTCAACCTGTCAGTGCGATCAGGCCAGTACATTGCACTTGTGGGAGCTTCTGGATGCGGTAAGAGCACGACCATTGGTCTCATTGAGCGCTTCTACTCACCTTTGACTGGAACGGTCAAGTTAGATGGCAACAACATTGAACAGCTCAACGTCAATGAGTACCGTAAGCATGTGGCACTAGTTCAGCAGGAACCTGTGCTGTACTCTGGTACGATTCGGGAGAACATTATGCTTGGTACAGTTGATGGCGTCGATGCTACGGATGAGGACATGTACACAGCGGCGAGGAAGGCCAATATCCACGATTTCGTCATGTCTTTGCCCGATGGTTATGACACGTATTGTGGAAGCAAGGGAGCGTTACTGTCGGGAGGACAGAAGCAGCGAGTTGCCATTGCCCGAGCGCTTATTCGCAACCCCAAAGTACTGCTTCTAGACGAGGCTACATCTGCTCTGGATAGCGAGTCGGAGAAGGTTGTACAGCAGGCTCTAGACGAGGCTGCCAAGGGTCGTACCACGATTGCCGTTGCTCACCGGCTGTCGACGATTCAGAACGCTGATATCATTTATGTTTTTGACGAGGGCCGCATCATTGAGTCTGGTACTCATTCGCAGCTCATGGATCGTCATGGCAAGTACTACGAGCTGGTCCAACTACAGTCGCTTGACGGTTGATGTGTATAATTAAGTTTATTTATGACAGTAATGTTCTCCTCTCATTAAATATATTATTTGAGTTGTATATTTCGAATTGGTACAAAGGTCTCAACTGCGCGACGCTTATGCCATTGACGAAAATGTAAAATAAAAAAAAATTTTTTGAAGAAAAAATTAAGAACTACATCACCTTCACGTTCGCGCATGGTCTCCCACTGCACTACTGGGTAAGGCTCTCTGGTGCTTAAATATGACTGATCGGACGGGAAGTCTTGTTTTCACCAGGATATGGACGTAGCTGACATTTAGTTTTAGATGACCTTCTTAGACAAGATAGCAGAAGTTGGAAGTCAAAAGATGATGTGACGTAGAACCAGACAAACTCGTTTAAACTCACTAAACTTGCTACGACAAGCTACAAAAAGTAGATATAGAGCTCTCCGAGTGTTATTCTAGTTTTCATTGCTGTTCAAAGGTGCAAACTCCAAGTCAACATTTGACATCTCCTTCTCCGTTCATGATCTGGGTACGGAAATAAGTAGTCAAGATCATCAACTTCCTTCTTGTCCTTGTACTTCTGATCACTGTACTGCACCACTGGATGACTGCCCCTTTATATGTAGATAAAAGACGGCAAGCAGTTCTTGAGGAATGCATGGATAGTTATGGGGTTGGAGAACCGGGTGCTGAATGGCCGAACAACTTGCTCTCGAGGCTGACCGTCGTGTACAATGACGGGACGATTACTCGTAAAGTTGACGCAGTTACCCATTCAGTTGACGAGCAGGAGCTGACAAAGGCACAAGAACTTAGTGAAGAGGTAGCTTTGATTATGAGGGATGTCGACGTAGGAATGGGATCTGAAGCAGCCAGTGGCTTTTTTGAGTTCTTCATCTGTGCGCCTCTGGGCTCAACTCCACCATTGAAGATTGATGAAGCTCTGATAAGGCAACGGTTTGCAAACACCATATTTCCGCCGGCTTCTGTATCAATTGAGTCATTTGCAGAAGACGCCGACTGGTGGAAGCTAGTTGAGGAAGACTCTGAAGAGATGGAGCCGGGGTACTTAGACCCGTGGAAGAACATGTGTGCATGGTTCACGGGCAACAAACATTTTGTGGATACAGCTTTTGTTAGTATCGGTGACTACCAACATCTACTCCAAGTGCCCGAGGAATCTTTTCCTGAGGGAACGGAGATGGCCGGTTCGGTGTTTCCACGAATGCCTCTTGGACTTACGGAGAAAGGCAGTCTTGTTGGTCTATTTGGCTACATTGTTCAGACATGACAGATTTGACACATACAACGGTCCATAAGAATAGCCTCACTATAGATATATTTTTCTATTGGCTACATTGGAACTGACAACGGCATAATGTTTGACGTGAAACATACACGAAAATCTCAGTCTCCTCCTTGATCAAACTGCAAAATCACGACCAGTGTAACAGAGAAACATGATGATTCACAGAGCTATCATACGCCTGCCCACCTCGCAGTACGACCCAGAATGACTGGCGCAGTGGTATTCAAAGAGAGCATTCTCAAAAGTATGAAGGCACTACCGAGTCCTGGAATACATGAGGTTTTTGTAGAAGACGGACAAGAAGCCCTGTACATACGGCGACGGTCTATTAAAGCTTTTGATGTGCCAGCTGAAGTTGCCGACGCCTTCACACTCAGCAGCGAGGGAATGTTCCACAGGATACTCAAGGTACTCACAGGTTGGATACGACGGCCACTCAATGTTAGCAAGACGCCGCCTGAGCCTTTTCTCATAGTGGAGAAGACAACGCGGCGGAAAGGCAAGAACGAGACATTGAGGGTGCCTGCAACTAACATACTAACAGTAATCACAAATGAGCAGAGCAGAGGGCACATCCAGGTATTCAAGTCAACACACAAAAAGGAGTGTGAAGAAATGGAAATAGATCCGCTCGACGTTTCAGTTGTCAAAAAGCTTTCACTTGCAATAGAGTCGTACTATGCCATGGAGGACAGGTGTTCGCTGATTGTGGACTGCGATGACGATCTTATTCACATGCGCAAGTTTGACAAAAAGTGGCTACTACCTATAATTGAATGCCGGATAGAGGTGAAAGTGCGAACGAGGTATTCGACGAAACAGTTTGGCCCACGGGAGTGGGACGACAAGTTCAATTTTCGTGGATATGATATGGGGTATGTGGCCTCGATTCCACTCATGATGGCATTGCTATTCGCTTATGGATGTCACTATCAAGAACTAATGTCTATTAAGATTATAAAGCTTAACAAAGGCATTCGAGTAGCAGTTGGAACGAGTCGCAAGATGATTGAAGTTCACAAGATTGGCAGGTTGCGTGCCGATAACCGGATGTTCATGCAAGCCCTTGATCACGCCGAACACCGCAGCAATTCGCAAATTCTGCGGACAACGGGTCAGCGTAGTTTCCGAGCCATTCTTCCACCAGGCAAGAGCTGGGCTACGGAGCCTATATTATGGTATTAGATCCAGACGCATGAGCCGCATGCAGGGTCCAATACAAGCTATCTGAGCCGCACATGATGCAGCATACACTAATTCTGGCAGTCCTCAAGGTTAAATTTTTACACGACTATTTTTCAATAAATATAGTACCATTGACAATATATCAACAAAATGCAAAAAAAATGAATGTCGATGAAAAGGCGAGACAGTCCTGTAAACAGTGTGTTTAAATAAGAACACCGAATTGGTAGAGCTTGTCAGGATGAAAAAGTGCAAATCAAATGCAAAACAAAAAAAATAGGAACCTCGTTCAAGTAGTAGTGCCCTTCTTGACCTTTGGCGACGAGGCCCAGAGCTTCTGCTTCCATGTTTCAAGGTTACGATGCATCGCTAGTAGGCGCTGGATATCAGACTTGGGCCGTTTGCCTGGACCCCCCGAAACAAGCGAGTACAGCTTGGCGTATTCAGAGTACGTGTCGCGGAACTTACGAGCCAGCTCAAACAAATCTTCATCGGCCGTGGCAGAAGTCGACTGCTGCGACAACCGCGACGTCGGTGTAGATGAGCGTGAGGCCTTGAGACTCTTGGACGCGGCAGCCGAGTCAAGGGGACCCGCAGACGTAATGCCCGAGGCTGCGGCTTTGCGCTTGGCTTGCGCGCCAGACGAGGCAGACAACGTCTTGGGTCCCGGTGATGGCGCCGGCTGAGGAGTCACGGCAGATGCAGGAACAGGGGTACTGATGCGAGGGCTATCGGGGCGCGAGGCCGTCGCCGTGAGAGCATAACTGGCGTCGTCATCCAAGTCATGGATATACTCGGCCGACTTGATCTTTTTGGAGCCGTTGGCGCGAGGAGGAGATGGCGACGATGTAGGCCGTGGAGTCGTGCTAGCAGCAGGCGAGGCCGACGCATGTGCTTGTGACTTGGCGCGCTTGGCCTTGTTACTGCTAAGAATCGCGCCCACAGCGCGCTTGGCTACAGCAGCGCTGGATGCAACGGGCGAAATCTGCTGCTGCTGAGCTGGCGACATCGTTCTCTCGACAGGCAGGTGCGGGCGGTCAGCAGTGGCCGACGCAGGGAGTTTTTTCTCCTTGCGGATCTTGGGATCAATGAGGTTACGACGAGCAACGTGATCAGCGGGGTAGCCGAGGCGATCAAAGGCAGCCTCAGACTCTTCAATGACCTTTTTGCGCTCATTCGGCGTGTAGGGCTTCCAGTCCCAAACACGTAGGTCCTTGTATCGAGAGTCAGCAATGACAAACGACGACGAGTTCGGAAGCGCACGTGCGTACTCCTTGAGAATGGTATCGACTTCCTTGAGCGGCAGGTTGGTACGCGATGCAATGGTTTGTGCAGTGGTGGGGCCCAGCGACAGCAGATGCAGTACTCTGATGGGTCCCGACGACAGGCTCATGGCGGACAACGGCTTTTTCGACGTTGTCATGCTGGCCAGAGTTGAGGGTTTCTTTGAGGCTGATGAGGATGCAGAAGTAGGGGGCGACGTGGCCAAAGACAACGGAGACCCCGGCATCGACCGTGCTGCCGGTTCGGCTGCTAACAGAGGAGACGACAGGCCAGTAGCAGGGCTGCTCTTACGTTGACTTGACATGGATCGTTTTATCGTCAGGCCAGCGCTGGCAGGGTCGTCTGCGCCGAGCAGAATGGCACGGTGCGACTGTTTCTCCTTGAGAAGCTGGTCATTCTGGGTTTTGAGTGTCGAGGCAGCGGCCAGGCCTGTTGCAGAGCTGCTGATGGTTAGTCGGTGTGACACACGGCCCACGTGCGTATATGAATCCTTGGAGGAGTGTTTGTAGAGGTCTGTGTGCATTGACTCAAGGCCTGTGGTGCCGTCAAATGTATGTGATCCTATTTTGAGTTGCTGTGTTAGACAAATAGGGGCTTATTTTTTTTTGAGATGGGGAGTAAGTGACGGAGGGAGGAGGGGGAAGGCAGCGGACTAGAGAGAGGTAGACAGAGTACAGATACACGGATACAACTGTACCGTAGACATGACCCTCTTTTAAGCCCGATTCCCCGCTGAGTAACTGCTCGCTGATTCGTGTGCTGTACTGCTTCGTCACCGGCCAGGCTGCCATATGCACGCGGGTTAGGGCGGAGATGCTTGGCGGGGGCCTGAGCCGACATCGCTTAGAGGCCCGACGAGCCAAGAGGGACAGGTGGCACGGAAACCAGGGACGCTGGCATCATGGCAGCAATAGTGAGATGTGGTTGGTCCAGAAGAGGCAGTTTTTTTAGTGGCACACAAGACAAGAATCGTAGTTGTGGCAGGTGTGGCACGAGAATTCGGGTAGGTGGGGGGGGGGGGAGATGAGGAGGAGGGGGTTACGGCCGGGCGGGAGGGCTCACGAGGGGAGAACAGCTGTAAACGAAGCAACAGAAATAGAAGAATGGAAAGGAAGAGGTGGGAAAGGAGAGGAGATAGGAAGGTAGGAAGAGAAGAAGAGAAGACCAAAGGGAGGAAGTGACAGAGAGGAGCAGGGAAAAGGGCTTGACGGGGAGAGCCAGAAACCCAAGTTTTTTGGTTTACTTACCATTCCAGAAGAGCCAATGTTCAGACGAATGTTCTTGCCGTTGGTAGAAGCTATGGCGGCAATCATATCAGGAGTCAGCTTGACATAGACGGCAGACTGCGGTTTTGCCGGGCCTGGAGCCGGTAACAACACCGAGGGTTCCAGGTTGACCGACATGGCGGTGAAGGAGATATTGAGCGAAGCTATAGTGCCAAAAGGAGACGAGGAAAGTCCAGAGGAAGAAGGGTCAAAGGGGGATCCAAGTATTGGTTCAATGGAGGATTGGACAACACGACTGAGCGCAGATAAGCGCCGAGTACATCAACTGGCCGGAGCAAGAGGATCGAGGGAGAAACAACAAGGTAAGAAGCAGAGGGGAAATGCCGGTGTAGCGGGTATTATGAGCAGGCGTCGGTGGGCAGGGCTCAGGGCATTACTGTGCTCAAATGGGAAGCGGGTAGGGGGGGTTTAGGGGGGTAGACGGAGGTTAAGGTAGGTAATAATCAAGGTAAGATGGAAAGTGGGAGATGACGAGTTAAAGTATTGTTGAGCGAGGTTGATCAGCTGGTGGTGAATAAAAGGAACTACAAGATCTGAGACAGTTTCAGCAGTTCCTGATAACAGTCCAGTTGACGGTGATATGCCTAGGCAAAACACCACCTACAGCTTTTTATAACCTGTGGGGCACTAATTATTATATTACTATACCGGGAGCGGCCAGGTGGGCAGCACGCGAGGGTGGGTGAAGGAGGAGCTAGGATGAAGGAGCAGCTAGGATGAAAAGGCATTGAGTAGAGGTAGTCAGTAGTATTAGTGCCAGGTAAAGAATCATTGATACTTGGGTGTAGTACCATCAAGTGGTGTATCAAACAGAGGGGACGTCTCTAACAGGCACAGTGCCGGAAACTGCCCGAATTAGAGCAGTACTTGTTTCGGCAATGCCGTATGTGGGCATGTGGAGCAGTTAAGTGCAGTAGTGGATGAGGGTTTACTGGGGGGAAGGGAACGAGGGAACGAGGGAGGGAAGAAGGGAGGAGGAAAAAAGGAAAAGAGTAAAAAGAAGAAAGAGGAAGAAGAAAAGAGTAAAGCAGAGAGGACTAATGAAGTTAATAAAAAAAAACGACTAGATACAATTGTGATCCCGAGATACCGAAGTTGCGCCTGGGTTCGCCGTGAGAAGATTATTACGTGCTACTAAGTAGCAGAGTTAGGGCTTATGCACTGACCTGCATCGAGTTTCTTTGCCGCGGTGGACGTTAGTAAGAGGAGGAGGAGTAGGGGGAAGAGAAGAGAAGAGAAGACAGGGAAGTAAAACAGGGAGGTGTGAGATAAATGAACAGGAAGATACAAGTGTAGTATAGACGCAGTATTCAGCAGGACTGCCAGTGAAAAGACCTCACAATGGCTCAACAACTGATGCTGTAGCAGCGTATTATCATGGTACGAGGAGGTGGGTGGTCAAGGGTGAGGCTAGAATGAGTGGGTGGGCATGAGAGAGTGGAGCTGACAACGGAGGGAGGGGGTGAGACACAGAGTAGAGTAGTGTAGAGTGAATAGTGTAGAGTAAACAGAGTAGAGTAGACAGTGTAAACAGGGTAGAATAAACACAGGGTAGAGTGTAGAGTAGAGTGTACAGTAAAGGGTAGAGTGTAGAGTAAACACAGTGTACACCAGGGTAGAACAGATTATAGAGTACCGTGCTACTGACTTAGGGCATTTATCAATGAATAAAGCTAATTCAATAGGAGCAACCAGCGCTTAAGAACTATTGCATTAGTATGTAATACGGTGTACTAACGTTTAGTTATACATTACGTTAACTAAAAGTCAGTCAGTAGTAGTGCGAATTAGAGCAATTGACGCTGAGAATTGGTTATTTGATGTAACTAAGTTGTGTTGATGATATTCTATTCGTTTAGCTAAAGCAATAACTGGGAATTCATGTCTAGTCTGTAGTGCTTTGAGACTGGAGCAATGTTTGGTGGTTAATATTGAGGTCTGATAGATAGATACCCTGGAGGTTCTACCCTGGAGGTTTACCGTGGAGGTTTACGATCCTAATATCCTGGACGCTCTACCTACCCTGAAGGTGCTAGTTTCTACCCTGACGGTGCTAATCCCCTGAGGGTTAGATCCTACCTGGAGATCATGAGATCTGTAAGATCATGGTAAATGTAGACCCAGGTACCATCTCACTAATCACCTCAAGTCTAGCCATTAGCTCCAATATCCGCTGCGCCAGTCACTGAGGTTACTACAATACCCTGGTAAGGGTCAAATACAGCATGGAGTCTTCTCAAGGCCGCTACTATTGGTTAGGTGAGCTGACCCATTATTATATGCTGGGCATTCCCTACAATGCTCTTCAACCCTGTTGAACGTTTAACTATGGCTAGTAGTGGTGTCTCAGACAGTCTTATAGACACTTTGAATAGTCTTGTAGTGGCATGGTTTTGTAGACAATTCTATTGTATACTCTTGTGTAGTGTTGTGGTATATCCTATAGTGGTATAATCTTGTAGTATAGTCTTGTAGTGTCTCTGGCGATAATCCTGTAGTGGTATTGTAGTGGTATTGTCATGGTGTAGGTATTCTTGTACTGCTGTAAAGCTGCCTCAATACAGCATGACGTCATGAACCCCAAGCAATCATCCATCATCGAAAAACCATTCCGAAACGGTAATTCAAGCTTTTGCTTTAGGTTTGCTTCCTATCCCGATTATTTGCCGTGTCCCTATGAACCGGTAGATGCTTGACTGTAATGGATCTAGCTGCCATGTGGATGCGGCTTCTGACTCACCTGATGTGTCAGCGTATCAGCAACCAACACAAGAAGAAACACGAATCAGTCAGACCATACTGGATCGGCACAGAAATGGCTTGATGACAACAGGTGGTATATATTGGAGGGTCGTGGTCGTAGTCGTGGTGGGGTCCGGAGAAGCCGGCCGTTGCGTTGCGGCTGCAGTTGGCGACAGCAAATCCAACATGGGCCTGTGCGGCTGGAGTTTTTCCGGGTCTTGCACCCATTTACTCATTGTGCTCGCTGGCTCTGAAAAAATGGACCCGTGTATAGAGTACCCACAATGGACTAGTGCAAGGCACCGCAATTATAATGCCGATACACTCGACACGCAACGGCAGTCATCACACCACTAACTAATCCAACACATTGAACTAGACCATGACGTATAGTCTGTGACCCGTGCAACAATGGTCACGACGTCATTTAGTCACGCCGTCTCTCTTATTGTTTGTGCTGCTGCCCCTCGCAGTCAGTGATTTTGTTGGGCAAAGGTTACACTGATACGGATGGAAAATGGACCAATCATTGGCCGCCGCCACCACAGACGCCATTCACGTACATCCAGTCATCAGCACTACCAACTACCATTAAATGAACGGGAAAAATCGCTCAAATTAACTGCTTGACTGATACGCGGCTCCATATGCCGACTTTATATCGCGATATTGATACCCCGCAATCAGTTATCGTGCGCTCGGGCAAACTCGGACCTCCAAGCAGTTGTCCACCCACACTGCCAGGGCTAGGGCTAGGGCTACAGGGGCGCGCACTTGCGGCCTGCTGCAACATTGGTCACCGGCGGGCGCCCGAGTAACTCGGGATGAGAGGGGTAGGAGTCCAATGAAGAAGAAGAAGAAGGGTCCAATATTACAGGGGAATCTCGGCAATGATATATCCGGATTACAATCAAAAATATTGAAGAGTTACCAGTCAATTGACTAATTAGTAAGCCACAACTGCGTCCCGTCCCTTGCTGCTTCTTCAGCTTTCCCTCCGCTTCCGGGCTAGGGACAACACCCGCACCCGTGCATTGTGGCCTCAGATTTGTCCCAACCAAAAAAAAACTATAAAGTCAGCCGGCAGCCCACCCCCTTTGTTCTGCTGCACACTTGAGGTTGTCTCTTCAATTGCTGTAGTATCTACATTTATAATTCACAATGGTTGTCAAGGTCGGAATTAACGGATTCGGCAGAATTGGTCGTCTGGTGCTGCGTAACGCCCTGGCCAACCCCGAGGTCCAGGTCGTTGCTGTCAATGACCCCTTCATTGCTGTTGACTACGCTGCCTACATGTTCAAGTACGACTCGACTCACGGTCGTTACAAGGGTGAGGTCACCTCTGACGGAACCCATCTTATCATTGATGGCCACAAGATCATCATCACTGGTGAGAAGAACCCTGAGGAGATCCCCTGGGGAAAGAACGGCGCTGACTACGTTGTCGAGTCGACCGGTGTCTTCACCACCACTGATAAGGCTTCTCTGCATCTCAAGGGAGGTGCCAAGAAGGTTGTCATCTCGGCTCCTTCTGCTGATGCCCCCATGTTTGTGTGCGGAGTCAACCTCGACGCTTACAAGCCCGAGTACAAGGTCATTTCCAACGCCTCGTGCACCACCAACGGTCTGGCTCCTCTGGCTAAGGTCATTGACGACAACTTTGGACTTGCTCAGGGTCTCATGACCACTGTTCACTCCATCACTGCCACTCAGAAGACCGTTGATGGTCCCTCGCACAAGGACTGGCGTGGTGGCCGTACCGCCTCTGGTAACATCATTCCCTCGTCGACTGGTGCTGCCAAGGCTGTCGGCAAGGTCATCCCCCACCTTAACGGTAAGCTCACTGGTATGTCTCTGCGTGTCCCCACTGTCGATGTTTCGGTTGTCGACCTGACTGTCAGCCTCGAGAAGCCTGCTTCGTACGATGACATCAAGAATGCCATCAAGAAGGCCGCCGACGGTGAGCTCAAGGGAATCCTGTCTTACACTGAGGACGACGTTGTGTCGACTGACTTTATTGGTGACACCCACTCGTCCATCTTTGACGCCAAGGCCGGTATCATGCTCAACGACAAGTTTGTCAAGCTTGTTTCGTGGTACGACAACGAGTTTGGTTACTCTGCCCGTGTTGTCGACCTGCTTGTCTACATTGCCAAGAAGGATGCTGCTGCCTAAGTATTTTAATAGAATGGATCTATTTGTCTACTAAGAGTTGGGAAGTAGTAGATGTTAACAGTCTATTAGGTTGGGAAGTAGTACAAGGTTATAGAGTAGAAGTCAAGAGAGTATCGTGCTGGGAAGTATCAGAACTGAGAGTATATCGGGCTGGGAAGTAGTTAAAGTCAAGAGTGTATCAGATTGAACAAATAGTAGAAATCAAGAGCCTATGAGATTGGACACAAGAGTGTAGAAGTAGATTGATTAGCAGGGTTACAGGGTTATTTAGACTTGGTATTAGAGACACTAAAAGTTGACATAACTTTGTCAAAAAAGCGTCAAATAGCGTCAAAACTGACAGGTAGAATCACAATGATAGTTATAACCCTCTATTGAGGCAATTCATATTCAGGACAAAATCTCGACGTACAACTATACACGAGCCAACCAGTGTCCATTTTTGGTTTACAGACTCTGGTTTGGGCTGGCCCTAACCCCGGTGACTATTGGGCTCGCACTACTGCGTTACCAGTGGCTTCACACCGTCAGCCATGGGTGAGTGAAACTGCGGGATTCATGGTCATTTGCGCCCGCTCCTTTGCCCCGCTAACTCAGGTATCTCGTTCGGTAAACTGTTTTCACGGCTATGGACCACGGACAAGGAGATCCGCGTGCTGATTCTGGGTCTGGATGGAGCTGGAAAGACTACTATTTTGTACAAACTTCAGGTTGGTTTGAAGGATGTTTGTGTTGGAATATGACTAACGCAGATTGGTGAGGTCGTTTCGACTGTTCCAAGTGAGTAAATAAAGTGCGATATGACAGTAAGGAAGGCATATACAGTGCCTTGAGGACCGCTTGTCATGCTGTACACACAGTACACACACATCTTGGCTCTTAATCTTACTAACACCTATAGCTATTGGATTCAACGTGGAGACACTGACATACAAGAACCTCAAGTTCAATGTCTGGGATCTAGGAGGTCAGACTAGCATTCGTCCGTACTGGCGATGCTACTATGCGAACACTATGGCAGTCATCTTTGTTGTCGATTCGACGGATAAAGAGCGGTTACAGACGAGTGCCGACGAATTACACACTATGCTCAAAGAAGAAGAACTTAGTGATGCTGCGCTATTGGTGTTTGCAAACAAGCAGGACCAGAAGGGCGCATTGACAGCGTCCGAGGTATCCAAGGCGCTGGACCTTGTGAGTCTTAAGGACCGTAGTTGGAGCATCATGGCCTGTAGTGCCATCAGTGGAGCTGGTCTCAACGAGGGTCTTGACTGGCTGGTCAACGTCATCAGAGAAGAGCATATTTAGGGGAGTTAAGTGGAAGGTGGAAAGTGAGGGAGATCAGTGAGGAGTGAAACATTGAGGGATGAACTGTTGATTGACTGTGAGAATGTGATATAGGGGGTGGAGAGCTATGTGGAGAACCAGTGCTGTTGTTCTACGTGCTGTTGTTCTACACACTGGGATCTGTTTTGGTTGATGACATGCTGGTACTGAATATTGTTCAAGATGCTGTACTTGTTGTGTTGAATGGGTGCACATACTGCACATACTGCTGTACATGCTCAATATGTTAATGACAGTACTGTGTAGTACATCAACAGACCAAATCATATCTAGACTCTATGCGGTATATCTTGACTGTACAGCTCTTAACATTATCAGTACCTACATTAACAGTACTAACTATAATACTACAGCTCTACATGTCCACATCTCCATGTCTACATCTCCATCTCTTCTCTACAGCTCCACATTACAGATCTACGCTTACTCATACCTTGATCAATTGATAATGGTCTGGAACGGCCCCAGGCCGGGGCATGAAAAAAAGTATACTAAATGGCCACGGCATTAATAAATGCGAGGTAGTTAGACTAAGATGGGGTAAGTCACATTGATCCACTAAGCGTGTAACAGGCAGCTGAAGACAATTGTAGTAAGCAGCCGTAACATCAAATGGGTTTTTTATACCTCGTACCCATATAGTATGGGAAGCTCCAGTATGGGACACTCTAGTTTAGCACTACCTAGAAGACCATCTAGCAAAAGACCATCTGAACTCTGCTTGTAGCCCTGCTAGTAGCCCTGCTTGTACTACCTACCTGCTTACCTGCTTATAGCCCTGCTGACCTCCCCTACGTGAAGCCCCTCTAACGAATAAGATGTGAGGTATGAAGAACTAGGGCCTCAAATGTGGGGTCGCGGAACGAGTGGATCGACACGGAGTTAATACCAGGCTCCGAAAATCCATCAGATGACTAGTCCAGGCTCTGGAAAAGACCGGATCAGTCATACAAAGGTCAACCTTGCCATTATTAAGTTGCTGTTACCATTTGAGGCCACCAGGGTGCGGGTGCGGGTGCGGGTATACGCCATCCACTGCTCAACCACGTAGCAAGGTTTGACAGGAAAAACACACCTTGCTTTGAGTGACGTGAGAGTTTCAAGGAGTTGGTAATGCAATTGATCCCATTAGTGCATGATTGCTGTCGTTTCCTGCTTCTTGCCCCTCCCTTCCTTTCCCCACACATTTCACATGCCTTAGGCCTCCTCTTTGGCCTAGCGGGGTCAGGGGTCAAAGTCGACCCTTACCCTGGAGGGCTAGCCCCTCGGCAATCGACCTGCTTATTTGCTGATGGGCTTCCCCACCCTGTCACTGTGCAAAACTAAGGCCTGGACAATCAAAACAATTGCAATGTCACGTTGCATCTCCATCACTTGAATCGTATAGTTCCATTTGTTAACGGGTCCCTTAACCCCCCCTCTTAAACCCAGTCCCCTTAACACTCGCTGACAAATATCGGCCGTTGACTGGCCCGTGGTTTGCTTTTGCCGCGCGGGGAAAAACCCTTGGGGTTTGGCGGCTACTGAATGCCTCGGCTATATTATATATAAAGGGAGGGGAGGGGCCACGCCTTTGCCGCCTGATCTCTTCCACCTTTTGTTTGAAATCTTCCATCAACTCGGCAAAATGTCTGACAAGAAGTCACCTCCCCCCGTCTACACCACGTCCAATGGCTGCCCCGTTCGCGACCCCATGGCCTCGCAACGCATTGGCAAGCATGGACCTCTGCTGCTCCAGGACCACCATCTCATTGATATGTTGGCCCACTTTGACCGTGAACGTATTCCCGAGCGTGTTGTGCACGCCAAGGGATCCGGTGCTTACGGTCACTTTGAGGTCACCGACGATATCTCGGACCTCGTAGCTGCTGACTTCCTCAATGGCGTTGGCAAGAAGACCAAGACCTTCACCCGATTCTCGACAGTTGGTGGTGAAAAGGGCTCGCCCGACGCTGCTCGTGACCCCCGTGGCTTTGCTACCAAATTCTACACGGAGGAGGGTGTCATTGACTGGGTTTACAACAATACTCCCATCTTCTTTATCCGTAACCCCGTCAAGTTCCCTTACTTTATCCACACCCAGAAGCGTAACCCGGAGACTAACCTCAAGGATGCCAACATGTTCTGGGACTACTTGGCCAACAACCAGGAGGCTCTGCACCAGGTCATGCACCTGTTCTCGGACCGTGGAACTCCCGTGTCGTACCGTAACATGAACGGATACTCGGGTCACACCTACAAGTGGACCAACAAGGAGGGCAAGTGGCACTACGTTCAGATCCACCTGCTCACCGACCAGGGTGTCAAGAACCTCACTGCTGAAGAGGCCCAGAAGATTACGGCCGAGAACCCCGACCACGCCCAGCAGGACCTGTTTGAAGCCATTGAGAACAAGGACTTCCCATCGTGGACTGTTTACGTGCAGACCATGACTCCCGAGCAGGCTGAGAAGGCTCCTTTCAGCGTCTTTGACCTCACCAAGGTCTGGCCCCACAAGGAGTACCCTCTGCGCCGCTTTGGACGTCTTACTCTCGACAAGAACCCCGAGAACTACTTTGCCGAGGTTGAGCAGGCCGCCTTTTCGCCTGCCCACACCGTGCCCGGCATTGAGCCCTCGGCCGATCCTGTCCTGCAGTCGCGTCTATTCTCGTACTCGGACACTCACCGTCACCGTCTTGGTGTCAACTACCAGCAGATCCCTGTTAACTGCCCGCTACGTGCCCACAACCCATTCCAGCGTGATGGTGGAATGGTTGTCAACGGTAACTACGGTGCCGAGCGTAACTACCCCAACAACTTTGCTCCTCTGCAGTACCGCGCTGACGTCCAGCTGTCGGACTCGCACGAGAAGTGGGTTGGAGAAGCCACTGCTTTCCACTGGGATGTCACTGACGCCGACTACGATCAGCCCGGTAAGATGTGGGAGGTTTTCGGCAAGACTGGCCAGCAGGAGAACTTCGTCAAGAACGTTTCTGGTCACCTCAAGGACGCTAAGCCCGAGATCCAGGACCATGTGTTCTCCATGTTTTCGCGTGCTTCGTCCGACCTCGGTTCGCGTATCAAGGAGGCCACTCTCAAGTTGTCTCCCCGCAGTCGCGAGCCCAACCACCGTCTGTAGGTTTGCAATTAGGCAAAGTATAGTTTAAAGTGAACATTTTTTACGGTATCACTATGCCATATATTTAGGACTAGGACCCTGCGTTAAAGACTGTGCATTGTGCATTTGTAACGTCGATCAGGGTTAGGCCGCTAAGGAACTGGCTTGCCAGAAGTTGGAAAAATACATCCTACAATGGCTTCCACGAAGAGTACTCAAGTCTTTAAGGATACTTTCCTCTAAAAAGTTATTATTATTGGAGAGAGGAGATCTGGAATATCTGTCAAGAGCTTCACAAATCGCGTAACTGCACCCATCTCAGTCCTCACAGATGTTCAATAACCTGTTTGTAAAACTGAAGTAGAGTATTCTATCAGAAATTACTGTATGACTTTCTGGTCTTTGCTCACGTCAATCGACTAGTTAATCTCAACAAATTCAAAGCCTTTGTGGTCAATGCCGTCTACAAGTACAATCACTTACCGCTTGGTAGTTGCCTAAGCATAGTGAATAACTACTAGCTCTGGATTATAGTGCTATAGTCAAGCTCCTTCAACGCAACTTAATGTGATTATGACCTTAGTTATTAGACGTCTTGTATCATGTCGATGAATGTAAGTCTCATAGCACTTCCTGTGTCTCAGTCGTCTCTTTGAAATCAATGAGAATATCACGACTTGTATATATTCCCCCTGACGCCGTTGATTCATAACTTTCTGAATAATTTGCACTTTAGAAACATGGAGTTCTAGAGGAGTTTTACAATAAAGAGCACGGACTGTTTGTTCATATCACCCCAATATCCTCTGTGTGCCTCATTACCGCGGGAAAATAGTGCCTCGTCTATGAAAATGTCTTCCGGATGGGGTCTTGCTATCAACTGCTTAGCCTACCTGCTACGGTGGCTAATTGGACTCCCGACAGCTTTAGCCAGAAATACAATACTTTTTAGAGATGATAGTCTCGAGTCATTTAGTCATGAGCTTCCGGTGCATCCTCAGAGTTCCAAGTATGCTTGTTCACGTACCTATATGTCTCAGATTGCTGGGCTCGTAAAGTCTACTTGCCAATGCAGGAATTTAACCTACTCGTAGCCTCAAGTAGTTCAAGTCAGTTCAAGTAGCTTTTAATGATTGAAATAACCATTGCATTGCAAGGTGGAGCACAATGGCTGCCATTGACCCATGGCACTGCCATTACCCCTGATCCAGGGTTGGGGTGATAACAGCCATGCCATCGCTTGCCATTTAAGCTTGGATCCGCCTGCTTCTTCACGTTGACAATGCTGCGGCCGTGGGTAAGTCGGCTCAATTTAGGCGCCCAGGCGGCGAAACAGCTGCCCAAGGGCCTCCAACGCCCACGTGCTCAACTGAACATCGCTACAACGCCGTTTCGGCCCGCTACGCCGAGATTCTTGCTGCGTCCCGTGTTTCCGCGGTCATCGCAATCCAAGTTCAAATGGCAACTTCTAAAGTGGCCAGGGGGTGCTTCGGTGCTTTTAGGCAGTGCAGCTGTTTTGTATCCGGCAGAACAAACACACGAAACACGTGAAATGCAAATCTATCATGAAGCCGAGGAACTTACTGAGCAAGAGCGTGCCGATGCCTGGAGTTCGTGGCCCGTGCTCAAGTCTGTGGCGCGCTACGTGATGCTTGTTGTCGACCCGGTGATTACGTGTGTCCGAGTCGTTCACCTGGTTGCGCTGTTTTTACCTGTGTTACTGACTCTGCCAACGGTTCTGCTGGGACCCCGAGTAGTTACAGGCAAAGAATCGGATCGCAAGGGTGCGGTTCTATGGTTCCGCTACCTGACATGGACAATGGAAATGGCGGGACCATCTTTTATAAAGGTAACTGACCGTGATGAGTATGTGGCTGCTGTAGCGTCGCTCTGGTTGGATATTATGGTTTGCATTCAGTTCAGTCGCGAAGTCCGGGGTCTTTTCTAACCTTGTGATAATCTGCTGCAGCTATAATTTGATAAAGCTCGTCCTTTTCAGCAGCCACAATATGCTCCTACTCTTTTTTGTTAAAAAAAATAACGTACTGACACAGCTTGGACAATGGGCCGCCTCGCGAACTGACATTTTCCCCGAAGCCTTGTGCGACGAGATGTCCAAACTTCATTCGCACGCTCGAGCACACTCACTCGCAGCCACTAAACGCATTCTTCGCGCAGAATTCAATATGCCGTTTGAAGACATCTTCGATGAGTTCATAGACGAGCCTCTAGGTGTTGGAGCAATGGCCCAGGTCTACAAGGCGAAGCTCTCCAAGGCTGTACTGCAAGATATGGCCGATCGGAATAAGGAGCTAGAGGATTCAGATACACCTTCTCGCAAGAGAGGCCCTGTCTTCCGCAATCTGGAGAAGTTCCAGCCTAAGGACATTGATCCTCCTTCAGACTGGGTCGTTGTCAAAGTGCTGCATCCGCGAGTACGACGCATCGTTGAGCGCGACCTGTCCATCATGGCTTTCTTTGCCAACGTTGTCCACTGGATTCCGACCATGGAGTGGCTGTCTTTCCCCGAAGAAGTGGCCCAGTTCTCTCTCATGATGCGCCTGCAACTCGACCTGCGAATCGAGGCAGAAAACCTGCTCATATTCCGCCACAATTTTGCATCGCGCAAAGATATCATGTTCCCTCGACCCTACCCGACTCTCGCGACGAGTCGTGTTCTGGTCGAGGAGTATATCAGCGGTATTCCCATGACAAAGTTACTCCAGTTTTCTGGCGACTGTGAGATCGATCGCGAGATCTCTGACAAGGGACTTGATGCATTTCTAAAGATGCTACTAGTTGACAACTTCATCCACTCTGACCTGCATCCAGGTAACATTTATGTGCGACTATACAAGAAGGGTCGGCTTAACTTGCTTGGAACAGCAGACAGTGTCACGGGCGAAGAGATCGAGAGCGCTACGCAGCATATTCTAGGACTTGGAGACGATCGTCAATTGTGGAATAGCGAGCTTGACAAACTATATGAAGAAGGGTACCGGCCACAGGTGTGCTTTATAGATGCAGGGTTAGTGACCGAACTCAACGAAGTCAACAGGCGTAACTTCATTGATCTGTTCAAGGCCATTTCTACGTTTGACGGATTTGCGGTCGGTGAGCTTATGATTGAGCGATCGCGCACACCCGAGACAGCTGTAGACGGTGAGATCTTTGCTCTCAAGGTTCAGAGACTAGTGAAGCACATCAAGGAGCGGACATTTGCACTAGGAAGTGTCAAGCTCGGCGATTTACTGGGGCAGATGCTACATATGGTCCGTGAGCACCATGTTCGCATGGAGGGCGATTTTGTGACTGTTGTATTGTCTATTCTGTTACTCGAAGGTATAGGACGGCAGCTGAATCCGGATATCGATCTGTTCAAGAGCGCTATTCCCATTCTGCGACAGATGGGATCCACCAACCAGGATCTGACGGTATTTGACGAAGACAGTTTGTCCATGATCAAAGTATGGCTAGCGCTTGAAGTTCGCCAGTTTATCAATGCTTCCGTGCAAGACATTCATAACCTCGTCAAGTACGATCGATTGTGCCGCAACGAGTAATATTAATGTATTTATGTGTTTATTTTTGAATTTATAAATAAACGAGCAATTAAAGGTGAAGAGAGTTTGCTATTTACATACTTGCACATTAGATGGTACTATCAATGACTGGATGCTACAATTGACGAGTCGAATTTATGAAAAATGACTCGTCCAAACGTGCAAAATGTCTCGTGTGTGCTAAGCAGGACACTGTTGAACCTACGATTATCAAGACCAATAGCTATTTTTTTTTATAACTTTTTGATGGATCTCCTGTAATACTTGACGTCAGTGATGAGCAGAAGGAGAACTAAGCTAAAGTCGGGAATTTTACAATGAGCCTTTTACATGGCATTACAACTTCATCGATACCCCCAATTACTGGTTAATCCAAACGTCCTTTCTCCTTTGTACATTTTATCAGTTCCAAAGCTCATCAAGCCCACAAAGTTTCGGTCTTGGCTTACGACTGCAAGTGTCCGTATTAGGCGTCTTGATACGAATCAGGCAAGACATCCGACGCTCACTATTGGCCAGCCGCGCCAGCATTGACATAAGCCTACTAAGTGTGGCCTTGGACGAGTTTTACCTCCGAGATCCACACTTCGCAGCCCCCCTCTCGTCTCCACCAAATCCTGGTTCCTGGTCTGTAACGGTAGTTTGTGTACCGGCAGACCGATACCTGTGTTTGGTGCTGTACAACATTGGTTGTGTTGTGTTTTGTACAAGTCTTCAGTATCTAGCCTATAATATCTGTTCATCAAATAACGTGCAAACTTGTTTGATATACAGGGCTCGGTTCAACTTGTGTTTTATCAACCATGAAGTTTGCCAAGAGGTAAATATAACCATCAATACCTGCCTTGAAACCATCTAACCCAGTCTTCAAAGGAACCAGGTTCCCGAGTGGAGGTTTGTGCCATGAAGCTTTCTCCGTTGCATTCCGTTTTCCCCGTGCTAATCCAGCCCGTTCTATCTCAACTATAAATCGCTCAAGAAACTCATTCATCAGGTCAACCAGTCACGTCTCGAGCGCTCAGTGACGGCGGAATCCGGCAAATCAACTCTCCAGGAACTTCCTCCTGCCACAGAGTCGGATCTGGCCCGTATGTTTTTGTGTTGTGTTTGATTGAACACTGATTTGTTCTCCGCTTTGATCCTGTCCCCCGCTTACCCAGCCTTTTTCTTCTCGCTTGACCGTGATGCTGAGTCCGTAGACGGCTTCTACAACTCCAAGTATGCCGAGTACTCACGTCAATTGAAGCATATCGTTGAACGATTTCCACCAAACTCGTTGAACTCGCACAACTTTGATCCCGAAGAGCTTGAGGATCTGATGGGAGTGCTCGTCGAGTTGCGATCCCAACTACGCAAGCTGCAATGGTACGCCGACGTCAATAAGCGTGGATTTGTCAAGATCCTCAAAAAGTGAGTGGACCTCTTTCTCTCTCTCTCTCTTATCTTGTGGCTTCGTTTCTAACGCAGATTCGATAAAAAGGTCGGTACTCAAACACAGATGCAGTATCTGTCATCTAAGATCTCCATCCTGCCTTTTGCCAACGGAGCTCAGCTTGATGAGGATCTCAATACTGTCAACAGGTACCTCACCAAGATCTCTCCGTATACGCAGTCGTCGTCTAAGGACCCTGAAACAGGCTCCAAGTCGTCGGATCGCATCATCTCGGAGTATCTCGATCGCACCGAGACTCCTGTCGACTCTGGAACCTCGGATAGTGGTATGGTGGGAGAGATGAAGGTAGCCGTGACTAACGACGATGTCGAGTCACTGAAGGAGATGCTGACGTCGGGTCCTAGAGTACCTCAGAAGTCGCTCATATCCCTAGTGTCCAAGTCTCTGTCAACTCCATCGCCTCAGTGTCTCAAGTTCCTGCTTAGCCAGGTGACATCTCTCGACGACAGTTCCGAATTGAATGGCCGCAACGTCATTCACCGACTCATCATCAACCATGGCCGGGCTCGTCGCGCGGCTCTAGGCAACAAGGATCTCAAGAAAGGCGCGTCTGCCGTCAACTTCCTCAACCCGGCCGTTATTCCGAAGGTGAGCACGAACCTGATGAAGACGCACGGAAGTGACGGCATCAACGCTCATGATGATGAGAGCATTCTCGAGTTTCTGCTGCAGTGTCTCGACTCGAACGAACAGCTGAGGGCCGCAGTTGTGTCCCGCGACAACTACACTAGGTCGCCTTTGCATTATGCTGCACACTACGGTCTAAAGATGATGTCTTCGGTGCTTCTGAAGTACATTCGCCAGTGGGGTCTTGTGACTGGTGACTTAGGTATCACTAGCGACGAATGGCTTGACAGCGAAGGAGCATCACCTATTCAACTGGCTGTTGCTGGAAACCACCCACTGACTGCCCAGACACTTCTTCGTAACGGTGTGTATCCTGACGACGTCGAAACCAAGAAGAGACTTGCCCATTTGATTCTTCTTGCCTCACATCTCGGTTCTGTAGACCTTGTCAGGGTTCTGGTGGACGCGGGACTTGATCCCAACTACTGCAATCCCAAAGTTAACAACGAGACTGCACTATTCATTGCTGCCAAGCTCAACTTCCCTGATGTTGTCGAGTTCTTGCTCGCCTCGGGCTCTGATACTGAGATTGCTGAGTCCACCTATGACTGGACGCCTATCTTTGTTGCTGCTGTTGATGGTTACAAAGAAGTATGTGAGATTCTTGTCAAGAATGGTGCTAATGTGGACCGTGTCGATGGCTCTGGCTGGACTGCTATGGAGCATGCGTCTCTTCGTGGACATCTTCAGTTGACAGACATTCTTCGTCCTATCGGGCCCATTGTCAGCTGGAAGAAGTTCCTTGGCACCGATACTTCGACTTCGTCGCTCAATTCGAGCGATCCGGAGCTACCGCCGCCTTCAGTGCCTGTTGCTCCTGGTTCTCCGTCTATCAGCCCCGTAAATGACACCACCTCGGTTGTTTCGTCGAGACATCTGTCAAGTAACGATGCTCAGGGATCGCCTCCTGCTGATAGCATCAAAACGTTTGGTCACCGCTACTTGTCTGACCAACAGATGATTCTCGTGACTCTCGGAACTACTGATTTGCGCCACATGTCCAACCCAGTAGAACTTGAACGCGTGCCGTTTTCGAAGGCCCACTCCACACAGCTCGACACAGCTCTCACGCTTGTTGTGTCTGCATCAGGTTGCGTTGGTGAGCCGACAGCTATAGACCTACCCATTCCTGATTACGGCATGGCTACGGAGCCGCTCACATTCTATGCTGACGATGTTTCCAACGCTAAGTTGTACTTTGACATTGTACCAACATACTCGGGAAACACCAAGAAGGTGCTTGGTCGTGGTATAGCGCTGCTGTCGAGTGTCTACACCTCGGTGGGACCTAAGAAGAGAAGCCTCGATGAGACGATTACCATCCCCATTCTTGAGTCAGAAACTCTCGAAGTCATGGGAACTGTTCGATTTGGATTTCTGCTGATTACTCCATTTAAGCATCCAAAAATGGGTATCGAGAAGTCTTCGACATACTGGAAGTCCCTCATCACAACGCGGGTTATTGGTCACCGTGGAATGGGCAAGAACACGAGCAAGAAGAGTCTCCAGCTTGGAGAGAACACCATTGAGTCATTTATTCAGGCGGCAAACTTGGGAGCCAGCTATGTTGAGTTTGATGTTCAGCTTACAAAGGATGCTGTTCCGGTCATTTACCACGATTTTCTCGTCGGTGAGACGGGTATCGATATCCCCATGCATCTTTTGACGCTGGAGCAATTCCTCGATGCTTCCAAGCCCAAGGGTGGAAATACGCCAGTTGCCAAGCACAATGCCAACAATCCGTCGCGGATGCCATCGCCCGATCCTCGGCCCCGTTCACGATCGTTGTTTGTTGGATATGGTGAGGACGAGTACGACGAGATGAGTGAGCGCATGAAGCACACTCGTGACTTTAAGATCAAGGGATTCAAGGGTAATTCGCGAGGACGCAGCATCCAGTCACCATTTACGACTCTTGAAGAGGCATTCCGTACTCTGCCAAAACACGTTGGATTCAACATTGAGTGCAAGTACCCAATGCTTGACGAGAGTGAGGCCGAGGAAATGGAGAGCTTTGCATTTGAGCTCAACCTCTGGGTAGACACGGTGCTCAAGTGTGTTTACGATCATGCTGATGGTCGAGACATCATCTTTTCCAGTTTCCATCCCGATATCTGTCTCATGCTGTCGTTGAAGCAGCCATCGATTCCAATTCTGTTCCTCACCGAGGCCGGTACTAGTCCCATGGCAGACGTGCGAGCGTCGAGTCTTCAAGAGGCGGTGCGATTTGCGCGACGTTGGAATCTTCTCGGAATAGTCTCGGAATCTACGCCACTCATCCAGTGCCCTCGTCTTGTCAACGTTGTCAAGGCCAGCGGTCTTGTCTGTGTTACATACGGAGTCAGCAACAACGATCCTGTTAATGCTCGACTACAGATGCGCAGTGGAGTTGATGCTGTCATTGTCGACTCTGTGCTTGCGGTTCGTAAAGGACTCACAGCTGAAGATGGTGACAAAGATATTAGTTCTGAGGAAAGCACCCCTTCTTCCGAGGCCACTGACCCCTTGTCTCAGTCGGTCTAGTGTAATGAATAGATTTTTTAAGGAGATGGATACAAGAGTTGGGGGTCAGTAGGCATTTCATAGTAGACGCTAAAAGAACTACATCGGATTCATGGATGACTATGTTTACTACAATATTGGAAAGTGGAAGCGCTGAAATCACATATGTATAAGCGCTACATTGACAGACGAAAGATCAGACAACAATAAAAAGGGCTTTCTGACAGGCAAGAGGACAGTCAATTTCTTGTCCTGCTTACGACTTCTCAGAGGCAGGAGCAGCAGTCTCAGATTCGGCCTGGGCCTTCTTAATGTCAGCGAGACGACGGGCCTCGGCGTGAACATCAGCAACATTGCTGACGATGCTGGTGTAGTAGCTGTGCAGCTTAGAACCAGTGTCGGTCTTGATGGCCTGATCAAAGTACTTGTATACGTGAGACTGGCCACGCTGCAGGTTTCCAGTGATGTTGTAGGCCTTGTCGGTAGCCTCGGCCTTGTCCTTGACGTGGTACTTGGAGTCGAGGTTGGAGAGGAACCCAGTGAAGCGCGACGACAAGCCATGTTTCTTGTCGAGCTCGAGGCCCTGGGCCACAACCTTGTCACTCAGCAAGTAACCGTGACTCAGGTACTCAGCCAGAATGGCAGCACGGGGCTTGTATTCCTGGCTAATGTCACCATTGGCACCAGCACCGGCCGATCCAGTGCCAGAAGTGCCGTCAGAGTCCTTCTCAGAGGCAGCAATGGCCTCAGGAGTGGCGGAAATGGCAAGCTTGTGGCCATCAAGCTCGGTGTCATTAAGAAGTAGAGCTGTCTTGACAGCAGCGGGCTTGGCGAACTCGACGGCAGCCGAATGGGCCTCACCTTCATGGGTCAGCGATACCTTCGTGACGCGGCCGCAAAACGAAAAGAAGTCGCTAATCTGCGACTCGGTGGCCGTGGCAGGAATGCCAGTAACAGTGACAGTACTCTCAGACATTACAGTAGGGAGTGGTAGAATATGAGCACAAAGTAGACAAAAAAGTACAGACTGTGGCGACTACTAAAGCAGTTAAACTATCAGTTTGAAAGGATGATTGCTCGCTTTTATATAGACAAGAGGCCAGGGTTTTGGGCACTGCATGCAAGGGCGCAGCTGGTGGGTATGGGTTAGCGCTTGTGACGAGGGGCCCGCGCAGCCATTTTTCCGGGCAACGATAATTGAAAGGGGGTGGTGGTGGCGACACAAATAGCAAGTTTAAGCGGATAACTATAATTATTATTCACGTATAGGTTTCGAGGTGTACTGAACAAGGTGCCCAAAAAAAATTTATGGTTCTTTTGGGTCCTGTGTAGATCTGGAGATTCTATTGTAAAGTCCGAATCATATGCTGTTTAGAGCGCCCATTGTCTAGAAGCCTTGCAGGTTGTTTTTTTTTTTCGCAACGCCCATAACCCGCCCAGATCTCGGGTTTTGTCGGACATGCAATGTAATGTACCCCTCTTTGCCTCATTTTTGCATCCTGTTTTACCCAAATTTGCCTCCCCCTTCTGCCCCTCTTCGTCCCTGGCGATTTATCCCTTGTGGCCGGATTATCACTCAATAGGCGCGTTTTCGGCGCCGCAGCCAAAACAGGAAGGTGCCCTAAAAGCAACTTTCCGCCCTAAAAGATAACCACCCCCGATCCATTTAAGCATATGACGGTACACGATAAGCAGATGCCGAAGCCAGGAGTAGACGCGTGCTCATGGACCAGCCAGCCGTAGAGTGTGTCAGTAACTTCAAAATAGCAGCTTCTTGTACCGTCTTTGTAAATGTCCTTGGATTCCATTTCTTCATATGTTTGGTTGTAAGTCCTCAACTGTTGCTACATTAATAGCAACCCTGTAGACAACCCTGTAGAAAACTGCTGTAGCCAACTGCTGTACCAGCCAATTCCTGTACCTGGCTGGCTTAGTGTCTTAGATCCTGTACCATCATAAAAGTCTCAGAGTCAAGTACCACTAAGCCTGTAGCCAGCCAATTCAGTACTTTCGGTGTGTATACTGTTTTCGTGCTCCGGTGAAGCTGTGTACGTCGCATTATTGCCAATAGGATTAGTCGCCTCTGTACTCAGCAACCATTACCGTTAGTTGGCTGTGTACCCGTATGCTGTTTTGTACCAAGTCTTTTGCTCACAATCAATTTTCACCATCAGGAACAAGGAATGCAGCATCGATAAAGTCTTCCGACTCCTGCGACAAGATTGGCGGTCGGTTGTGTGAGAAGAAAGCGCGACGGATTCGTCGCGTATGAGGAACCGCCTTGACACGAGTATCCATGATATCCATAGTATTATCTTCAATCTCAGTATCGCCCTCACTGTCACCCTCGTCGTCATCGAACCCGCGCTTCTGGGTCGCTTGTGCCATCACTTGGGTAACGGGCGGTTGGGCGCCATAAAGTGATTCAACGCTCGAAATACTGCTAATGACTGAGCCGCAGGGTCGCGTGAACGTGAAAGATCCACCAACTGGACCTACAGTCATGCCCTGGTACGATGGGATAGACGTGGTCGTCTTATACCCATCACTGACGGCCTTGCGGGCATTTCGACCGACATTAGCGAGGCGTGCGTGTACTTCATCGTCCTGGCTCGGGAACAAGCCCTGTTTGGATCGGTCAAGACCCACACTGCCTTTGGACGCCACGAAGTAGTTGGTGATGTGTTTTTTCTGTGTCGGATCCATAATGAAGGTAGTAGGCCGGGAAGTAACAAGAAAAGGTTAATTGGCCCGATTCGACAGTAAATAAATATGGGACTGAACGGCTGCCCTTCGCATAGTACGGAGTGGGTCGGAAAGAAGGTTAACACCGCGGTTTTTTTTTGACCTCTTAAATATTTAATATCATTTCTAGTTCAATCAACTAGATGACTGTTGTGATGGTAGTTTTTATGATGTGGAAGTATTGTCATATTCGTACTCTCAATGGTGTTGGTAGTATCCTCTGAGGTAGTAACCTCTGAGCAGTAGGTTGGTGGAAGTATTGGGACAGGACGAAGTATTGGTTATAGCACTACTAAACTGAGTGGAGAGGGAGGGGACTAACTAAAGTGAATACTAACAACTATCAATGTTAATCTCACTACTTCATCCAATGAATTGCTAGTCGGTGCTGACTTCCCATTGCATGCCTAGGAGAGGTACATCTTATCTTCTCGTGGAAGGTACTTCAGGGAAGTGGGACTACTTTGAAGCGGTACTAAGGAGAACAGTGGTTGGAGTAATAAGGTGACTAAGGAGAACGAACGGTGAGTGGAGTAACAAGGTGACCATGGAAATCTTGATGGTACACGAAGTATCACTCCACTCCACTCCACTCCACTCCAATCCACACAATACACCGTCTTAACCCCATCTGATCTGCTTCCCCGCAATATGCACTATCGACTAATTAACTCCACTGGTCAAAACAAACCACCCAGACACTTTGAATGGCTCTCATACAGCCCCAAAACCATTTCCTTAGTTTCAAACTGCTACTACACATTTTCGGAAATCCTGTGAACCGCTTGAAGCCGCCCACTAGAGCAGCCTCCATTTAGATCCCCTATAGGCAGGGTCTGGCGGCCTTGGGCATACAGCCTCTCTTCCTCTTGCCTATAGGGGATTTCCGAGCCCCTCAGCAGATCAAGGGTTGAGAATATATAAGAGAGGTTTTCGCTAACTATAATGGATTCATCTCTAGCTTCTCGAGGTAATATCTGTTCATTATCTCGTGTTGTTAACCGTTGATTTCATTTGTTATAGACACTACTATCATCCTCCTACCTGCCTACAATGACTTCACACATCTCCTCGCAGACTGCCATGACCTACGAGCATGAATACTCGGCTCATAACTATCACCCGCTTCCCGTCGTGTTCTCCCGCGCTCTGGGTGCTCACGTATGGGATCCCGAGGGAAAGGAGTACCTGGACTTCCTGTCTGCCTACTCTGCCGTCAACCAGGGCCACTGTCACCCCAAGATCGTGCAGGCTCTTGTGGACCAGGCCCAGAAGCTGACGCTCAGTTCGCGCGCCTTTTACAATGACGTGTTTGGCGCGTTTGCCAAGTATGTGACTGAATATTTTGGCTATGAGATGGTGCTGCCCATGAACACCGGTGCCGAGGCCGTGGAAACAGCCATTAAACTTGCCCGCAAGTGGGGTTACAAGAAGAAGGGCATTCCTGAGAACGAGGCCATTGTACTGGCCGCCACGGAGAACTTCCACGGTCGAACTCTGGCAATTGTGTCTATGTCCACTGATCCCGAGGCTAAAGACAACTACGGGCCTTACTTGAAGAACGTGGGACCTGTGATCCCCGGTACCAACAAGCCACTGCGCTACAACAACATTGAGGATCTCGAGGAGGCGTTTGCTGCTGCTGGAGACAAGATTGCCGCTTTCCTTGTCGAGCCCATCCAGGGAGAAGCCGGTATCGTTGTTCCCAGCGATGACTACCTGCCCAAGGTTGCTGAGCTGTGCAAAAAACACAATGTGCTGTTCATTGCAGACGAGATCCAGACGGGTATTGCACGTACTGGTAAGCTTCTGTGCGTCGAGCACTCCAACGTGCACCCCGATGTAGTGTTGCTTGGAAAGGCCATCTCGGGTGGTGTCACTCCAGTGTCTGCTGTTCTTTCATCCAAGGAGATCATGCTGTGCATTGAGCCTGGTAGCCACGGTTCCACTTACGGAGGAAACCCTCTGTCGTGTGCTGTGTCCATTGCTGCACTTGAGGTCGTCAAAGATGAGAAGCTAGCAGAACGTGCCGAGACTCTGGGAGCCAAGTTCCGTGCTGGTCTTGAGCCTCTGCTGGCCACGGGCATTGTCACCGAGATCCGCGGCAAGGGACTTCTTAATGCCATTGTCATTGACTCGTCCAAGGCCGATGGCCGCTCGGCTTGGGACCTGTGTCTATTGATGAAGGACCACGGTCTACTTGCCAAGCCCACGCACGATAACATCATCCGCCTGGCCCCGCCTCTGGTGATCTCTGAGGACGACATTGCCAAGGGTCTTGGCATCATTGAGAAGTGTGTCAAGGCACTTCCCACAGCCCCCAAGGTTGAGCATTAAGCGGGGTGAAGTTGGTTACTTATCCCAGATTTTGATACAGGTTAGATACAACAGGATGTATTGTCATGGCATAAAAAGTATGTTGTTTATGATGGTATGTAAAAGATGTTAGTCACATGAACAGAGAATATCAGATGTTCAAGGGCATGTAAGCGAAGATAGAACTGTTTTAGATGGGGCCAAGAGCCTTGACTCCTACAGCAGCTTCCCTTACTCCTTAAGATAAAATATACCAATCAGAATCTGTATAGTATTTAGTTGAACCCCAATTAGTATTGGCATCAGAGATGCTACATAGTATAGGTTATACTAGTATTCCTGGTAAATATCACTAGTAATAAACTAACTGTATCTACTAATATCTCTATTCAATAGCTCTGGTCAATCTTTACTCAATAGCTCTAACATGTTAATATCTTTGGTACCAACAGTATACCCCGACTCATCAAAAATCACCTAGTCTTGAACCGAAGAGCAGTCCACTGGTAATAACCACAGTTCTGGGTAGATTATTTTGCTATACTCTAGAATTACACACTCTACGGGAAATACAGAAATACATTTCATATGAAACTTCAGAGGTAGATATATCACTACGAACTCAAAAGTGACTTCAACATCGACCTTCTGGTCTCCGTGACTGCATCGCCTGTGCTATGACGTAACAGGTTGACCCAGTAACCAACCATTTACTCATGATGGGCATCTAACCTAACTTGTTATATGTATATGATTAACTAACGTTAACTAATTTCTAATTTCGAGTAATGCTGTTAGTGGTCGCATCCACTAGTTAGTTCATTTTATTCACACTAGTCGTATATCCCTAACACCCAATATATGTAATAATTGGTTACACACCTTCCATATACAGCCCTTCTTCACCCCTGTATTGTGCATATTGCTGTTGGACATTGTACTACTCCACAGCCGTCCTTGGCCACAGTTCAAACTGTCGTTCACTACACAGTCCTCGGCTCATAACTTTATCCACTTGTACACTGCCCCTCATTATTACCCCTCAAATTGTCCCCCTCCCTGGTCTTCAGCTGTCATTCCTGTTCCTTTTCCATCGCATCCCGTCCTGGGAGATCGCCGCTTGTTTTGCTGCGCCCAGAACCCTGGGCCCCCTTAAACGAGCCTGTGCCAATAATAGCTGATACCAACACCAACCCTCTTCTTTAGGACTTGTGCCTTAGCACTTGCATTTTATATCGAAACCAAGCCAACGGCGAATTTGATAATTCTGCCATTTGCAAATATTGCAGTTGAACTCAAGTCACTCACGACTAGTTACTTGTGTGATTCTTGGTCTCTTGACATCTTGGCTCATTCCAATCAACACTTCACTTGCCAAGCTCTTCCTTGGCATCTCTAACCAGGGCATCGAAACTGCTCAATACTCACATTTGTTAAACGTTAAGAATAGCACACGACGCTTTGTCTCGTTTCAAAGTGTGCTTTTGAGTGTCTCTTTCTTCCTGTTTGTGTCGTAGTCGTCTTCAATACGACTCCTCAAATCACGCTGTGCACGTGTATACACTGGTGATCCTGTGAATCCAGTCAAATTTTTGGAAGGTGAAAAGCTCAAGTTGAAGCTCAAACTGTCACTGTTTGTCTCTTTATTGTCGTCACTATGAAACTCAACCGTCTGGCCCTGGCAGGACTTCTGCCAGTCATGGCGACTGCTGAGAAGTTCGTCAAGTCCAGCGCGCTCATGTCGTGTATGTCTAACTCGCAATTTGCAGCCAATAACTTCGATGTTGTCTTTTTCCCCGCAAACAACACCGTCGTCTTCGACATCACCGCCATCTCCACCATCAACGACAATGTCACGGCCAACATCGACCTCATTGCCTATGGTTATTCGGCAATCAACAAGGACGTCAATGCTTGTTCCATAGAAGTCAAGGGCTCTTCACCGCTGTGTCCGCTGCAGGACGGTCACTTCAACGTTGCTTCCAACGTCCAGGTCCCTGACGACATCACCTCGCATGTCCCGGGTATTGCATACACGATTCCAGACCTCGACGGTATCGTGCGGGTCACGGTCTACGCCGACAGCGACCCAAAGACTCCCATAGCTTGTGTTGAAGCTACGCTCACCAACGGCAAGACCGTTCAGACAAAATACGCGAGCTGGGGTCTAGGTGCTGTGTGCTTGATTGGTCTCATCACTGCTGGAATTGTCTCGTTGTGTGGTCACCAGGCCACAGCTTCTCATATTGCCGCTAACACCGTCTCGCTCTTCGTCTACTTCCAGTCCGTGGCCATTGTAGCCATGATGGCTGTCGACCGTCTGCCTCCTATTGCTGCAGCCTGGGCCCAAAACTTTATGTGGACCATGGGCATCATGCGTGTTGGCTTTTTGCAGTCCATCTTCAACTGGTACGTCCAGTCGACGGGCGGAACTGCTACCAATATTCTGCCAAACAAGAATATCATCTCCATTGAGGTCGAGCGTCGCGATGTCAACGGTATTGTGTCTGAACTTGGCAACTACGCCTCGGAGCACATTCGCCACAACGCAGCTCGTAACATGCACCGTGCCATGCGCGCTGCTGCCGGCATCTTTCCCGAGCAGCTCATGTCGCGCGCTGCAACCTCGACATCCGTTGGCAGCAACACGACGCTCAGCAACGCCGTCACCTCGGATGAGAAGGATCCCAACCTTGTTGCCAAGACACTCGTTGTTCGTGGAATGCAGCGTGTTGCATTCCTCGCCAACATCGAGCTCTCAAGTCTCTTTCTCACGGGCCTCGTGTTCTTCGTCATCCTTGGTGCCTTTTTCTTCCTTGCACTGGCCTTGACCAAGGCCATTCTCGAGCTCCTTGTGCGCATAAATGCCATTCACCCGGAGCGCTGCATTGACTTCCGCCGTAACTGGTCTTCGGTCACCAAGGGTCTCCTGTTCCGTCTCCTACTTGTCGGCTTCAGTCAGCTGTCGGTTTTGTGTCTGTGGGAGCTTGTCGAGCGTGACTCGGCCGCCACTTTTATCCTCAGTCTTCTGTCGTACGTCCTGGTTGTTCTTGTGCTTGGGTTTGCCTCGTACAAGGTTATCATTATTGGTCGCAAGTCGTTGGCTCTGCACAAGAACCCTGCATACATCCTCTACTCTGACCAGGAGGTTCTCAACCGACTCGGTTTTCTCTACGTCCAATATCGTGCTACTGCCTACTACTTTATTGTCCCCATGCTCATTTACACTTTTTGGAAGGCATGTTTTATCGCATTCGGTCAGGCCTCGGGTAAAGCCCAGGCTGTGGGTGTATTCCTCGGAGAACTGGTGTACCTCGTTGCACTCTGCTGGCTCAAGCCTTACATGGACAAGACGACCAACGGTTTCAATATTTCCATTGCTGTCATCAATTTCATCAACGCCATCTTTTTTCTCTTCTTTTCCAACCTGTTTGGCCAGCCGGCCATTGTCAGCTCCATCATGGGCGTCGTGTTTTTCGTGCTCAACGCTGTATTCTCGCTGGTTCTGCTGATCTTGATCATTGTCTCGTGTATCTGGGCACTCGTCGCCAAGAACCCCGACACACGCTACCAGCCGATGCGTGACGACCGAGTGTCGTTTATGCGTGATGCCAACCTTGCTGAGAAGGAGAAGGGTCCTACTGAGCTCGATGCCCTTGGATTTTCTGCTCGTGATGGAGCTCATGAGAGACCAGAAAACCCTTTCAAAGAGCCTTCTGACTCTGAGTACTCGAGTTCTCAGGTGTCGCTACAGCAGCCTGGTACTGGCGCATTCCCGTCGGCGCGACTTCCGCGTGACACGGTTCATGATCCGTTCACAAACGAGTACGAGGAATACGGTTCGTCCAATGTCGACGTGAGCACAGGAGCAGCCTACAACCCATACACCTCGTATCGTGGATACTATCCAGCTTACGAGGATGACGCTGATATCGGCTACTCGCACCACGAGCCTCGGTACTAGCATGTAAAACATGATATTTATTGTCAATAAATCATTTATCACGGTGCAACCGAGCAAAAGAATTGTACACGATACAAAAACACGAGGTCTAGAGACCTCCATTACAAACAATAGGTCAAAAAAAAAGCCATGAAACCGCCATTTAACAAGTCATCAGTGAGACTTGACCGACTTGGCATTGTTGTCGATTTCTGCATTCTTACGTGGTCCGCGATAGAACTTGTTGCCACGGGCGTACCAGTAAATAGCCGAGAAAACTCCAATGGCAACAAAGATGACAATGGCGTAGTTCATGTTGGCAGCTGTGACGGGACGTACAGTAGGCAGAATGAAAATGACACTGACAAAAGTCGTCCACAAAACAGCCCACACATTGACAAGAAAGCTAAAACGTCCTAGGTTCCAAGGACCAGGACGGAAGTTTCCACCCATCATCTTGCAGATAATGGGGATACAGTAGCTCCAGTCAAGAGCAATGGCAGTGACATTGAAAATGGCCGAGATGGTGGTGTAAGAGCCAAGACCCACAAGGTTGATGGCAATGCAGCAGAAAACATTGAGCCAAACAGCGTAAAGAGGGGTGCCAGTAAAGCTGTTGATCTTGTACCAGACACGCGACATGGGAAGCATGTGGTCACGCGCAAAAGCCCAAGTAGTGCGTGAACTGGCATGAATAGCAGTAATAGCAACAAAGTTCATGATAATGAAGGCTGCCACGGTGTAGAAGATACCACCCTTTTTACCAAGAACGTTGTAAAAGATCTGGGCAACGGGCTGAGCAACAGGTGAGCCAAGAATCTCCTCAGGGTCACCCATGCAGAAAGCAAGCACAATATTGAGCAGGAAACCAGCCACATAAGTAAAGATCATGGCAGATGAAATGGCCCATGGAGCTTTGCGAGCGGGGTCAGACATCTCCTCACAAATGTGGGCAGTGGCATCGTAGTCAGTCATTGTCCATGACACAGAGAGGAAGCCGAACATAAACGAGAAGCCGACCGGATTCCAGCCAGACGAAGACTCGACATTAGTGAAAACGTACTTGGCGTCGTGTTTGTCCTTTTGACAAACGAGGAGCGCGATGCAGCCAGAGATGAGCACACCCAGGTGAAACACGACGTAGGTGTTGGTAAAGCGCTCGAGATACTTGGTAGACATGGAGTTAACACAACCGTGGAACACGAGAATGGCTGCCATAGTACCGACAGTGTGGCCAGCAGTTGGCACGTAGGAAAAGTCAGTGCCCATGGACACAGCAGCCAGCAGCATCTGAGCAGCACCGTAATCCGATGAGGCCACACCTGCAATCTGACCCAGCAGATTCATCCAGCCATCCATCCAGCTGATGATGGGGACGTACTTCTTAGGAGCCACGTAGTTACAGGTGAAGTACATACCACCGGAGGTGGGGTAAGCCGAGACCAGCTCGGCCACTGAGAGGGCAATACACATGCAGCCAGCACCAGAGATGAGCCAGCACCAGACGACGGAGGCAGCACCACCTGAGGACAGCGGGTAAACGTAGGTGGTTGCGACGGTGGCAAAGAGACCAGAGATGGACACGGCAAACGAAAAGGCCGAGAACATGGAGAACTCGCGCTTAAACACCGGTTTGTAGCCCATGTCGGCGAGTTCACGGTCGGCCTCGGTCATGTGCGCGTACTCCGAGGCATCGATGAGGTCTGCACCATCGGAAGATGAGTCGTCGTAACGGTCGACGACTGAGTCCTCAAGTGCTGTTGCCTTTGAGGACATGACTGCAAACTGTGGATAGTTTTTTGAGGGAGTCAAGTGGTACCAAAGATTCAATTAAGAGTTAAGGTGCAACCAGCATGTAAGGTACAAGAAGTCGAACAGCAGCACCAGGCCCAATACGGTTCTCCTAGTAGTTACAGGGATCTAGATAAAACAGGCTTTATATCAAGCTTGTCTAGACAGTGGTAATAATATAGAAGGAAGGAAGAAAGAAAGAAAGAAAAAAAAAAGCCATCGATAAGATGGACCATACATACCCCAATACCGCCTGCGTCTTTCACATGTCAATTCCTCCTTTGCTGGGTTGCATTGGCGGCAGAAGCAACTTAAGGTCGGCATGGGTAGGACTAGGCCTATTACGGTCTCGGCAGATGGGCGAAAATAGGTCCAGATTGAGCCAGGTTGGGCTGAAAACAAGGTTATAGGTTAGTACAATGAACTGGACAGACGAGCGGTTGAAATATCGGTGCATACCCGTGATTAACCCCACTTTTCGAAGTTATGACGGTGATGAGCGTCGCGTGGTCAGGACATGCACATTGACGCATTGGGCGATCGCCGTTTGAGTATGCATTTTTGACGAAGAATCTCCACAAGAGACAAGATAACGATAGACACCCGAACGGGACAAGTTTTAGAGTATCAATTGAGTCATCAGTCGAGTTAATACAATTGATGGTATTTTTGTGATCTTTTCCCATCAACTTCAACACTCTTTTCTTGGCGTTGACTGTTATACCCTCCCCCCTTTCCCTTACCGGACTTAGCCGCTGATGCAAGATTGTTGGGTCCAATCAAAAAAATTTGTGCATTTTATAGCTGATGCTGCTAGCCCAACGCCTCGCAAAAGTATGCGAGCCAATACGACCGAAAAAGTTTTGACTGTTAGCTGAGTATGTGCTTATGTGTGTATGTGTGTATGTGTGTATGTGTGAGTTGGATTGAAGTGTAATATCGTTTATTCGGTCAAGTCTTCAAGGCCGTCAAGAAGTCCCAAATGATTTAATCCTTGTCCCCCCTACCCTTGTCTAGGCCTCCCCTCTCCCTCACCCCCTCCTTGCTGGTAGATCGACTATCTCCACGTATATACCCCGGAATCGGCTGCACAAATAGCTTCAAGGCGTTGTGGGGTCTGTTGAAAAGGTCCAAGCTAAAAGTTAATATCCAGTCCCAGTAATGGTTTCAGAGATGTTTCTATTCTCCTACCCCAATAATAGAATCTTAAAATCTCTAACTTGACGCGTCCTGCAGTCCCACTGACACCGTTGCGGTGTGTTACATCTACTCTGCTTCTGCTACTGCTGTGCAAGTCTCCATTATATGCCGAGGCGTTGTAGCACTCTGTAGTTTCGGCCATCATCTTCAAGTAGATCTTATCTTCACTAATGCAGGAACCAGATCTCATGTACATCCGAAGGACCTTCATATATCCAGAGAACCTTCCTTATCCAGAGGACCTTGATATATATCCAGGGAAAACTAGATGCTCCAATCTGGCTGATAGACCACCCTCTATCTCAACCCACTGACCCGTCTGTTATTCAACTAACTCTCTCCCAAGGGCCCGGGCACTATTCCATTCATTATACCAGTAAGTTATCACATTAATTATCCTACACTCTCATACTTACGCTACTAACTGGTTAAATCCAACTCTTCTATACGCTACGATCTGCTTAAATCTCACTCTTCCACACGCTACTATCTGGTTAATTCCTACTCTTCTATGTTACACTGTAACTTTGGCAGTCAAATATGATCATCTAATTCACCACAATACGCTACATCTTATGCCCTTATAAAAAACTCCTTCTGATCCATGGTGGTGCTGACAGAACTGTACGCCTGGTCACTGAACTGGTCGCCAACATACGTACGGATCCGTTCCGACGTCATAGGACTCGGGATTCCACGCAGACCGCCCTTACCATTCTGCTTGCGAGTATACAGAAGGGCGTCGCGAATAGCAAAAAAGACACTGCATCCAAGAAACAATGGAGGCTCACCAATTCCCTTGCTGCGATGTACCGTCTTGAGGTGCTTGAATGGCCTGTCTTGCAGCACGCTGACATTAAACTCCTGTGGAATATCTCGGAATCCTGGAATCTTGTAGGCTCCAGGACCTCGCGTGAACAGCGATCCATTCTGCATCCACAGTGATTCCTCCATCGTGAACAAGCCTTGACCTTGGATAAACGCGCCTTCAATTTGCCCATAGTCAATGGCTTTATTAATAGGTCGTCCAACGTCCATCATGATGTCGCTTCGAAGACAAGCCCAGTCACCAGTAAGCGTGTTAACCTCCACCAAAGATACTGCAGCACCCTGCGTGTGATACAAGAATGCTGGCTTCGGGTCGGGGTCTCCCCACACGTAGCCAATATCCGGCGTCTTGTAGAACCCGTTTGCAGACAAGTTGACACGATCAAAGTAGGCAGCGTGAGCAATCTCCTTCATTGTCGCCTTAGGTCCAAGCTTCTCGCGGTAAGGCGCCAGACGCTCATTGAGTTGGTCGCACGCATTCTTGACTGCCATACCGTTGAGATCACTAGATGCCGAAGCAGCTGTCGGTGAAGCATTGGCTACTGTGTTTGTTGCAGTCTCCGAGAGATATACCTGTGATAGCGGCACACCAAGCTCCTCGGCGCAAATCATCGCCATCTTCGTGAAAAGTCCTTGGCCCATTTCAGTTCCTCCGTGTGCAAGTAGTACCGAGCCATCGGCGTAGATGTGAATGAGTGCACCAGCCTGGTTGAGGAATAGAGCACCAAATGAAATACCAAAAAACGTAGGTACATGGGCCAGACCGCGCTTGATCCATTTGTGTTTCGCATTAAATTCTTCAACCTCCTGTCGCAGCTCGTCGTACTTCGCCTGTGATTTCACTTTTTGAGCTAGTATCGGTACTGTGAAATCCTCGGTAATCGCCTGCTTATAAGCAGTCGATGATTCTCCCACCTTGAAGTAATTTATCTCACGAAGTCTGTCAACATCGATGCCCAGCTGCTCGGATACCTCGTAGATAATGTTCTCGGCTCCAAACATGCCTTGGGGACCACCGAACCCACGAAACGCTGTGTTTGACGCAGTGTTTGTTCGGCACATGAACCCTTCGATCTGGGCGTTCTGGAAATCGTAGCAGTTGTCAAGATGCAAAACACAACGCTCCACGACACCAGGAGTGAGATCAAGGCTCCAGCCTCCATTAGCGTAGGCCTTTGCTCGAAGGCCCGTGAACCGATAGTTTTTATCAAGTGCCACCTGCCACTTGATGAGGAACGGGTGACGCTGGCCCATTGTCAGCATATCCTCGCTTCGAGTGAGAATCATTCTGACGGGCAGCTGGAACTTGTTGGCGGCCACAGCGGCAATAGAAGAAATTTGACAGCAACGCGACTCCTTACCACCAAAGCCACCTCCAAGCCGCTTTGAGTACGCGACAATACGATTCGCAGGAACACCCAGAGCTTCGGCAGCTGCCATCTGTGTAGCATTAGGACCTTGAGAAGATGAATATATCTTCATACCTCCATCTTCTTGAGGCACACACACGGATCCGTGAGTTTCCAGGTAAAAGTGCTCTTGGGCACCAAAATGCACGGAACCCTCAAAAGTATAAGTAGCCTTTGCAAATGCTCCTTCAACATCGCCCTTATCAACGCGTCTCTCAAGTTCAAAGTAGCTGTCATACTTGATGGCATCTTCGATAGTAATAATAGATGGAGAAATGTCCTCATACTCCACCTTCACAGCACGAGCTCCTCTGGCAGCAACTTCACGGTTTGTCGATAGAACAACGGCAATGCACTGTCCTACATACAGAACTTCTCCGTCGGCAAAATATTTTTCCTTTCCAACAGGATTATGTCCCCAGCTGTTAGCTTCTTTGGATACCATATCGTTGACATCCACATAGCCATGGACACCTTCAATTTCCAAGCATGCACTGTAGTCGATCGAAACTATACGAGCGTGAGCCCGTGTAGACATTACCTGAACTCCAAACAGCTCTCTGTGATAAGGAGGGATATCATCAACGTAAATTGCTTCTCCAGTTACCTGTTTAAGAGCAGATAGGTGTGGGTCGTTCTTACCAACAACACGCTCTTCAAAGTTGTTTGTCAGGTCACGCGAACCAATGGGGAAGTTCCGCGTCACTTCAACGAGCGAGTCACCGTCAAGGTCACGTATAACGCCAATATGCTCCAAAACCGAGTTCAAAAACTTATAGAAAAAGGAGACGACAAGCGTGCGTCGGAACACAGCCATACCTCCAGGGACACCAAAGGATAAGTTGAATTCGTCGTTGAGTGAAGGTGCCAGACTCTCAACCACAGCAGAGTTGGCAGAAACCTCGCTGCTTAACGGGTCTTTCACAAGAGGGAGACCAACAAGCACCTGCTCCGACTTTGTAGCTCTGACAGTCATTGGTGCAACACCTCCGTAGGCAAGTCGTGCCTGGATAACAGTGAATGTCTCGTCGTACTGTAGACGCAGACATGCTGTGACAATAGCAATGTCATCATCTTTTCTCTTTGCTTGTTTGTAGGCACGAACCACCTCATTCGGTGCTGTTTCGGGCACAAAAATTTTGGTAATGACAGCGTTTGGCGGTAGAGTCGTCTTTCTGTAGGCGACAAAAAAAGAGCTCATGGGCAGCTCTTGGACACCTGTTTCATAAGATTCTACCGTCAAGATAGCATCGGCAGCAACAAGGATGGGGTTCAAATCGGATATAGGACTAGCAGTCGCGATGTTTCCGGCCGGCGTAGCAACATTGCGGATCTGGCGTCCTGCAAAGTATTTGAGCTGTTGGATAATTTCTGCGTAGATCTGGGACTTTTGCGGGCCCAATTCGTCTACTACGTATTGCAGTTTATGCTCGAGCGTCGTCAAGGGGATGTTAGCACCGAATTCGACTCCATTTCTTGACGGAATGTACTCGAATGTCTGCATCTCTGGGATGTCATTGGCAAACACAGACACGTTATACTCCATGGCTTTCATCTTGATTTCAATCTGGATTTCTGAGGCGCCGCCAACGAGCTTTGCGTTTGGATTCTCGGCCATGATTTTAAGCAATTGGGCTTTGGTGACAGGACGGTACCATATCTTTCTGTGGTTACCAAACTTTAGCGGCACAGGAGTGAATTTGCGCAATGCTGGCGGGAATATGAGCTCAGAAGCACCCGATTCACCTTCTTGGGCGCGCTCATGGAAGTTGAATGGCTTGAGGGGGAGGCCATTTGGCGTCTTGTTATCCTGCATACAAGCACAGGGAGAGTCGGGGTTAAGCTTACAGCAGCCACCACCACCAGCGGCGGGTTTCTGGGTGAAGGAGAATGCGGCATCAATAATAGGCTTGTATCCGGTACACCGGCAAAGGTTTCCATCAAAAGCCTCACTGATCTCGTGTTGTGTAGGATGTCTGTTTCGGCAGTTGCGCAACACTGCGTAGAGGCTCATTACAATACCAGGCGTACAGAACCCACACTGCGAGCCATGAAACAGAGCAATACGTTCCTGGACGGGATGTGGTACTTTGGAGGAGCCGATTCCCTCAACAGTAATAAGATGCTTACCATCGACGCTCACGACAGGCACGATACAGGCGTTGACGGCCTTGTAGATGACTTCGCCTTCGGTGAGGGAGGCCAGAACAACGGTACAAGCACCACAACCACCCTCGGAGCAACCAATCTTGGTTCCAGTCAGTGACATATCATGGCGTACGAAGTCGGCGAGGGTCAGTTCGGGATCCGGGTTTCGTACTGTTTGGCGCTTGCCATTGAGGTAGAAGGTGATGACATCCGAGTACTCGATGTCCAGCTGAGCTGGTGGGGTGATGCTGATAGGCGGCACCATTTGAGCTCAGTTAACGGGAACTTCTAGAGTCGGAACAAATTTCCACAACTACCATTCAAAAGTTAAATAAAAGGCAGCAACAAAAGTACATGTACGGTGAGGGTGCTATCTGTAGCCAAACTCTCGCGCTTATCAGGGATCTAGGGTTTCGGCGGGGTAAGATGGGCGCGAGTCCGGCAAGCCGGCGGACGGTCAAGAACCCGAGGACGACGAGGGAGAAAACATGCCAAAAATTGAGGTCTGGCGAAACCAATAAATAAATGTCAACAATAGCTCAAGGCCGCAGATTTAGCCGCTATTACGACTGGTTGTCGGGTGCTAAGACGATGGAATGCGATGCGGCCAACTCCTTGAGGGCTTTATTTTCAGTGATGAGACGGTTAAGAAAGTCAGCAGCTGTGTTAATAAGAGACTTGAATAATGGCTGGAAAATAATATAACTTACTCCGTGATAGCACAATGGCCTCACTGCGGTTCTGTGCCGCGTCAAGTTCCGGAACGATATCCGTTAGTCGGTCAAACTCGCGGCGAATGGCTCCTCGTCGTCTCTGTTCAGATGCTATGTGATTTGCCTGGAGTTAGACTGCAGTGGGGTGGAGAATGGATGGGGGAGTTCAAGGAGACAGTCGGAGCCATGGGGAGTATTGGTAACGATATCATCATTTCAAGGTCATGTCTGAGTAGGTGGTTCATGAGGTCAAGTCAGTAGTGACACTAGTATAACGGTACTAACAATAACCAGTTCCAGTACCAGTAACCTCACTGGCTAGCACCCTTACTGGCCAGTATCCTCTACTTGCAGTATCCTCTACTTGCAGTAGTTACTAGTACAAGTAGCAGTGATTTCTCCAATGAGGAACTTGAAACGACCAGTGAACCCGGCAGTTTCACAACTGTCAGTTAAGCACGTAAAGCTCACTTAGAACCAGTACTGTCACATATACCGGTAACTTCACACTTTGTGACCATATGACTGTCGAAGATCGTTGTAAGAGTCGGCAGTACGCCTCTTCTTACAACTAGAACTTCTCAGTAATTGGCGGTAACACCACTGCTTTCTTACTCCAGCAGCTGCTGTAACCTTCTTCATCAAACTGACACAAGTACACCACCAGTACACCTGTACATTACTCATCGGCCTTGTTTGTCCGTCTGGTCCCACTGGAGACCCACTGGGCTTGTTGGACCGCACTACTTACCTTCTTCTCTGCCTCGGTGAGTACCACTTTGTCAAGCATATTCGTAGTGGCATCGCCCGAGAATTCGGTCTTCGCCATTTTTGCAGGCCGCGTCGGGGCCTCACTGTCGTCTAATGAACGTGACATGTGTCGCGGTTGTGCGTGCTTGGCCACCGAGAGTTGCGCGATTCAAAGCATGCAGCAAATCGTGGCGACAGGTGGAAATCGGCCGCACCTTCGAGATGATGTATGGCCCGGCGCGGCGCTAACCAACCTTAAATGACACCAATGAGCAGCATCACTTGGGCGGCGGGTCCAATAGTACTGGGATATCGTGTCTGATTTATAGCTACAATGGAATATGTGAGACCGGGTTTACTTGTTGTAGTTTGCCGTGTTAGTTATAATTTTGTAGCGTCAACTGTATGATTCAAGTCTTCAAATATCTGCTCATGTGTAGGTCTTCCGCACTAAACCAACCGAGGGATCTACTATCGTAAGATATAGCACAAGACAATGGTTTTAACAGGACATCATGACTCAGATTTTGTAGCTTGTTCAAATAGTCTTATTTATCCCATATATGAGACGTCAAAAGTTTTTATGTTGAGCAGTCGCTTCGTACTCACTGTTTTCTCTATAGATTCAACCTTCACAATGTTCTTAGAAAAACGATTTTCAAGGATTGGGACCGTTAGTGTAGTGGTTATCATATTTGCCTTCCAAGCAAATGACAGGGGTTCGATTCTCCTACGGTTCATTTTTTTTTATTAAACTCCACTCCCAAATATAAGCCCCCCCGTACTCTTTTAGACAATTGGAATTGGCATCTTGCATCTTAGATTCTACTTTTACCTCTTTTAACTGCTTGGCAAGCTATTGGACACACTCATCCGTTTAATATCTCGTTGTTTTTTGGTTGTTTCTGATAGTTTGATTTGGCCTGCTCCCTCGTCATCCTCATGAAATTATCAGTGCCTCCACTCACACGCGCCGTCGTGCTGGCAATGCTCATTCTGTCTGGGCTGTCGATGATGCTGCGATACATGAAACTTCAAAATATAGTAGCCAATATTGGTTCGCAGCCGCTACCAGAAGGCCAAACAGCTCCATGGATCCCGCCATTTGCGTCCATTCAGGTGCCATATCTGGTACTTGTTCCCAACAGCTTCGTCACGTATCCTTGGGTCGTGGCCATCAGCAGCCTTGTCGAGAATAGCGTATTCGAATTCGTCATTACCGGTGCGACGCTGGCATTCGGTGGTCGCTATTGTGAACGTGTCTGGGGAGGCAAGAATCTGGCAATTTTCCTGGCCATTGCCGCAATTGTGCCCAATCTCGTGACACTCGTCGTCGTCTACGTGATGTACATGTCAACGGGCCGTGAGAGCCTGCTTACAGATCCAATCTGTGGAGGAATCGCACTACAGTGCGCTTTTCTCGTTGCTTTCAAACAACTTGTTCCCGAGCACTCGATTGTGTTGTTTAGCGGCGTTGTCAAGGCTCAGGTCAAGTTCCTCGTTATCCCGGCTGTACTCTTTTACACGATCCTCGCCGCTGTCACGGGCTACCTCACTACGGCTGTGCTGGCATGGTCTGGGTTCTTCAGTGCCTGGATCTACCTACGCTTCTATAGTGTGTCGTACGTTGAGTCGGTACTGCCTTTGAGTGGCTCTATCACTGCAGGAGAAGTCCAGCGGTCCAAAGTTCGCGGTGATGCCAGTGATACCTTTGCACTGGCCAAGTTCTTCTATCCTGATCCTGTCAGTGTTGCTGTTGCAGCAGTGTCGAATGTCGTGTTTAATGCTCTCGTGGCTATAAATGTCTGCACGCCGTTTAACAGCGATGACGTCGAGGCCAGCAATCTTAGTGCCAACATGCGATCGCGTGCTGGTGGGCCAGCGGCAACAGACTCGGCTGATAGCGACCGTCGTCGAGCTCTTGCTCTTCGTGAGCTTGGCGTTCGTCTTGAGAATCAACATGTACCAAAGTAGGAACGACGCAACGAAACTGCCCTGTATACCGGTACCTTTGCGTGTATACTAGGGGAGTTGTTGATACTTGGTATTTCGCGGCATCGACGACTCTTTGGAGACTTTCTTCGTAATGAGAGGGCCTCCTGTTGGCGTTTCATGCGGTGTTACAAAGGTTCCAAAGAACTTCAAGTGACACTAGTTACTGCATGAGACGATGCAGTAAGCGACTCTACGTGAGATTTCTGATTGTGTCGCGCAACAGTGTGACAAGAGTCTCTTCCCAGGTATCAATCAGAGGGACCTTGACTATTCTAGCATGTAACTGTACACCACCCCTCACCTCCACCCTCCTATTTATATAATCAGGCAATGATATTAGTAGCTACAAATACACAGTACCCGCGGTCACTGTAGGATGCAAAGCGACCAGCGAGCAACAAGAGCGAGCAACAAGACTAAGGCAACAGTATGAAGCAAGGAGTAAGAGGAAGGAGAGAGCAGGGGGGTATAAAGGAAGCAACATCGCACAGAATTGTCACGGAATAGCATTGACATGTAACTACGCTCCCTCGGAGACGCGTGTGCGGGCAGCCCATAGCCTCTGGAACTCGTCGTGGCACGTCTTCGTGTGAGGATCACAGTCTTGGTTGACTACAAAGTCACCTTTCTGATAGACGAGCTGGCGGTCTCGCAAGGCGTCTGGCGACGATTCAGAGACGGCTGCAAGATGGCGTGTGGGCACAACAGCCAGCTTGGATAGGAAGCAGGGATGCCATTGAGAAAGGTGGTTGAGAGCAGAGACCTCGGAGCGTGTAAAGGCATGGTGAGTGCGGAACAGAACGTCGTTCCAAAACTCGAGTAAACTGACAGCATACGAGCCACTGCGCAAAATGAAGGATACTGGGTTGAGGCCCTCGGAATCCTGAGTGATGATGAACTCCATATCCTCGGTTTTGGTGAACTTGTAGGTTCGCACATAGTCGGCCGTTTTTACAACAGGGATGCCGCGCAGAATGTGCTCGTCTAGTGCCTTGACAGTGAGGACGTGTGAGTCGAGGTCAACAGTGGAGTTCATAATGAGTGCCGACTGATCTAGATACCAGAACGCCTCGGCCTTGGGGAAGGCCAGTAGCGCAGCACGCATAACGGGCAACTTGGCCCATGACGGTGATCCCGTCGTGGACTCGGAGTACATGGCTTTAAAGTCTTGGACAAAGCGAATGTAGGTTCCGTAGCCATGAGCCTGCGCATACTCGACACGATTCTCAATGATCTTGTTAAGTTGGTCGGGTTTGTAGCGTGCGTAATCAATGGCCGTTACAACGACGATTCTAGGGGATCGTTTGCCAGCATCAAAAAGCACAGTTTTGGCTGTTGGCGGTTGCAGTGCGTTGGGCAATGCGGGAGCCTTTTTGATGGGATCTTTGGCCTTGGCATTATCATTGGGTGCTTTCTTAGGCACAGTGTTGGATTGCAGAAGTGCAATGTCGTTCAAGTTAGGCACGATGATTGGGTTGGAGGTCATCTCGATCTGAGCTGATGGTGCGCGAATAGGGATGTACGTGTCGGGACGCCATAGAACACCGGTGATGATGTAGATGAATAGCAAAACAAAGGCTATAGCACCTAGGATGGTAGTTACTCGGTCAGAAAGGATGTGGAGCTTTGAATCAAAGTGCACTCCGTCGTCGTCATCCTCTTCGTAAAGCACCGACCGTACTGGCGTGTCGTCGACCACAGCATAGTCGGATGACGAGGATTCACCCACGTCCGTGTTGATCTCGAGTCCCGGTTTATTACGGAAAGACATGGAGGAACGCCGTCGTGGAGTCGAGGTGGCTGGCATATGATGAAGGGGGTTTAACAACGTTAATAAACAAGCTTTTGCATCAACGGAGGAGATTAAGAGGGGGGAGGGGGGTGTTTAAGAGCTGGTGAGATTTAGGCGTGGACACAAACAAAGAGCGGAAACAAACAAAAAGGAGAAGAGAATGGAAAATGAGAGGATATACAGGGAAATCAACACGCGACTCAGGTTGCAAGGCTGGTGCGGAACAGCGGAGAAACTCGCGACAAACGGCTTGAGGAGTGCAACTTAAAAAACAGTGGCAGCCGTGAACCTAGCGACTAGCCGCCTAAACGGGCCTGTGCCCTGCAGCAGGCCGTTGGACAGGAGTCAGGGGGTGGAGGGGGATGATGTCGATAGATGAACGGGAGAGCCAATCTGGAGCAGTGAACAAGATTATAGAAAGGTATAGGAGATGAGGTGTAGGTAATGGGACATTTAGGTGGTTGTCGTGTCGATACAGCGTATACTATTAAGACTCAAATACCGGATTAACTGGCCAGCCAAAGGCACAGACCTGTTTGGTACTTGGGTGTAACCAGGGTGATGGTAACAGGGCAACGAGAGAAGGAGACAGAGTTCCGGGAGAAGTTTGGTGATGAAGTAGATAATACAACAGTTCTAACTAAGATCAAACTGAAGTTGAACTGAAGTTATTAGTAGAAGTAATAGTTCGTGTTGGTCGGTAAATGAGCTAGTACTCAACTAGGGTTTTAGGGCTTCTGAAGGCTGTGTGGATCTCGTATAGTGGAGGAAGGGGGTGTCATAGAGTACAATATCAGAGCATTAATATTCTAGGAATAATATTATAGGAGTAATATTTGAGAGTACTACTATTTGAGAGTACTACTATTTGAGAGTACTACTATTTGAGAGTACTAATATTGAGACCATCAATCCTAGCAGTGTACGGTCAACAAGTAGTCAGTAGTAACGGTAAGTCACAGTTATGAATATGTTACTATTGAGTGGTGTAGGTTGTCTTGGATTAACGACCTCAATAGCTAATATTAACTGGTAGTAATTTTTGGTAGCTGGATCATATTAAGACGTGAGTCTCCTTTTATTAATCACTACATATTCATATAACTTTATAAGTTGTCAAGTGCAGTTAGTTATATAGTGTAAGTTAATGTTGCATTGTTACAGAGCAATTCTGATGACAAGAAGCTGACTAGTGATGATACTAATATATAGTTATAACAGGAGCACTTTCTGATTAAGTTGAAAGCATTTTATAGTAATACTGAGTCGATTTCTTGTTGAAAGTGCCAATTCTATACTACACAAAGATAATAGGTATGGTGGTGATATGACTAGGATGATTACAGTGACTAGTTGCTATGTGATCCCATTCCCTCTCCTCATCAGTTCTGTGGACTACCCTCACTCAGAATGGACGTGCCCTCTCAATTGACTGGACTTGAAGCTGGCTATATCACCACTACATTCCCAGTATTGTGACATGTGTTAGTGAGTAGCACGAGTTGACTCGAGTGTGGTTACTACTGCCCACTACCACACTAAATACGACATCCATAATACGGAGGCCGTATGCAACTGCCTATCATCACCCGCCGATTGGTGCTGACCCTCAACTCCGGGCGTCCGTGCTGCGAGGATGCACTCGGAGCCGAATGGCCCGTGCCCGTTGGTCTGTCGACTAAAACCGGAACTCCCCACTACTGCACCCCGGATTGTTGCCCATTTCAGTTGACTTTTTCCCCGGTCGTCCGATGCTCCGGTAGTCCGTCTAGCCCCATGCTGTCAGGTTAGGGACCCGCTGGAAGGGGGTCGCCGATGGTTTTGTGGGGATGAAAAAGTAACCGGGGCCAGTGCAACACTCAACACCTGCAATCCCATCAGTGGTTCAACACACGCTAGTCCCACAAGTATAAATAGAGGATGAACCTCCCCATGGAATTGTCCTTGTAAATTGTTCTACTATCTGTTGTTTCCCCGCCCCCACACTTGTCTTCGGTCTACTCCCTCCTCCCCCCCTAACACACCCCGTGACTCGTGACAGCCCCCGCACTGTCCACTAATACCCACCAACCCTCTGGCCCCGTTTACTTTTTGCACGACGCTGTTGCGTCGCCTGTCCACCCTATAGCAAAAGCCCAAATATAAAAGGGCACGCTTTCCCCCCCCCGCTCCCCCACCCCCACCAAATCGTTCGTGTGCTAATTGTTGCCCGTATTGAATTTCTGTTTTAAACAATGGCTACAAAACCCAAGGTTGTTCTCGAGGCCCATGACATTGAAGTCGTGCCTCCTCCCAAGGAGTTCACTGAGTATGTTACTCTTCTCCCCCCCCCCCCACCAGAAATTCTTCGCCAAGATGCGTTGTTGAGCTCGAGTTGGATGTCGCAGAACTTTTGGGAGATCTTCAGACTTGTGCTCAGCTTTGAAAACTTGCGATCCCGTTTTTTGGCTTAGTTTTTTGTATTTTCTGCTAACTCAGAAACCACCCCGGTGTCCCCCATCTGTCCTCGTTCGATGACTACAAAAAGCTCTACAAAGAGTCCATTGAGAACCCCGATGGCTTCTGGGGTAACCTGGCACGCGAGCTACTGACGTGGGACGAGGATTTCACCACTGTGCGCTCCGGCTCCTTCGAGCACGGTGACATTGCCTGGTTCCTCGAGGGCCAGCTTAATGCCTGTTACAACGCTGTCGACCGTCATGCAATTGCCAATCCTGACAAGCCCGCCATCATATACGAGGCTGATGAACCTGGTCAGGGCCGCATTGTCACTTACGGTGAGCTGCTGCGCGAGGTCTCGCGTGTCGCCGGTGTTCTGAACTCGTTTGGCGTTCGCAAGGGCGATACTGTGGCTGTCTACTTGCCCATGATCCCCGAGGCTCTCGTAACCCTGCTGGCCATTGTGCGTCTGGGTGCTATCCACACGGTCGTCTTTGCCGGTTTCTCAGCTGGCTCCCTCAAGGACCGTATTCTCGACGCCGACGCCCGTGTCGTCATCACTGCCGACCAGTCGTACCGTGGAGGAAAGGTCATTGAGACTAAGAAGATCGTCGACGAAGCTCTCAAGCAAACTCCCAAAGTCAAGCACACTCTGGTTTTCCAGCGAACGGGTAAGGATATCCCCTGGACCGAGGGTCGTGACTACTGGTGGCACGAGGAGGTAGCCAAGCACCGCCCATACTTCCCCTGCGTGCCTGTCGCCTCGGAGCACCCCATTTTCCTGCTCTACACCTCGGGTTCTACTGGAAAGCCCAAGGGTGTCGTGCACTCGACTGCTGGTTACCTCATGGGTGCTGCTGCCACCGCACAGTACGTGTTTGATCTGCACTCGGCCGACATCTTGTTCACTGCTGGAGATGTCGGTTGGATCACTGGTCACACTTATGTTGTCTACGGACCTCTGCTACTTGGATCCACAACCGTCGTTTTCGAGGGAACTCCCGCCTACCCCAACTTCTCGCGATACTGGGATATTGTCGACGCTCACAAAATCACCCACTTCTACGTGGCTCCCACAGCCCTGCGTCTGCTGAAGCGCGCCGGTACAAGCTACATCCACCACGATCTGTCGTCGTTGCGAACTCTCGGATCTGTGGGTGAGCCCATTGCTCCCGATGTGTGGACCTGGTACAACGACAACATTGGCAAGGGTCGTGCTCACATTTGCGACACTTACTGGCAGACTGAGACGGGTTCGCACGTCATCACTCCCATGGCTGGTGTCACACCCACCAAGCCTGGTTCTGCGTCGTTCCCCATGTTTGGTATCGACCCAGTTATCATTGACCCTGTGTCGGGTGAGGAGCTGACAGGAAATGATGTCGAGGGAGTTCTTGCCTTCCGCAGCCCCTGGCCTTCCATTGCCCGTTCGGTGTGGAATGCTCACGAGCGATACCTCGAGACATACTTCCGTCCCTACCCGGGCTACTACTTCACCGGAGATGGAGCTGGTCGTGACCATGAGGGCTACTACTGGATCCGTGGCCGTGTGGATGATGTTGTCAATGTGTCTGGTCACCGTCTGTCGACTGCTGAGATCGAGGCTGCACTTATTGAGCACCCTGAAGTGGCCGAGTCAGCTGTTGTTGGAATCCACGACGATCTGACTGGTCAGGCCGTCAACGCGTTTGTTGCACTCAAGAACCCGCCTGCCAATGAGGCTGCCACCAAGAAGGAGCTTATTCTCGAGGTGCGTAACTCGATTGGTCCTTTTGCCGCTCCCAAGAACATTCTGCTTGTCGATGATCTGCCAAAGACACGTTCTGGTAAGATCATGCGTCGTATTCTGCGTAAGGTTCTTTCGGGTGAAGAGGACCAGCTTGGAGATATCTCGACTCTGTCCAACCCTGAGGTTGTCAAGCACATCATCAATGTTGTTCATGCCTCGAAGCACTAAGTTGGGATGCTGCTGTTGATGTTGTTGTTGTTTTTTATGGCGTGTAAGCGTCTGTGATTTTATGACTGTATTTTGTGTGTAACGTTTAATGCTATTGGTCTAAATATTTGTAGATGTTTTTAAATATTTTGGTCGTATTAGCTGTGGTATATCCTTTACAGATTGCCTAACCCCGATAAGATAACGAAGAAGTGAAGATTCCAAACTTTCATCTTCTTTACTCCTCTACGGAGTATGAGGAAGCTCAATGAATCGACTCGAAAGCTTCAGCAACACAAATTCTTGGGAGATGAAAGTACTGAGGAGTATGAGGGCAGCGAGTTTAATGGGTTTGGACAGTACATTGCCAATAAAGTCGTCAAGTTGAGGAACCAGGCCCAGGAAGCAGCAAATGTCCATTCGGACCTTGAAGAACCTACAAATATATTCAAGGACTGTGCCATTTACATCACTGGATACACAAAACCTTCACTAGCCGAACTTAAAAACATGATAACATTTCATGGAGGCTTACATGTTCAATACTTGACGGGGAAAACATTTGCCACGCATATTGTAGCCAATTCGCTGACAGCTCGCAAACGCCAAGAATACGCCAAATTCAAAGTCGTCAAACCAGAATGGATTCTTGATAGTATCAAGCAGAAGAAGCTACTGCCATGGTCCGATTACCGCACCATTCAATCACGTTCTTCGCTCACGAACCCGCGGTTTGTCATTTCTCCGAAATCGAAACCAACCCAACAGTCGCCTACAAGTTCGCTCGTTAATATCAAATCGGTAAACAGAAGTATCAGTCCATCACCAGGACCTGTTTCTCCTGTTGTTGATGCTATACATGATGATGCAATCTACTCAAATGGCTCGGATCTAGAAGAGTTTCACAGAGATGTCGAGGAAAGCCTTGCGCAGATATCAGATTCAAAGTCCACCACTGCCAATGCCGGCATGAGAAGCCGTGTCAACTGCCTTGATCCTGATTTCATCGCGTCATACTATCGCAATTCTCGGTTACACCATCTTAGTACTTGGAAGGCTGACCTGAAGCGGAAGTTCCAGAAACTCGCTTCAGAACAGAATGTGCGCAGGGCGTCTCAAATATCAAACTCGGGTCTTGATCCAACTCATCGGGTCATTATACATGTTGACTATGACTCCTTCTTTGTATCAGTGGCTCTGTCTAAACGTCCAGACCTTAAGGACAGACCAGTGTGCATCTGTAACAGTGCTAGTGGCAACGCAGATGTTGCTAGCTGTAACTATGTGGCTCGAAAATATGGGGTGCGCAACGGAATGTGGATGTCTTCTGCAATTAAAAAGTGTCCCGACTTGGTTGCTCTGCCTTATGACTTTGAGGCCTACGAGGTGGCATCTAATGTGTTGTATGACGTGCTCATTTCCATAAATCCCGATATCTTGTTCCCTGTTTCGGTGGATGAAGCACTGCTAGACGTGACGTCGCTCGTCACTCCGCGTACTTCGGAGTCAGAGTCTTCGCCCTTGTCGTCAAGCGAAGAAGATGACCTGCAGACCCGAGTTTTAAATCTCTGTAGCAGAGTACGGAACAGCATCCGAAGTGCTAGTGGTCTGGAAGCTAGTGTTGGAGTAGGTCCTAACGTGCTTCTAGCCAAAATAGCACTTCGAAAGGCAAAGCCCTCGGGTCAGAGGTTTATCCCCGCGTCAGAGGCGTTGACGGCACTTGACGACGTTCTATTGGAAGATCTTCCTGGTGTTGGTGGGTTCATGGTATCAAAGATACAGCAGAAATTCCTGGTTGGAACTGTGGGGAAGCTTCGTGATGTTCCAATCAAAGAGCTTCAAGTACTACTTGGCTCCAAGCAGGCCAAAAAGCTACACGACTATGCGTTTGGCCGCGACTCTACGAGTATCGCCCACATCCAGGGAGCAAAATCTATTGGCGTTGAAATTGCATGGGGTGTAAGACTTCAAAATTTAGACGAGGTCGACCTCTTTGTTACAAACTTGTCTGGTGAGTTGGCTAATCGCATGGAGAAAACTGATGTCAGTGGTGCACATATGACTGTGAAGTTGTATCGGAGAGCAGCAGACGCGCCTCGAGACCCGCCCAAATTCATGGGGTGTGGCATTTGTGATATCTTTTCCAAATCGCAGCATTTGGGTCAAGCAACGCGTGACCATGCCACTATTGCTGAGTTTGCTAGAAAGATGGTGCGGTCCTTTGATTGTCCACCTATTGATGTCCGAGGAATCGGTCTGCAGATGAAGCTGAAGGATGACGAGGACCCAAGTGCAGTTGAAGCAAAGAAGAACCAGCAGAGTATTTTGAACACTGTGAAGGCGAAAGAAGAGTCTGTGGGGCCTAGTGAATCAGACCCAGATCAATCGAGTCCCCGTAAAAAGCGGAAAATGATGATGCCATTGATCCTGAAGCCGAAACCCAAGTCGTACTCCACGTTGACACAACACTACAACAGGATTGATATGGATGTTCTTAAAGAACTTCCAACCCAAATTCGACAAGAGGTAATGGCCGATGAAGGTCTGGCGAGTCCAGAGTCTAGTGAACCTGGCCAGGTTGTCTCCAGCGAACAGTTACAACTGGTGACTCCTAAGAAGCTTGAATTTTTCGGTCGCTCGGATATCCACGAACTACGAGGCTATCTACGTGAATGGATGAACTCGCGGCCCGTGCCGTTGTATGCCGATGTATGTGACTTTGAGGCTTTTATCATTGATGGATGTCATTCATCCAACTGGGTATCAATAATCAGACTTCTCGACTGGATGACCCAGTACGCTGTCACCAAAGGAAGTGAATGGGTAGCCTTTGTGGACCTGGTTACTGCTGTTGCTCGTGAAGAGCTCGTTACTAGAGGCATTCGGCTTGCGTAAAGAGCGTCAGTTTTCCAGCTTATATCCTACAATATATTTATTAAGCACAAACAAAACAGAAAATGCCAAAAGATTTGTCGCTCTTATTTGGCCTCGAGGATACGAAGAGTGTTTGAGTGGCCGAGTCCACCGGTCCATCCCTGGATGACAATGACAGTCTCACCACGGTTCAACAGACCAAGGTCAATTCCCTGCTGCATTCCCCATAGAAGACGCTCCTCGACATCCTCCTGCCACTTGTCAGCACCGACGGGACGGGGCTGCTCGTACAGGAAGGGGTACACACCACGGTACAAGTGACAGTATCGCGAGGCAACCTCGTTACGAGTAACCATGTAGATGGGGCAGTTGGGACGGTACTTTGAGCACAGACGGGCAGTGGAACCCGACGTCGACAGCACGATGATGGCCTTGGCCTGCTGCTCGAATGAGGCGGCGACAGCAGCAATTGCAACAGTCTCCGAAGTAGGAGTAGGCAGGGGAGCCAGAGAACGGAGCTCGTTGAACAGAGGCTGGTATGCAATAGCCTTCTCGGCAACAATACACGTCTCATGCATCATGGACACGGCCTCGATAGGGTACTTACCCTTGGCAGTCTCACCGGAAAGCATGACACAGTCAGCTCCGTCCAGGATAGCGTTACCAACGTCGGAAACCTCAGCACGAGTGGGACGAGGGTTGTAGGTCATGGACTCGAGCATCTGTGTGGCACAGATAACGGGCTTACCAGCAAGGTTACACTTGGCAATGAGCTGCTTCTGGACCATGAAGACCTTGGAAGCGGGGATCTCAATACCAAGGTCACCACGGGCAACCATGACACCATCCGTCTCCCGGAGAATGTCGTCAAAGTTGTTGACACCTTGCTGGTTCTCAATCTTGGCAATGATCTGAATGTGCTTTCCCTCGACACCAAGAACCTCACGGATAGCCTTGATGTCGTCACCCGAACGGATAAATGAGGCAAAGATCATGTCGACCTTGTTCTTGACACCAAACTTCAGATCAGCCTTGTCCTTCTCGGAAAGAGCAGGCAGATCGACATCGGTGCCAGGCAGGTTGACTCCCTTGTGGGACGAGATCTGACCGTTGTTGATGGCACGAGCCAGGATGGTCTTGTCATCCTTAATCTCCACGGCCTCGAACGACAGCACACCGTCGTCGACGTAGATGATGCGGCCAGGTTTGATGACCTTCGTAATGTTCTTGTAGTCTACGAACATGATGTCGGCATTACACTTCTTGGCGTACTCATCGTCGGTGGTGATGATGATCTCGTGGCCAGCACTGATGGGGTAGTCCTTACCGTCGACAGTGGTACCAGTACGGATCTCGGGGCCCTTGGTGTCAAGGGCAATGGCCAGAGGACGGCCAGGGAAGACACGAGTCGACTCACGGGCGTTATCAATAACGGACTGGTGATATGAGTACTCACCGTGCGAGAAGTTCATACGCACAATGTTGAGACCAGCTGTTGTTAGTCGTTGTATAGGGATAGTAGATTTTCAGCCGTGGCAGGGGCAACTGCCGGTGAGGGCCAGCAAAGTTTTTCCGGTGCAGCGTCGCAACCGCATATCTGCGAGGGCTAGGAAGCACAGTTAATCCGTTGGGAGGAGAAAAAAATGGGTTGCAAGGCGCTGCACAGTCAAGGAAGGAGCGCAAAAAAAAAGTGCTTTGTTGGGTAGACGCCAGGGCCATGGGACCAGTGAACAGGTTCACAATAGTAAAAAAAAGGCAGCAATCAACACGTGTACCAAGAGGTCAATACGTGACGATACGAGGTTCGAGACATGCTGGGCAGCAAATGCCCTCAAAGCCCCGAGGCCAATTCGCAACTGAATCGCGGGAATAACCTTGTGCACAACAGGTTTGGCTCCTTCCAGTAGTAGTAACACAGTTGTCATGGTAGTTTCTGTTGTAACGATTGTATGAGTACAATTGCATATGCTGATGCTATTGGCGCCGTAATGAGAAACTGGTAGTGTTGATAATAACACTACAATTGCACTGTAGCTTATTGGCACAAGCAACGCTGCGCACAAGGCCGCTCAACAGAATCGTGCGCGTATCAGCAACAAATTGTTCACAATACAAGCTCCAACCACAGCCAATCCAATTGAGTCATCTGTGCCGTCGTATCCATGTGCTGTGTGCACCCATTCTCGTCACGGAGCTGTTCGCCGAGGCTGCTGTTGCTTTGCCGGATCGCTTTTAGTTCCCAGTCCCGGAGACCGGCATTTCCGCCGTTGCAACCTCTGTTTCATCCTCAGTTCCTCTTGTGCCACGGTCATATCACATTACTCACCCTTGCGAAGCTTAACAAGAACATCGACCTTGTTGGAGTTGGGACCTGAAGTTAGCAATGGCCGCAAGCAAACACACTAGACTATGCTTCCTACTCACCAATGGTGCCGATAATGGACGAACGACGGTAGTTCTTGGAGGGCAAGTGCTCCGTGTCGAGGGTTGTGAGCCACTGCAGGTTCGAAGACGGGTTGTTGGAAGAATAGATCATGGCGACGACTGCGTACGGGCAATAAGAGATACAGAGGAAGAAAAGCTAAGCAGGAGGACGCATCCATTTATCTACGGTTGTAGGGCGAGGGTTGTGCACACCTGCCGGCACTCCCCTAAGCGGCAGCCCTCGCCCTGCGGTTATCTGTGGCCCTTTACAGCGCAGCTTTTCCAACCCACCGACGGCTAACTGGGCGGCGGTCACTCGGTGCATTGTACTGATGATCCAAGGTTCGGATTTACGGGCTTAGTACTGCTATTATAAAGATATGTACTGCTCTAGTAAGTTACCCTATAAATTTTGAATGTTAGTGGGAATTAGTGCCATAGTTTTTTTTCTTACTAGTTATGCATGTTGTTTAGGATGTATAACAAGAGGAGGAATGTAATTGATCAATGATTTGGATTGTGAATAGGCGCATATTCCTAACAATGACTCTTACTCTAGAATTATATGATAAATCCAATTAATAACCAACAAATATCAACCAATTACAACTCCAATATAATCCCTTCTATTCACCCTCAGCTTTTCCCCCACTCTTCGCCCTTACCCCCCCCCCCCTCTTCGTGCCAGAGGTCCGGGCGACCCTAACATCCGACATCCCAATTGGCTGTGTGGCCTTTTAAAGCCAGCGAAAATTTCACCTGCCCTCTCTTCTGCACCTTTCCTTGTACCTTAAACAAACCAAAAAATGGCTGACGAACGTACTTTCATTGCTATCAAGGTAAGTAAGAGCCATTGTATACAAACAAAAAAAATACACAACTAACTTAGCCTGACGGAGTCCAGCGTGGACTGATTGCCCCCATTCTGGGCCGCTTTGAGCAGCGTGGCTTCAAGCTTGTTGCCATCAAGCTGACCACCCCTTCGGAGGCTCTGCTGCGTGAGCACTACGAGGACCTCCAGGAGAAGCCCTTTTTCCCTGGTCTTCTTAAGTACATGACCTCGGGCCCCGTCCTGGCTACTGTCTGGGAGGGCAAGGACGTTGTCAAGCAGGGACGTGCCATTCTTGGTGCTACCAACCCTCTGCAGTCGGCTCCTGGTACCATCCGTGGTGACTTTGCCATTGATGTTGGTCGCAACGTTGCCCACGGCTCGGACTCGGTTGAGTCTGCCAACAAGGAGATTGGTCTGTGGTTCAAGAAGGAGGAGCTTGTTGACTACACTCCTGCTCAGATTGGCTGGATCTACGAGTAAATGTAAGCATAGAGTCTGTGTAAAGGTCTTCTTTAGCTATCAATATACTCTTTTCCAGGTACAAGACTGTAGAATTATAATGGGACAGGTCACTGTAGGTATCGGAGGTAAAAACCTTGTACCTTGTACCTATAGACATTGTATTATGGTGAAGAATTTCTGTCGATCTGGGGAAGTGCCTGTAAGCGACATGAGGAGGGATATATGAGGACCAGGTACAATTCCAAGCTCAATTGGGATCTGAATGTATTGCCAATACGCTTTTTGTGATGAGGAGATTCAATTGATGTTTAAATCTAACTGATGATCTTAGTTACTCTCTTCAGTCCACTCCCTCCTCCCATTAACCAGAACTTAACAGCTTAAGTGTAACTCCACGAGTCTTTGCTATCTCAATTCATCAAGTCACTGAGTTCAACTTTACCCATAAATCATGCATACACTATATAGAAAGCCATCAGCTCACTAAACAAGAAAACAAAAAGTAGCACATCCCATTCAACTCATACAACAGATTCTCAGCCTGTGATTTGGTTGTAGCCTTTAAAGCTGGCTTACAGCTTACTGGTGGTTCGGCTGACAGTGCACTTAATAAAACCATTGGGATCACTCTGAGGAGCATACACCTGGGCATCAGCACCAGTGTTCTTAAGTCCCTTGTGCCACGAAAGATCAATCTCAAAGTAGTGCTTGTTGGGCAGCTCATAGTGCACCCACTCGAGCTCCGGAGCCTTGGAAAGGATCTCCGACGCCATGTTGTACATGGTAGCCTGCACCGAGGCCGAGTTCTCAAGAGCAAACGTACGCAGTGTAACGTCACGAGCAGAATGCCACGCCTTGTCAAAGGTACCCGAGTTAGCAAGGTGGTGAACCTGTGCAATAGTCGTCACCTTGGACTTTGACCATTGCCAAGAGGCAGAAACGTCCGTCGACAGAATACGGTCACGAGTCTCCTTAAGTGTCGTGTACTCGCACTTGTGGTAGCCGTAGAACATGGAACCCGTGGACTTGAGCACCGTAAGGCCCTTGAGGCCCGAAGTGATCTCAAAGGGCGAACCAGCAGTGTCCCGCTTCACAACGTTGACAACACGAGTCTCGGTTCCATCCTGCATGAACGAATGAGGGTGAAGCTTGCCATCAACAACATAACGGGTCCAGCGGTACTGGATGATGTCGACATGGGCCACGTGGATGTGCGAGTAACGCGTGGTGAAGTGGTTGGCAATAGTAGCGCCAAACAGCTCAATGGGCCAAACATCGTTCTGACGAGCCAGAATGTGAATTGTGTTCTTGACCGTGTCAGTAGGCACGATGGACGCATTGTCGGCCTTCGTGTACGACTCCTCGATCTCGCCCTCTAGCAACACACAAACACGGATCTCAGCCACCTCCTGCTTGTTGGGGTCCTTGGGGTCCTTTTTGACCTTGAGCACTCGGACATTGTCCTTTCCATAGCGGGCTTCAGTAAGAGCAGGCATTTTTTTTTGCAATTGAGTTGTAGCAGGGTTAGCTGTAACAATGGTTATATCAGATATTCCTTGTCTGTTAATGCTAACAACAAAAAAATCTGGGGGAGGGGGGACAAGACTGGTTGCTTTTATAGTAGAACTTGTCAATGCTGCTAAGGGCCCAATCATACAGCTTATCGATCGGTTATCTTTCGGGCCAGGCCGAACCGCAACCCTGAGACCAACTGCCTGCGTGGGTGAGAGATGGGGGGGGTGCCATCCCCGCCGGGATTCCGACGGTACAGTATATCGAGAGCGGGTATCGAATGCCATGAGTAGTACATTACAATATCAATTGACAAACATCGATATTGTTTTGCCATCTATCACCTTAAGTAGTGTATTTGTTGTTGAACAGTGACAAAAAGGACAACATACTTGATACCCTTATCTATCTTGCATCTAAACTCACGCCTTATCCTCGGCAGAGTATGATAAGAAAGAGCCAATGGCGGGGCAGGGTCTGAGTTGGCGGCTTGCGCCGATCTGGTTTCAGTTTGTGGCGTGAGAGTTTCGGTCTTGTGCGATCTACGCAAGTTAACAATTAAATCTCGTGCAAGGGCCACGCACTAACAATGGGTTCTTTAGTCTGAGCGCCGTATCTGCGTCAGATATCCGCGGATTAAGCTGTGCACACGACCCAAATGACCACTAACCACATCAATTGCCTTTTTGTACAACTGTTTCTGGATACTCTCATATCATTTACGTGGGCAATGCCTCGGCCCAATGTCTAAGTAAGCCATCGGGCTACTGGAGACCTTGGTACTGCTGCTTTAATCAGGCGCTAACAGGGATATGCCATTAGGCTACCTAGGCTACTTAAGCTACTGTGAGATGAGCTACAGCGTAGCTACGGGGTATTCGTTACAACAATATACGAAAGGATAGTGTTAGAGGCCGGGACAAGCTTCTAACTTTATATACAACCGCCAAATTGCTCTTTTCCTGTCTTGACTTTTCAACGCCTGGCGCGGTTTGAGCTCATGCTATTACCCCGGCTTTTCCCGGATATGGACGGCAGACCCCGCATTAGGTCGTGGAATAGGGTTGTGGGGCAGAGGTGTCCATTTTATTTCTCGGCTCAATTTGAACTCAAAACTCTCTACTAACTCGACATTTTTCAAAGCAAAAAAGCGCCTGATCCCTGGGTAACTGTACACTCTCCTTTTCCTTTGCCTCTCCTTTGACTCTCTCTTGCCTCCCTGTCCTTTGTGTACAGGTCACCCCCGACCAAATGGGAGCTGAGCCGACCGACTCGTCGTTATCGGCCCCCAGACATGCCGTCAAGCCCCTGAAGTCGCGGAAATTCGACGCTCGCTTCGACGACGAAGATTCTGATACTCCCGAGTACGAAGAACCCACTTCATATCTTGTCAAAGATAAACAGAGTCTCCAATATGTTATCAAGAGCGGCATTGCTGGCGGACTTGCCGGCTCGGCAGCAAAAACATTGATTGCGCCTCTGGATCGAGTCAAAATCCTGTTCCAGACGGCCAACCCCGAGTTTCGTCGCTATTCAGGGTCATGGATTGGGTTCTACAAGGCTGGAAAACACATCATCTACACCGAGGGTCCATGGGGGTTGTTTCGTGGCCACTCCGCTACTCTCCTCCGCATCTTCCCCTACGCTGGCATCAAGTTCATTGCATACGAGCAGATCCGCCATCTGCTGATCCCTTCATCCGAGTACGAGACCTCGGCACGACGCCTCCTGGCTGGCTCCATCTCGGGCGTTTGCTCTGTCTTCTGTACATATCCTTTGGACCTCATCCGTGTTCGCCTCGCGTATGGCATCAAAACAGGCAATGGCCCTAAAGAAGCAACAAACTCGGCATTGCCTCCACGAGGCCGCCTTCTTCAAACTATATCCCAGGTATACCGTGAAGAGCCACGGCCAGGTCTTCCTCGGCTGTCCAACTTTTACTCGGGCTTCACAGCTTCGGTGCTAGGTATGATCCCATACGCAGGAGTGTCATTCTGGGCTCATGATACATTCCACGATATGTTCCGTTCCAAATATCTACAGTCTGTTGCTGTTGATTACAGCATTCCAGAAAAGGACCTACATTCGTCTGGTCCACATCACCGCCCACTCAAGACGTGGGCACAGCTGTGTGCTGGCGGTTTATCAGGTCTTCTTGCTCAAACCGCTTCGTACCCGCTCGAGGTTATTCGACGTCGTATGCAGGTGAGTGGAGCTGTTAGTGGCCAGCACACGCGGATCGTGGCTACAGCACGGCAGATTCTCCGCGAGCGCGGAGTGTCGGGGCTATTTGTGGGTCTGACCATTGGCTACATCAAGGTTGTTCCCATGTTTGCATGTTCGTTCTTTGTGTATGAGCGAGCCAAGCAATTCATTGGCATTTGAGTGTTTTCAAATTGGGGGCTTTGAACCAATGGAATGGCTCTTCCCCCCCCGTTATGTACATTATTATTTTCGGCATAAATTATTTATCAGACATGCAGGGGAGCAGCGATACTGCTGCTTTTAGAGGTTCTATAGCCATTTTAGAACTTTTTCTTTGCACAGACTCCGTTAACGGAACTTTTCGTACCAGGCACCAAGCTCTAGACGCTTTTGTGCAAGCTCAATAACATCGGCTGAATAGATATCGGAAAGAGACTTGTTACCAGACAGAATCTCCTTTTCATGGATGGCCTGTTGCTCCTTGTTAACGGGAACAATATTGCCAATGCGCATGGGTTTAGATGGGTCCCATGTAGTGAGAGCCAGACGGTTGGCCTGGCCTGTGATGCTCTTGCCGCGGAAAACCTCTTCAATGAGGAATTCAATGTCGTTGAGATCAAACGGCAAGTTTGTTGTTTCAGGCCATTTCATGCGAGCCGCTTGGCCAACAAGACTCTGTAATAGCGAGTCATAAACCTTGATGCGCTGCTTACCAGCCAACGAGTAGCCTCCCTGAACAGGATCATACACTGAAGTATAGCCTCCAAGATATGTCAGAAGATGTGTTGCAATAGTGAGACCGAAAATGGCTGGCAGAGGGCCTAGAACTGGCAAGATACGGACACGAAAGTCCTTGAGAACCGACAACTCGTCGACTTGGCCCTTTTCAAACTCAGCTTCGTCGAGCGCCAGCAACTGCGCTTTATCTTTGCCGGGCTTTTCGGCCGAAAAAACAACGGGGATACCGGTGGTGATACCCTTTAGGCGGAGGCGACGGCGTGTCGACCTCGATAGCGGGTCCTCAATGGACATGGACAGATCGGAGATGCGGATCCGCGTTGGATCTGCTTTGCATCCTGCACCCATTGAGGATATAACAGGAATATTGTTGCGGTAGCAGTGTTCAAGAAGATCGACTTTAGTATCGATGTTGTCGATACAATCCACCACGTAGGTAGCTCCTTCTAGCCAGTGAGTTGTCTCCTTTGTCCACAGACCAACAATGGGCTCGATGCCGACCCAAGGAGCGACTTTGGCAAGCATTTTGGCAATACAGTCAACTTTTGGTGTACCAACATCCTCAAGAGTGGCACAGGCGTGACGGTTAAGTGACGACAGTGTAACCTGGTCAAAATCGATGATGCGAAGACGACCGACACCGGATCTCACTAGCATCGTGGCAGCCCAGGATCCGACACCGCCAGCCCCCACAATGACGATGCGTGCGTTTCGGATGTTGGCAACGCCATCGGGACCGAGGAACGCGATATTACGCGCCAGCTGTTCTTCGATGAGATGCTCAGCATGGGGCAGTTGCTGCTGATGTTGTTGTTGTGGCTGTACGGAAGCAGGTTTACGGGGTCTCAGTGATGCCTGAACAGCCAGAGTAGCTAGGACTCCAGCAGCCGAGGCCAACGTCGCTGTCATCACGAGCTTGGAGCGCCATGAATCCATCGGAGTTGTGAAAAAAAGAACGTCAAAAAGTGCAGCAGACACTTCGAGGAACTCGGATAAAAGATTTCCAGCGCACGGCTGGCGGATTTTTTTGCGCTTTACTCGATACGGCAACGTGCGCCGATCGGCGCAGCATACTATAGCCGATTGAGCCGTCGTGCGATCGATTACGGCATCGTACGTAACTAGCGATCCTGGCGGGGCAACTAGTGGAACTCTAATGGCGGGTTGGTGTACGAGTCACAAACACGGCATACGACGCTAGACCGGCATTTTTTTGGATGTTATCAACTCATTGTTTTTTACTAATTCAAAATTATATCTCCAAACTCGTCGTCTCATTACATACTAATTTAACGATCGTAATACCCAGGAATAAATAAATGTACAGGAGATGCCAATAGACACGCATGCCCTGTAATAATGGATACAATGTAGGCTGGTACCATTGCGAGGGTGAAGCGCGGATTCCAAACAAAAACCACAATATTGACACCAACTAAAAGCATCAATAATGAAGCAACCCAATAATAAAGTACTGTAGCAAGTAAACCACCGTATACAAGTATCAAAGGAGCCAACAGTGTCCAAAATCAACAAAAAAACAACCGGAAAAACCAAAACCAAAAACCTGCTGAATGACTCCCACATTATCAAGCAAACCCGCCCTTAAACCCCCATTTGTACAAATCACAGAACACACACAAACCACAGTCACCATTTTTGGCAACAATCTCGAATCTTGTTATAAGGTAGCAGATTGATGATGCTGGGACCTTTAAATAGCGAAGCATCGATGTGATGAGAGCCTTAACTAGGACCAGTCAATGCTGATGAGACCTGAACAAGAAACCACTAATGCTGAGAAAGAGAAAGCCACACTACATATTAGTCGAAGAATGACTAAGTTGGTCACCATACAGCGGCATGGGCATCGAGGACGGTGGCTGTACCGGGTGAGTAGACTGAGTGCGGGCAAAATAGCTCGACATGGGCACCATGGGATGGCCAGTGATGGGGCTCTGTGGTAATGGTGGTAGCATGTGTGATGAGTCGCCGGGTGGAGGTATTGATGTGTGGCCATATAATGGCATATGTGACGGCATTACACCCATATCGCGTGGTGGTAGGCCTTGAAGATGCGTCGATGGAGGTGGATGCATGGCATGTTGGGACAGCGGTTGGCTCATCAATGGTTGACCCATAGAAGAGGAGGCCGAAGCTTGTAGCTCGGCGCGTTCCTGCTCCTTCTTACGCTGTTTCCACAACCGACGGGTTTCACGGAACTCGTCTGGGGTACGTTTGGATCCATGCTGCTGCATGGTGACGTGCGCATTGAGATGGTTTAGAGTGCCGTACGCCTTGGAGCAGCCAGGGAAGTTGCAGTCGTAGATGCGCTCAATCTCTTCGTAGCGACGGCGAGGACGCTTTTGCTGCTGAGGCGATGGTAGTGACACAAATTCATACACAGTACCACTCGACGAGGACCGATGGTGCTGATGGACAAGGGTGTCGCCAGTCGACCGGCGGCGGCGAATGTCATCTGCACTAGCCACTGAATCATGAGAGGATTGAGAGTGAGCCGACATCACCGGGTCCTCGGGCATCGTGTACATTGGCGGGGCTATCGATTGACCTGGCATGTTAGCCTGAGTGGTGTAATACGAGTCGTAGCGCGGGGGTTGGCGCGGATACGACGAGGGTAGAGATGGAGAGGCCATGAGAGGAGGATGACGAGACGGCAGCTGTGAGCGGTCTGCCGACGGTGGCTGTCTGACAGTGTAGCCAGACATAGGAAGAAGAGGAATAAGACCAAGGATTGATAGGGGAGAAGAAGGACAAAAAGGTTAAAAGTGGTGAACCAAGGAACAGGAGGAGGAAGTGTAGAGAGTAGATGATAGGGAACAAGCAAGGGACAAAAAATAAAAAGAGGAACCACAAAACGGGAGGACTGGAAGACCGGAGAAAAGGCCTGAAAACACAAGACACAGACAGACAGACAAATGGGGGTAGTGAGTTGCGAAGCAGACCAAAGTAGGCCGTATCAAGTGAGAACCAAATAGGAACAAGTTCACAAGTCAGATGGAAGAATGACAAACCGGTTTCCCGATAATATTGACAGTCGTGAGATTGGTACTGACAAGATTGCAGGAAAATGGTACTGATAAATTCAACAAGAAACAACCGTCGTAAGAACCAAGATAAAAACAACACTGTCGAAATAGACCTTTGAACCACTGAATCACCGTTGACCACTTAAGTTTCGTGCATGCACAAAGGGTGCAAGGAACCCGGATATCGCTAGCCTAATATATGACGCGAGGTTGGGTCAGGAGGGGGGGGAAGCTCTAGACAAAGACCGACGATAACACCGGAACCGCGTTTGTTTTTGCAGTACGGAAACGACGAGGGCGATTTCCCCATTGTGCACAAACGACGGCCCCCCAATTTTGTCCGGGCTATGCGGGAGCTTCCGCGCAGGGCCAAAAAAATGTGGGTTGTGGGGCTAATCGGTGGACAAAAGCAAGCAGTCGGGTTCCAGATTGGGGAGCATGGAGGAGGGTACGACGGAGGGGTGGGTAGAGGGGGGTTAAAGAGGGCAGGAAGGGGGTTAAGGAGGAGGGGGAGAAATAAGGAGAGAAGGGAGGGAGGGGGGATCGGAGAAAATAAGCAGTGAAGCCATTGAACAGGGTGAGGAACCAATAAGTATGAAAATATCGATGGATGACAGATGTACGACGGGGATTGATGGACAGACTGAGAGACTGAGGGACTGATGGATAGAACTGTGAGACTGCGGGATTGGTGGATGACCTGGAGGAGAATGACGCACTGTTGGATGGATGATGAATGACGCGACGCATCTTGTTGTGCATGTTGTTGGGGGGTTGTTCTGTGGGTTGCCCGGCATGGCGAGATATGGGCAAACGAGCAACGAAACAGCCAAACGAAACCTGGCACCCTCGCGCAGCACTGCCAAATCCAGAGGCGGCAGACCGGTGGGAGCGGGGAAACAGCAGGTGTGTCGGGGTGGGCGCGGGTTGTTGGCAGTTGTTGCTTGTGCTGCTGCCTGTGCTGCTGCTGCTGCTGCTTATGCTTGTGCTACTGCTGAGCAACTTGCCGCCATCTCACCGGCCCGCTGACAAAATCAATCAACAGCCCTGCGTTTTTGACACCCCGCCAGCTTGATAGTAGCCTAGAAAACACAAAAATTTCCATTGGTTCCTGCTGCTGTCGTGCCCCCGCCACTTCAACGCTAATGCGGTGTTGCCGGTCGATCTGGCCATCTCAGCACAGGCGCCTTGTTTGGCGGTGCGCTTGCTGGGGGAGAAAACGAGGCAAAAAACCAAACTGGAAGAGGGCGCGTGGCACGGTTGCTTTTGTCAGAGTAACATGGTGCATGGTTTGCGACAACACCACCATCATCACCGTGACTACCAACGTTAACATCACCATAACAGCTCATTGGATCATCAATTCTTGGTTCCAATTCTGGTCATTCGTCAGTCAGTCGAGACAATGCCCTAGTGCACACCCTCCCCCCAGCTAGATGCGTAGCCAGGAACACGAACCTACAGCCTCGTAAAAGTAGTGTTTTGCACAACATCCAAAAGCAACACGCAGCCTAGCCAACAAGGGGGAGGACCAGCTGCAAGGGTTAGGACACCACGCATGCCCAGATTAGCGACCAACGCTAACCGGTTTTGATTGCTCTAACACAACCCCATCTGCAAAAAGCAACCAATATGAAACAGGGTCGTCCAGATTGACTCTATTTGGCACGCAATCCCAACCCAACCCCTAACCTGCCCCGCGTAGATCCAGGTCCGCTTCCCGTGCCGCAAACTGCATCATTCCCTGCTGGTCTGGACCCTGACGATCCGTTCGTATGTCTGCTACTGGCTCCCGGCAGGTCCTTGTTTTTCAGTTGCCAACTGATTCTATCCAGCCCCGCTACAACCGTTATCGACAGGGTCATTGCCCTAAGGGAGGAGGACCTGAATTATCCTAGGACTTTCGGTCGAACTTAATGCCGTTTAGTGCCACTCTTCTACTTCGTGTCAATGACTGTAAAAGAATATTGACATGAAGTAGCAAAAAAGACATCCGACCCATTTGCAATCAATCCATCTGAAAAAATTAAAAAAAATCCATCTGTTCCCTGTAGCGATTACAAAGAAAACCGCCCAGCAGTATCAGATGAAAAACAAACAAACCTTTTTTGGTCACGGAGTTCATTCCGCCGATAGAGAGAGGCACCACGCCGCCTCACAAATCCGCCGGAGATCGATTCCCTTGATGTCCAACTTCCTCATCCTGTTGATGCATAATTCATTTCATCATAGTCAATCCAAGACGATCATTTGACCAGTTTCATGTCGTTTATTCTCATCCACTTTCGCCTCTTCATCCACTAGTCTCCAAGCTTCGTACCATCTGCCAGGACCATCATACAATCCAATGATCCTCATCCAAATACTCCTACTATCGCATCACCACATGTGACAGGGCCATTCTCTCTTCTCTGTTTCCTTCCCCTGTAACAAAACTCCCAGGTGGAGCTCATCACCAAAAAAATACACATACCTAATCCGATATAGTTGTCGCCTGGTACCGTTCGTCGGCGTGCCAGCACATCCCTGCGGTACATGGGACAAGTACATAGATGTCGACTACCAAATGGTGGTATGTCATCGTATCCTTCAAATGGATGGTCCAGATCCCAGTCGGACTGGGAGCCCCCGAAGTCCGGCGAGTAATAGGACTCTTCATGGTCGGATTGAGGTGTTTGGGGTACATTGCCCGATAATGTGTCTGATGCCGAATACAAGTCGTTATTGTCGCTCATTGTCGCCGTTTGGTGTTGTTGTGTTCCGAAAGTTTTAGAAGCTTGTTCTCGGCTCGGCTGCTCTACTTATACTCGTCTCCAAATGAAGCCACAGTGGGGCTAGTGAGACATTGTTACCGCCGCCGCTAGACCCTAGTGGATGGAGTCTAAAAGGGAGGTGGAGGGGAGAACGAATGAGGGGGATGGAGCGGCGTTTAGCGCGCCAATGTACACAGTCCTGCCGATCAACGTGCGATCGCAGGGGATGGCGCTGGTTTTCCGAGGCAGGCGTATCTATTGTTTTCATGGCATGCACACTACCGCATCCAGCTGACTGCACCGCCTGTTGATATCTGGGTAAGCTGGGTACGGTACGGTACGTACGGTGCGGTACCAGCAGAGGCGGGCTGCCACTTCGGTAGTTTACCTTTGATTTTGCAATGATTCGGCTCGACTTCCTTGTTCGAGCTTATCGTGCTGCTCATTGATGGGCCTGTTGCAATGTTGCATGGCATCGAGTTGCATCTAGATGCAGCCACCCAAGTAAACTGCGTGGTCCAGCAGCCGATGTGAAGCTGGGCATCGCCTGGCTCGAATAGGATTAATTCTGATTGTATTTTTTCTTTTCTGGCGGCTGCTCGCTTGTTACCGGTTCCCCTCTTTATCATCGGGGATGCCTGTCACAGCTGACCCTGACAAAAACTCGTCATCGCAGTCCTTGGACCCTAGCCTCTAACAAACCGCTGGTGGAAACTAACTTCCGAGAGGCCCTGCAGCACCCTGTCCCCTCTAAGTTGTGGCCCTAAACTGCCGGTTTGCTGCTGTTATCCCCGTTGGTGCCAAAAAAAAAATTGGTAGTTACTAAAAACTTAATAATAAATCCATATCTCCGTGTGTCGACAACAGTGCCTCCTGTCTAGTCCTTTGTATTTTTCACGTTCACGTGTTTCTATTTGCAATGAAGATAAATATAAATATATAAAAAAAAAACAAATCTCCACCCATTTATTTTTCTGGTACCCCCCTCCATCCACTAACGTCTTTCCGAAGTACGCACACATGTCTCAGGACTGGCTGTAACCTATTTTAGACCTCGCAAAGTTATCTGTGATCCGATTGGCACACATCCCTGCGTCTGCCCCACCCACTCCACCACTCCGGACATGTTACAATTGCGTTTTGTCACCCACCGCCGCCATACGACACTCACAACCCTGCTGTCTGGCGTCCTGTATGTCACTATATCTATGTCACTATATCCAGTGCTTTTTGCTGCAGGCCCAACTGTACCCCTGCCCTACACCTCACCTATCCACCAGTCCATCGAAGTAAAGGTGCAGCCCACTCTCGTTCCCAACGGGCCAAAAAAAATATTATCAACGCAGTGTTCCTACTTTATCCATCGAAGATCAATAGATTGTCTGGCTAACATAACTTCGAGGCCTTGGCATCGCCGCTCCTGTTTATCGGTGCATATCCCTCTTTCCCCACTTCATCTGCCCACCCCTTATCTGTTTGCCCTGATCCAGCCCTAATACGGAAGCGGGAGAAGCTTCCGTCTCCCTTTGTCAAATCTCAATAGCCAATGGAATGAGCCGCCTATACAACTGTGTGAATTGGGTGAAAAACCAGCAACCCCTGCCATGCGTATTCCAGTTCGAGAGAGTGCATTAGTGTACTTATGTGACGCCGGTGGGCCTCCCCCCTCTTTCTAACTCCTAACAGCTTGCACCCCAGCCTTGTTACGACTAAGAACTTGTAGAAGTAGCTGACCCTCCGCTCTTTTCTCAACATGATTAATATTTGCCTAATTTTTGTTAAAAAAAGCCCCTCACCTAAAGTTTACTCTCCTGTCACTTAAGGTTCTATCTAACAACCTCATCCCCCATTTCCCCCTCCTTTCCGACCCACCTCGCCCTCGGCTCTCGGACTTCATTGGCTACGCTAACTCTTGCCCAGGATACCGACTCCTCACTTGTAGCTCTTTCGAGAGATACTACCCATAGCAAAAAAATAAAACAACTAAACTGCTCATCTATCGCAATTGTATTTACCGAGTATTGCTTATTGTACGACCCATGACCATTTCGAGGCTCTCCTCAGTATACCCCTGCCGACAAACGAATACGATACCGATGATCTAAAATCGACTACGCCTGTCTCAGAACCTCCAACCTTTGTTCCTGTTTCGCTCTGCGTAATCGCAGCCTCCAACATCGCTTGACGAATTACCCGAAAAAGCGGTCCGCCACCTTATGGCGCCTCTGCGAGGACGATCACGCCAAGCTCTTCGTTGCTGTAAAAACTTGTACTCGGCAGCTTCCCGCTCAAGTGGTACTCCACCGCCTATGACTTCAATACTGCCAATTCTTGGACAGAATGACATTTGCTCGTCATCCTCGGTTTATAGTCGTAGTGCATTGTAATTACGAATTTTTTGGCCTCCTTCCTAAATTTATCTAGTTGATTTGGCTGCCTCCACTTACTATTGCATATTTTGCAATCATAGCTTTTTTGCCTGTAAAACCAACCATCTGTTGTCTTCCATACCAGTTAAATGGGTTTTCAGACCGTCTGTAGTATCTCATGGCCAATATATTCTTCGCTCTGTTAGAATTGCTACTTTCTTCAATTTTTTTAGTCCTCTATTACCTTGGTTTGTCGTCCCCGCCGTCTCATCTATCCCTCTGCGGTGATCCCGGTAGCTGTTTCAAAACAAACAAAGGACACATTGGCATCCAATGACCGTACTGACGGTAAGTTCAGGTGACAGGTAGAAGAAACATGTTTGTTCTACCCGTACTGTCTCATTTAATCTTCAAAAACCTGTATACTGACATCATTTCGAAGATCCCGCAATACATGACTTGGGAACGCTGTTTGATAGGCGTTCATAATTTCCTTCTCATGTACAGTTTTCTACCTTCATATCAGAGTTGACTCTGATACCTCTACATTGCCAACATCATTGAGAGCCTCTTGACCCCGCTTTCTCACCACAAAAAAGAATCTAACTCCCAGAATCTACAGTCGGTATTTACTGGTATTGTTTTGGGTACCTGCGACGTGTTGTGTAAGCATTCCAGGGCCAAAGCTTTCGCTGTCAATTATGTCCGAGGCCATTCATCCAAAAGACATCAAAACTTGGCAATAAAAATGCCTCTGGCGTCCGAACTGGCAGGTGCGTCTTTTGTAGGTACTTGGCAAGTGATCCTGAGCCAAAAGATGTTTTCAGCGCAGTGTTAATACGCGAACTGTCGATCTACAAGATTCTGTCGCGAAGTGCCGTGTTGTTTTCTAAACAACGCTTTACAGAAGGAACCTACTATAGGTCTAGTACCCTCCTCTTGTCACACTTCGCTAAGATAATCTGAACCGCAATCTCTGCAACAATTTACCGATACCAATAGTAGAAATATTGGTTGTCGTAAACTGTGTACTTACACCTGTCGTTATCTCAAACGGACGGTCAGTTCGTTTTGTGAAGTCACAGCCTCGATGAAAGAAACTCTTTACACCGATTTCATCCACTTGGTTTGACATCACAGCAAAATACTTACCTAGCCGACCTACCAAGTTAATAGTGATTGTTTCGAGTGTCGCAATGTCGCATGAACACGTAGTTGGGACGTGTAACAATAGCTGAAAATTAAACTGTGCATGTAGACCACTTGTCGTGAGAACACCATACCGCAAAAAATGACAAAGAGCGAAATAAATCGAAAGATAGCCAAATTTAAGCAGGAGATAATTTTTCCTTAAAATCCACGAATCTTCAAGCTTTTTAATCACGTCAAGCCCCTATTTTGGTGGGTTATCAGTCATTACGCACCCCTAACTGGCCCGTCAGTCTGATAGAATTGAGCAAATAAACGCCGAAGTCGTTGTAACAACTGTACCGGAACGATAAGGCCGGCAATTTCGTTGAATCGCCTGCAGACGCCTTTCAGTACCCGGTATTTGCACCACCCTTCACGCTAGGCTTACTACTGCGCTGCTATCCGCAGCAGCTCGTCGGTATTATCGCAAAATGCCTTATAGAACGTTCCGGCGGCTTTTTGCCATATTAACAGAAAACAGTATTCTGTACCGTGTGTGATGTCGGCACATTATAAAGCGCCAATAAACAAACTTGACAACTGATTGGATACAATTGGTTCCGGCTTGCCTGACTTGTGCAATATGGCACTGCCATTCTAGCAGGAGAGCCCACTCACCGGGGACCGCCTGTTCCTGTTTGTTATAAGGACACAGAATACACAAACACATTGAATGAGCTCGTTTCTCGCTGCCATTATTTTTTTAAAATCTTCCCTCGGTGGAGTTCACGAATTATAGATCCACCGTTGCACCAGCGTGTCAGATGAGCACCGAAAGACAAACAGACCCAAATTATTTGTCTTCTTGTTTCATCTTGAAGGCTTTTATTGAAAGTCGAATTTAATCCACAATATGGTCCCATATTGAGTCGTATTCGGGGCATGCTACCGCCGGAGTCGCATATCGACGGGTCCAAAATGGAAAGCTGCCAATTGGTCAGTGTGCAGCCATGCTTCTACTCTTAATTAGTCCAGAAAAATAGTAGAACTTTGTTAGTCATGAAATGGAAGAGCTGAAAAGGAACTACTCCCTCCGACTTCATGATGGAAGATGATAGCGGCAACCCCGCTTCTCAACTAACAATCAAAACTATTCGAAGCAGTTGCAGCATCGTCACACAAGTCCAGCGATAGGCAAACACAGTCTTAGTAAGCTGAATAGCACGTCAAGAACTGTTGTAAACAACTTCATTATAGAGTGTGTTTTGACGGAGACCACTGAAGTGTCCGAAAAACAAAAAGTCCACCATTTGTGTACTCAGTCTCTATCAGTCATACCCGAGTAGGATCCTTTCAAGCGCCAAGACACGGATTCGGACCCCTTGAAAACAAATACTCTGTATAATGAAGCTGCTGGTTACAACACTTAGTTTTGACTTTCGCAAAGTGCTGAATCAAACCAATGTACAACTTTGACACTATCAGCTTGAGACTGTTGCCCCTTATTTTTTCGAAGAAAAAAAAGTGGACTGCAGGCTGGTATTCAAAACAGCAAAAATGTTAACTTACCAGTTGACACGACGGTTGTGCCATCAAGGAGTTTTTGCAGCGCGTTAAATAGTCCAGAATAAAAATGTGTATATAGTTATTCGACGGCTCCATTACTCCTTGAAACCACGTACCGGGGTCCCATCACCTTTGTTCGTTTTGCTGCGCAACAACGGAATATTAAACAAATAAACTGGTGAAGCGCGTTCTGTTTCCAATTATCTGCAAAGCTTTGGCTATGACTTGAATTTCTGCTATTGCCCACAATACAAACCGTCAACTTGCATACATGATAGAGGCACACTTTCCGCTTTACAGCAGCTTCATGCTTTATTTCAGAATGCAAGTTTTTGATGTTGTATCAAGCAGGCATACATACATAATTTTGGAAGTCAAGGACAGTGTAATTACAGGAACTGGGGAGACCACAGTTTTGGAAGGTATTTGGTGACGGGAGTCTCATACAAGTTTACGAATGTCACTATAATAAGGGGAGTCAATCATAGAGACGAAATTATGTGACGTTTGTACAGCACGGATATATATATATATATATATGGTCAGAAGCACCTTGAGTAGTTCATAGCCGAACAGGCCCGACGTTTCTCCGACCCACTGCCGGGAAATATGGATATGCCGGCTATTGGATAAAAACGGAAGTGAGCGACAGATAGTTGTCTTTGACCAATAGTTAACTTCGAATACGTGCTCCACACTCGATTAATGGACGGAGTCCATCGGGGATCTAAATGCAGTGAGGAAGAAGAAAATCATACATATCCGATGACCTCGGCGAAGTTAGACCGGCACCAAAACTTGCCGTGAGGTTGGGAGTTTGGCATTGGTAATTTACACGGGATTAATTACCAATCCATTGTAAACTGGTAGAGACGGACGAGACGCTAATATCAGACGGCTAAAATGTTAGATATGCTACAATGGATAACTAATGATTCAAAACCTTATATGAAGTATCTACTAACAACCAAACAAACGATGACAACGACACAAACTACCTATAATGCAGATATCGTCAACTTTAGAAGATGGAGTTGACAATGTCCGAGCCGATGGTGGCGCCAGCGCCGAAAATGGCCGCGTTTCCTAGCTTGGAACCGAACTTCTTAAAAGCATCGGGCATATGATGTTGCTGCTGAGGCTGCTGTTCCGGAGCCATCATAGGAGCTCCGGCCATCGGAGCTTGTCCAGCCGGTGGTGCGTAGTAGTTGGTGCTGGGCGGCGGGTAGTATGCAGGGGGGCCTTGAGATGAGCTTGAAGGTACAGGCTGTAGAGGAGCCATATTCTGAGGAGGAGGAGCATAAGATGGAGCACCGTAACCCTGTTGCTTTTCAGTCGGTACTAGGCGGACATAGGAGCTGGGGAAGATGCCAACTTGGCCCGAGTCAACACTACGACCTTCCCACCAGTCGGCATTAAGGCGCTTGAGGACTGCGACGCGCATGCCCTTGAACAGGCGCAGATCAGTTGTCTCTCGGGGTTCGTAGTCATACATGGCCTCTGCCATCTCTTCAGTACCGGCAATACCGGCCGATACGGGCTTTTCCGGAACAGCTACCGTGTGGTTAGCACCGGAAAGCGAAGCCGGGGCCATATCCGGGGTGTACTGTTTCGGCAAAGAACTAGTCACTTCTCGGTGGAATTCGGCCGAGATGACGCCAGACTCTTTAAGGAAGTCAAGTTCCTAAATGGTTAGACAACCTGTCATGGCTGGTTTGGTGAATGGTGGGACAAAATACTTACGGCATGAACCGAGTTGAGCGACCGGTTGATAGAGGCCACGTTATTGTGGGACATATTTTAGGTCTTGTTTTGTCAGACTGTGAATATGAGAGCGGCAACAAGTGTTCAGATACCTTCTAAGAAAATAGTCGCAGTCACAAGAAGCAACAACCGGCGGTTCACGTGTTTATCGACAGGTAGAGACAAGGCGACAAAGTGCCACCGGCATTAGAGGCAGACACTGACACTAGGCGCAGCTGCTGCCGGGTAAGTCGGCGGTGCCCATCCACTGCTGTGCAGGACTTGCACGGCTGTGCAAGGGCGTTCGGCAGGTGGTGGACGCAGGGTTATGACCAGATGCCGGTAGTTTAAATGACACTACCCGCTTTGGTGATTGCCGATAGTGCCGGCAGCCGGAACCCGGTACGCATGGAAGCTTCAAAATGACGCAGTTTTTTTCTTCCACCCGTTAAGCACGACGGTTCCCACCTGCAGTGTTTGCACGCTGCGGCGCTACAGGCCACTTGCGTGCCAAGTCAATGGTATGGGCAGGATACAGTAACTCCAACAACCACAGAATCAACATATCCACAACAATACACAGAGCAAACAGCTTACCGGCCCAGGGCCCCGACGCGTAGAACTTGTATAGACGATCAGCTAGTGGCTCCTGTAAACTCTTGGTGCTGATACTATTGTAGACCTTCTCTGTGCGGCGAGCTACGTCGGACCAGCAGTACATGCCACGGATCTCGTCATGGAACGCAGAGGTGTCCACCTCATGGTTCTCAATCAGTGAGATGGCGTGTAGAATACTTGTTACTAGCGAGTCCTCGGAAGGCGTGGCAAACACCGTCATATGCGATGGAAGTACCTCTGGGATACCTCCCACGTTGGTTGTCACGACAAGAAGGCCACATGAAGCCGCCTCAACAATAGCAGTGCCAAACGCTTCAGTTAGAGAAGCATGCAAATAAATATGACCTGAAACCATGACGTCGCGCACCTCTTCGTGGCGAACTCCACCCACGAGCTCGACACGTTCATGGAGACGGTGCTTTTCGCGCATCTGCTGCAAATCCGTCTCCTTAGGACCTGAGCCAGCAATAATGAAGTCGACCTTGGAATGTGCCTCGCAGATCCGAGGGATAATGGCTGCCAATAAGTCGGCGCCCTTGTTGGGGTATAATCGTGAGATGACGACGATTTTTATGCGGTCTAATGACGGCTTGACTTCTGCTGGTCGGAAGTTATCCGACACAACGGCATTGGGAATGGCACTCACCGATGCCGGGTCTAGAGCAGCACGGAGCACCGTATTCTCTTTGGACGTGTGCGACACACAGATGACGTGGCTCACATCAGTCAGCGTAAACTTGAGCAACTTGTTGGTGAGAATGCCTCCTGCATCGGCGAACCCAAACAACGAATGATCTGTAAAGACCGTCCGTAACCCCATTGTACGTCCATGTACAATTGCCTCGTGACACAGGTTACTGAGACTGCCATGGCCATGTAAAATGTCGATCTGCTCACGAATGACTATTTGGCGCATAATAGGGAAGAACGAGAATACCGTGGGGAAGGTACTCTCGCGATACAGAACAAAGAATGGCACGTGGTAGATCTTGAGACCATTGGTCAGAACGCGTACTCCAGTTCGCGTGCCGTACGCGTGCGTGATAATCACCACCGAATGACCCAGCTGGATCAGATTCTGCGAAAGCTGGTACACGTGAAGTTCGATGCCGCCCGCCTGCGGATAGAAGAAGTCCGACACCATTCTGAGGTTATTAGTTGACTAGACAGTGGATTTTGAGTTGTTCAAACTCTACTCACGCTATATTATACGGCATCTTGAAGTCGTTGAAGCGGTGCTTCACGAAGAGAAAGTGAATGAGCGGGGTGCCATATGGGCATATGTGTGGGTTGGGGTTTTCTCACGAGGAGAGGATCTATGAAGTTGATTCAGGCAGTAGAATATCAGTATACTTGGGTCATAGATTAGTTATACGGTTGATTCAAGACTATATAGATGATACAGATCATTCACATAGGTTGTTATCAAAATTCTTTTGGTTATAGTTGCTGTATACTCTGTTTGACTGGAGTTATACATTGAACAAGCAGACAGGAAGTCTCTGAAGACTAGGTCTGCTGATATTTCAAAAGCGACATGTCAAAAGATAAATAGCACGAGGTAGAAGCCCGAGGAAGTACGACGTGGACCCAAGCAGTCGGTTCGGAACGATAAATAGGTAGTCAGTAAGCTGCTACATGAATGAAGTCTCTGTAGAGCTGACCAGACTTGGTGAAAGCAATGCAAATACTAAAAAAAGTGATAGTTCTGCAATGCAGATACTAAATCACAGTGGTAGTACTGAAGTCACGACGACGAGCTGACATACTCATATTCGAGCTCGAACAGGTCGATTTCGCGGAACTTCTGCTTGACAGCATCGATACGCTTATTACGAGCCTCCACACTTTCAGGAGTAGGCTGTCGGGACGCAGAATCTTCTTGCTTCTTAGAGCCATGTACTGGAGCATCGTATGTATTCTCCTCATTTTCCTCGTCCGAGCCAATCTTCTTTCGCCGCAGCTTCATAGGGGATGGGAGACGCTTACTGACGTCGGTTACCGACAGTGCACGCAGTGGCTGGCGGTCAACAGTAGCAGGTGGTGATGATGAAACATCTAGCTCCGAAAGTGACGCTTCCGAAGTAGTCATGGACGAGTCGGGATCCTCAAAGATATCCACTGATCCAGAACGAGGTACTGCAACGGGTTGAACAGCCGGACGAGAGTCAAGAATATCATTGAATCCATAGGGATCCGAAGATAGTGGCGATACTGACTTGGCACTAAGTCGCGAGCGTGTTGGTGTCGATGTTCCTGCGGCCATAGCATCCACATTGTCGTCAACAAGGCTCTGATCAGCACTTGATTCACGCAAGAAATCAGCCGTTGCTCCAAAATTGGGCTTTGCTGGTGCAACAGTCATCACAGGTGATGTTAAGTCTAAACCAGATGTAGTTGTAGTTTCGTCGCGGTCATTATCAGGCGCATTGAGTCGGGAGCTGCGACGACGAGTGCGTCTTTCGGGTGATGTAGACAATGCTTGCTGGCGCGACCGTTTGAACAGAGGTCGCGGCATGACGGGGGATCTGTGTGATGGTGCCAAGTTGTTGTGAATGGTAGGAGGAAGAGTTTTCAGTGGGTTGCACAGCGTTTATATATGAAAAGGTGGCGAATGAGGAATAAGGAAGAGAGTTGTGCGAAACCTCAAATGTTTTGATGGGGATACGCGGCTATGCCGTGAACTGGACGCGACGGACTGACATGAGACGTTTAGGAGCATAACAGACGGTACTTGACAGCAACAAACGAGGTATCATTATCATATTGTAAGATCCGGTTGTTTAGAGAATGCTGTAATATGAAGTGACCTGTTTCAGTTGATGATGAGCTTAGGAAACTCGATTAATCCTCATATATCATGCCTTAACTACGTACTAACTTCTTCATACAACCCATCATGACCTTTGTATATTACTCATATCCGTCTCCAACATCTCTACCGTTCTATGTGTTTTGTAACAGCTTTTAAGCCCTTTAATGTCCATTATCATTGTCATATAATGTTTATCCCCTCTCTACACAAATGACATTGACCTCGGCACTATCCAGCCGTATAAGCAGTTCCCCCGCGGAATAAACCCCAATCATCCGTACAACACTATCCTATTGGCTATGGCGCTACTGGCTATAAAAGAACATTGACTGCCATCAATTGAACTCTTCCTCCTTATTTATCTTTATTGGCTTGTTCATACGTTCCGTTGACATCTCAAAGAGACCTCTGCTTCGCGAAGACGCAATGTCCAAGCACATGTTATAATAGCCCTACCCCACTATTTTCCTCTTCATCATTACTTCACCCGAATTGGACTTCTCTTCTATCTTTTGAAAGTCTTTTTGAGGTGTTTCGTATTGTTTTGTCAACCATATCTCCTCCTTATTTTTTCCCTCATCCCAATTATCTCTTTAACTTGTCTTATACCTGGTACGCCCTCATCATACATCTCTGCCAGTCATGACTGAAGCCAAATTCACCGAGGAACGGATAACAGTGCCGCTCAAACACCGACCCGGTAACTATGTTGTCGGCATTCTAACGAGCCCCATTGTACCAAACACGACGCGCCAGGCCCGTGTCATGGTTGTCAGCCATGGTCTCCTTGGCCACAAGGATTACTGCTACCAGAAGATGCTGTGTCACAAACTGGCCGAGGTTCGTCAACTGCACACGTTCCGTTTCGACTTTCGCAACTGTGGCGATTCCTCGGCGATTCTGATTCCAGGAGTCGACGAGTCGGTCGTCAACCCTCGCACTGTCGCTGAAGACTTTGACGACCTGGATGCCGTTGTGTTTGATTATCTGCTAGGCGAGAAGAAGTTCGCTCTAGCAGGTGTTATAGGCCACAGCCGAGGCTCTGTGTCGCTGATCCAGTGGACTATCAAGCGCCAACAGACTCACAACTTACTCGTTCCCAACGTCATCAACTGCTCAGGCCGTTACTTCTCAAAGGGTCTAGCTGAGCGCGTTCAGCAGATATACGACAAGACGGGCCGTAGCGACGGATACTTTGAGCGAGGCTACCGTCATGGTGCGTATCCCCAGATCTTCCTGCCCCATGCAGAGACTCTTGATGTAGCGGCGGTTGATACAGAGGGTACGCTCAAGAACCTTAGACCAGAGACTTTTGTTCTCAGCATCTCGGGCATCAACGACACCATTGTGCCTATTGTCGACGCAGCGCAGTTCGCCAACGACTTGCGTGCACGCCACCACCTCGAACTCATCCCGGAAGCGGATCACAACTTCTATGGACCGCCTCGTCCAGGATTCAACGAGAAAAAGGCCAATTATAACCCCATTGTCGTAGACATCATCACCAATTGGATGTCGACCGAGGCCGAGTCCGAACGGTTCATGGACATCCACAAATACGCAGGCACCTTGAGTCGCTGGAAAGACGTTGACGGGGTATCTAATTTCCGTGATTTTGGTGGCTTCAAGACGGCTGTTCCTGATCAGACTCTTCGGGCTGGTCTCCTTTTCCGTTGTGCAAACCTCGCCTTTATCACAGACAAGGGTGCTGCGACGGTTGCGGCACTGGGCATCAAGACAGTTTTTGATTTGAGGTCACAGGGTGAGCGGGAGCGTGCTGGTGTTGCGTCTATTGCGGGCGTTGAAAACGTGTGGGCTCCTGTGTACGCGCAGCAGGACAATTCACCTGAAGCGCTGGCCAAGCGGTACGAGCATTTCTTTGATCCCGTACAGGGCTTTGAGAACGCATACTCGGATATCCTGCGCAAGGCCGGTAACAGTTACCGCACTATCATGTTGCATCTGCGGGACCGCCCGGCGGACGGCATTCTCATCCACTGCACAGCCGGCAAAGACCGCACAGGACTCATTTGTGCTCTGATTTTGATGCTCATGGACGTTGATGACTACACGATTGCGCGAGAGTACGAGATGACGACGCACGGTCTGCGGTTTGAGATTCCGCGCATCATGGAGGCTATTGAGAACTCCAAAGATGTCTACAAGAATCCGGCCGGGATGCTCAACATGTTGTCGAGCAAGTTTGACAATATGATTGGAGCAATGGGCATGATTCGACGCCAGTTTGGCGGTGCTGTTGGCTTTTTCAAGAATGAATGTCAGTTGACGGACGAGGATCTCGGTATCATCAAGAGCAACCTGTCTGCTCCTGCTGAGTGTCGTGTTCACAGTGCTCTGTAGGTCTCGTGAGAGATGGCCGGCACGTTCAGAAGGAACCGAGATGAAAACAGTCGCGCCAGATGTTGATATCAGACACATTAGTTGGAAACGAGATGAAAACGATGAAAACGGTCGCATCAGATGTCCATCTACTAACCACGGATGAGGACTTCATCATTGTCAATGGTGGTGTTGGGTACACTACACAAGGCTCCTTTATAGTTTTTTTAGACTAGAATAGCATATGTTAACAAGTAAAGAAGTAGTGTTGTAAGTATATAGACGTTAAAGTAACTGGATACTGGTAGTAGCAGAGACATTGAAGGCTACTAGCGGTATTAGCAGGGATACTAAAGGCTACTACTGGTATTAACAGGGATATTGAAGGGCTACTACTAGTTGAAGGGCTCGACCGTAACTGTTGGGTCCCAAATAACATGGTTAATAGTCGGTGGTAAGAATCGATAGGATCGGTTTGTTTTAATAGTCTATCAATTGTACCTAGTATATCAAATAGCATTCTTGAGATCATCTTGTCATTCTTTACTGAATCCCAGTGACAGGAGGTTATATAGGTGCTTATATCGGTGCTTACAGGTACTTAGGTCAGATTCAGTTAATAGCAATTGTATAGATGTACTATCACCGTATAATTATAGTTCAAAATACATTATATTTACATATTTTAGCATATAGTCTCTAAATTATTATTTTTCACTACAAGTCTACTGGTTACCATTCACTGGTATTACACCCCCACGCAACTGTCTCTCGCTAAGCCAGCGTGCAGCGCCTCGCATGCATTTTGATCCCAATTTTACTTTTCGACTGACTAACTCTCACAAAGACTTGACGACCTTCGTACAACTTGCTGTTGTTTTTTTAGTTTGTTGAGCTGCTGCAATTGTGACTGTGCATCCGTGTATATTACGTTATGTGAGTGTTTTTGACTAGCCAGATGGTCATAGCATGGATTGGTTGTTATGCGCCGAATGCTGAGACCGCTGCCAGCCACTTGCCCCCCCTCCCCCCTTTAGTCTGGTTTTCGTTCGTTTGGCTTGTAGTACGACGCTGACACAGAATGACCCACTCCATTGAGTACGACGACGGCGCCAGCCATGGCTCGGTGCAAATTGCTGGTGAATTCAACGATTGGACTCCCCAGGAGATGACTGCTGCTCAAGGTACAAAATACCATGTCCAGCTAAGCAACCTCGAGTCGGGCAAGTCGTACATGTACAAGTTTGTAGTCGACGGTAATTGGCAGGTCGACCCTTCGCGCGACATTACGACCGACAGCTCCAACAATCAGAACCATGTCTTTGTTGCAAAGGACCCGGAGCCTGCTGTCTCGGAGCCTGCTGTCTCGGAGCCTGCTGTGTCTGAGTCTGTTGCTGAGTCTGTTGCTGAACCGGTTGCTGAGCCTGTTGCTGAACCTGTTGCTGAACCTGTTGCTGAACCTGTTGCTGAACCTGTTGCTGAACCTGTTGCTGAACCTGTTGCTGAACCTGTTGCTGAACCTGTTGCTGAACCTGTCTCTGAGCCGGTGTCGAAGGAGGTCAAGACTGCTTCTATTGAGTCTACTCCTGTAGGTGAAAACCTTGTCAACACAGCCGATACTCCTCTGTATGAGAAGTACAGCGTTGGTACCGTCACGCCTACTGCCACTGCTACAGCTACTAAGACTGCTGATGCTTCTACTGCTGAGGCGTCCAGCACGCCGGCCATTGTGACGACTACCAACACCACCGAACCAGCACCCAATGCTCCTGTGCCTGCACCCGAGCCAAGTGCTGTTCCTGAGATCAACGAGGCTGTCACCAAGGATGACGAACCGGAAGTTGTTCCTGCTGCTGTTGAGACGCCTACTGAGACAGCTATTGCTGAGCCCGTAGTGATCCCCACTCCTGTTGAGACTGCTGAAGAGACTCCTGTTGAGGCTACAGCCGAGTCTGTGCCCGCGGCCGTGGCTGTGGCGGTTGCTGCTCCTGTTGAGACTGGTACTAAGGACGTCACTGAGCCCAGTCTTGCCACTACCGAGGAGGTCACTGAACCCAGTGCCGCTGCTACTGAAGCCAAGGAGACAGTAGCCGCTTCTTCCGATGCCAAGACAGCTGCAATCAAGGCAGTCAACACGCCGACTCCGTCAGCTACAACAGCGGAGACCAAGGTGGATGCGGCCCCTGTGAGTACGGGCAGCCCTACAAAGGCCAAGGAGCCGTTGACGACGTTGCGGCAGTCAGCACGGGGTGCAGACTCAGCAGCAACACCAAAGAAGCGTGGATTCTGGAGCAAGCTCAAGTCGATTGGCAAGTCCAATTAAGCAGTTGAGCTAGCTAGCTAGTGAGAGCCTTTGGTTGGTGGTATTTGAGTTGTTGTCAAGGAGACGGAATGCTCAAGTGTTGAGAACCGGATTAATGCTATTTTGTTCTATCTACGCTTGGAAGGTTTGGCTAAATGACTCGACTACTCCAAGTTACTCGTCCTGTTCGGGGCTCCACAGCACCGTGTACTTTTTCTTTTACCCTCTTGTGCCTAGGGCTCTTGTGCCTGACGCACAGTAACGGTGATGGGCACTGCAGGCTCCTCGATCGGGCATGGAAGTTGCAGCAGAGTTTAAAAGGGCGTGGCTGGTTGTTGTGAAAGTCCAGGAATGCGACGTTCAAATAGGGAATTACCATTAATTTACATGCAGCGCAAATAAAGAAGCCTAATAATTAGTTGCAAGCAATGTAAAACATAAACAGAGCTCAGCAAGAGAGCCCAATAGAGGCGGTGTTGGTGTGAGGGGAGGAGGAGGAGATAGGAAGAGGTTAAAAAAGCGAAAGGGGCATATTGAGGGCCAATCTGGGGTTCCTGGGGTAAGGCGAGACAGAAAAAAGGGGGGGACGAGGGAGGGACGATGTTGGCTAGACAACTAAAAAAGTTAAGAGAGAAGAAAAAGAACTCCCCTCCCCCAGATGGGGAATCAAAGAACCCTCAATATTGCTCCATACAATCGCTTGCTTAAACCTGCGACATGGTGGGGATACCAGTACGAGGAGCCTTGGAGCGGCGAGAAGATGGCAGCGAAAAGGCACCGTTGGAGAAAACGGCTACCGACGAGTAGACAAGCAGAGCCACAATGGTGAAGAAACCAAAGTACAGAAAGGCTACTGAGGCCTGAGCACGACGGCAACGGCCCTTGGAACCCTGAGTGACCTTGTTGTGCTTGACATAGTCGTCATTAGAGCACGAGTGGCAGCGAATGGCCGTAGCAATGGCGGTAGCAGCAGCAAAGTAGAAGACAAAGTTGAGAAAGTCAAACACAGCAATGACAATGGGGAAGGCGAGAACCTCAATAAAGGCAGCACCAAGACCGTAAAAGACACCAAACAACAGACCAAACGCAGTGGCAAAAATACCAAAGTTGACCTGAGGATTGGTGTGGGATTGGTCAGCAATAAGAGAGCCAATAAGGCCCATTGCAATGACGGTGAAGACAAGTAGCGTTATACGCAGTACGGGGTCGAGAAAAGCAGCCATTGTAGATTGAATCCTTTTTTGTGTGTGAGTGTTACGAGGCAAACAACAAATGGAATTTGATGGTAAAGAACAAAGAAAAGGAACCCAAACAGCCGACGATGCAAGCCCTATATATACTAGAGCAGCAACAACCTTGTTTGCATTACCAGGGCTCCGCCCACAGCTCCGGGCCTGCCGATAGCCTGACAGAAGTTGCCTAAATGGGCCTGCGGTGCGGCTCGTTGTTTTGGTTGCTCCGCAAACAGAACACCCAAACCAGCCAAAGGCTGCAGGGTTGGTGCAGCTGGCGAAGAAGCAACCGTCATCATGGGTAGGGGTCGGCATTGAGGAAGGAAGTGAAGGAAGCCATGAGTGTATGTTACAGAAGACACGAGTTAACAAGAGTCGAGTATTTATACTTGACAAGTATACAAAGTAACAGGTTATTGATATAATGGGGCTTTTCGGGACCTTTGATACCTTTTCCACCGCCTTACACTCCTATTACATTCATTGCTTATTTCCCTCTACTTTCCGATCTCAACGACGCCTTGTGCACCGCACCGGCCGTCTCCCATTGTCCTTGCTTTTAGTCTACGTCATCCGATGCGATTAGCCGTGTCGGTTTTTTGTCGGAGCCGTCCCGGTCAACCCGTGCCCGAGTCATCAGATCTTATTCCACCATTCAAGGGCGGCAATAACCTGCAGCGGGATAAGCCGGCAT
>JAKTUT010000021.1:140423-196065 GCA_030556845.1 Sugiyamaella floridensis | reverse complement strand
CTATACATTTACTATCAACTGACTGCTAACTACTAATTATTAACAATTCTTCAGACTAATATACTAATATATTTATTTCGTTCTCCTTAAAATATGTTTTTTATTCTGATTTTCCATCATTGTATAGAATATCATATACCTCTCATGTACTGCTTATGTATCACCTATATATCTTTCATATGACTTAATGAGAGCTTCTTTCCTGATCGTATTGTTTCAACAAATTTTATCACCTTAATTACTGCCCATCCAGATTAATATTAATTAATTTATCCTGTAGTTTCAGTTGGTATTGGTTCTTTTATCGTGATGTTTGCCTTTTCGTTGGCGCGCACTAATATTCCTATGCTCACCCGTACCCTGCTAACCTTCGTTTTTGATTGATTCTTCGTCTGCTTTTCAATTTTTGTTCTAATCATTACTCCCAGCAAATATGCCCGAACCCTGATAACCTTCATTAGTTTTTTGGGTTTTCAGATTTTGTTCTAAAGATTACTCCCAGTCAATGTGCCCGAACCCTATTAACCTTTGTTATTTTTGAGGTCCTGAAGTTTTGTTCTAAAGATTAGTCCTACCAAATCTGCCCGAACCCTGATAACCTTCGCTATTGTTTTCGGTTTTCAATTTTTGTTGTAATGATTACACAGTCAGTCTGCCCGAACCCTACTAACCTTCTTTATTTTTCAGGTTATCTGGTTTTGTTCTAAGGATTTGTTCCAGCAAATCCGCCCAAACCCTGCTAACTTTCGTTTTGTTTTCGACTTTCTGTTTTTGTTAAAAACATCAACCAGCTAGTATGCCCGAACCCTGCTAACCTTAGTCGATGTTCTTGTTTTTCATTTTTTGTTCTAAAGATTACTCGCAACCAAGATTGGCCGAACCCTGTTAACCGCTCTTTCCCGACACAATGTGAAGCAAACTTGCAAATGAGCTGTCAACTTGCCTTGATATCTTCCTTACCTACACATACTTCGTACCGTTAATTACTGGCTGAAACAGGAAGGAAATGATATTAAAAGTCTGACAATAAGAATGAATTAAGATTCTAGATGATTATCCAACTATTTATCAATGTTAAAAAAACTCTAACAGACGATGTACTCTATATGATAGACATTAAAATCAAGCCTTAAATCCGAGGTCACTAAAAGACTTGAGCGTGTCCTCGATCGTCTCGGCCACAGTGCGGAACTGTAGCTTTCCCTTCAAGTCCTTGTCTGTAGCAGAAGAGTCGATGTAACTCTTGCCAGCAATCTCGGCGGCAGTATCCACAGAAGCATCCACCTCCACAACCTTGTCCTTGTAGGCAGGAATTTTTGTCTGCTTGGCCTGCTCCACGAGATCCTTGACAGTAAATCGGTGGGGTCCGACATACCAACGCTTACCAGCCGAAACTTGAGGCTCGTTGAGAGCAAGAACATGAGCAGCTGCAGCATCACGAACATCCACAAACCAACCAGTTGTATTTTGCGGAATGTGAGTGGTGAAAATGCTGTTCCAAAGGAAACCAGACGAAGTGTTCAAAGACTCGGGGCTCTTTACATTACCGAGAATGGGTCCGAAAATATAGGGTGGTAAGATAGCAGTGGCAGTGAAGTTGGGCTTCTCGTTATCAATGAACTCCCACAATGCCTTTTCGGCAAGTGTCTTTGACACGCTGTACGCGACAAATCCACCATGCTTCTCGGCATCTTCTAGAGTGTCGGAGTTGAAATCTTTCTCGGTGATGCGGAGACCCAATCCCAACTGGTTGAAGGAGACCATGGATACAATAGAAGAGGTAATAACGACTTGAGTGACTTGGGGAGCATACTTCTTGACGGCCTTCAAGATGTTGAGCGTTCCGTTAAGAGCAGGGTCGACAAGGTCATGATAGTCCTTGGCGTCGACCACAAAGGGTGACGCGGTATGGATGACACGGGTGATGTCCGGATTAGATTTAAGAGTGTCATCATAGGCGTTGTCAACAGCAATATCAGCAATGTACGAGTAAGTCACGTTTGAAGCGTCGTGTCCCAGCTTGGCAACGATACTCGAGACATCCTTAGCACGAGACTCATTGCGGACAGTAGCGACAACCTTGTAGCCATTGTTAAGTAGCTCGTTGAGAACGTGAAGAGCAACAAAGCCAGAGGCTCCAGTAAGAAGAACAGTAGTAGAGGGCATTGAGAGAATATTGGTTTCGAAGTAGTTATTCAATTGAAGTGATTTTGTACTGTTATTGGATTATGATGCTGGTTTATATAGGCGTTGTATGGATATACCGCTGCATCTACTCCTTACACATCATGTCTAGAGTCCGCGGAGTGTCTCAGACGGCTGCCGTAAGCTGTAATTAAATTTTTGCGGATCAATTACGTATGTTCTGCCTGCCCACTTACTAAGAAGGATAAACTCGAGCAACGCGTACTAGCAATCGGAGGGATGGAACATTGTGGGGGAGAGGCAGATAGGCAGGAGTCGCTTCGGAGTTAAGGCCTGCATCTGTCAGCAACGGAGATAAGCCCTGCCAGTCCGCGGCTGTCAGCATGAGCCCAAGTAACTCGAGCCCAGAAGGCACATAGAGCTGTCAGTAGGAATTCCAAATATTGGAAACTATGTGGTATCTAATGGAACCAATATCGTTTGATATTCTTATGGGATTAAACCGTCTGTAAAGTTTTAAATATCCAGTGAGCTGTCGTCTGTTGACAGCCGCAAATTACAAATGAAAGGTCATTGGATGATATAGATATTATCCAGAACCAGATGCGAGAATCTGTTGTCAACTTCTCCCTAATGACAGCTCAACATACCCTTTGCTTCAGATAACTTCTACTTGCAACCGGTCTTCATATTATATCAAACTCGTTTGCCCTCGTATACTGAAACTAAATCCGCATATGCCCCCGGAGTACGAAACTAGTTAGATCGGCCATCACACCCGTAATGCAGAAATGATCCACGGCACCTCACGACTGAGAGTGTCATATGACTACGAGTGAGGTCTTTTAAATATAGCGAACACCAATTTCAATTGCTTCGAAACTTTGTTCACCGAATGGCTGATCGTCCCCGCCTCGTATATTGCTTATCGCTATCTATACCCCACATAAGCCCTTACCCTCTTTGTAGTATCTTCATTTCCATTTAGGGCTTAGATGGCCAAGATTTCCGTATATTCACGGATCGTATTCATTACAGTTGCTCAGCCATTACGAAATATGCAGTGCCTACTACGGGTTCGTTGTTCCGTTGAGACTGGTGAAAATACATAAAAGGGCATTGGAATCCTAGCAAGTGTCTCTTCATCGCTACAAGTACAACACCATGGCAAGTCAGTCATCCAAAGTAATTGTCATTCTAGGAGCCACTGGTAAGCAGGGAGGAGCCGTAGTCAACGAGCTGCTCGCGACGAAGAAATGGCACCTAAAGGCCGTATCCCGTGACCCCGACTCGCCTGCTTCACAGAGTCTCAAGGACCGTGGAGTTGAGGTTGTCAAGGCTGATCTGGATGATAGCGAGTCATTGCGTGCTGCTTTCAAGGGGTCATACGGAATCTTTTCCGTCCAGGACCTGAGTGCCGGAACCGAAGCGGAAACGCGACGTGGAATTGCTGTATCTGATGCTGCTCATCATACTGGTGTTTCTCACTTTGTATATGCATCCGTAGGTGGTGCTAACCGCAATTCACAAGTCCCGCATTTCGAGAGTAAATGGCTGGTCGAGAAACACATTAAGAAACTCGGATTGCCTACTTCTACTGTTCGACCAGTCTTTTTTATGGAAAACCTTGTTTCTGTTGGGTTCCGCTCTGTGCTTACCAACATGATGCTAAAGTACCTCCCTCCGTCCAAGCCTCTGCAACTGGTGGCTACTGAAGATATTGGAAAGTGGGTCGCCAAGGCCTTTGATAACCCTTCAGAGTTCATTGGCAAGGAAGAAGAACTGGCTGGAGACGAGCTCACAACTGAAGAGATTTTTTCAACCCTTCGAAAGCACGGATGGTCCGAGGGTCTGCCTACTGGACAACCGCAGGTTCCTGACGGGCTCTCTGAAGATTATCATATGATGTTCCAGTGGTTCGGAGAACATGGATACACAGCTGATATTCCCAAGCTACGATCCGAGATTCCTGGTCTCAAAACCTTGGAATCGTGGCTGACGGAGAAGACAAAGTAAGAGGTAATATCGCTCGTCAGCCGGAGCAAAAGCCTTTACTGTACAACTTTCCGGCATAGAGAGATACATTGGTCCATGGTTCTCCATTGGTTCCAATATACAAGAATATTAACTCGGTCCGTCTCATCAAGATGCTCTCAACACATGGCTCCATAGCCTACAATAAAATCATTACTAGAGTATCATGATTCGTTATATACCACATCTATCAATGTAACGTTAAAAGCGTTGCGTGAAACATACCTGTTGTACGGGCTCAGCCCCAACAGGATCCAATAAATACACATAGCTGTCTGTGATCCTTGAACGTCATCACAATCAAGAAAACAGGTTGCTGTTGTCACCACCTCCCGACGACTCGTTCGCTTGGATGAGAGCTCTGGCAATTGCTATGTCCTCTCCACCTCCATGCACATGGTCGTCAAACGCACTCTCCACTTGGGGGTCCACGGGAATCTCGTCATGAGTGGGAGAAGCCGAAAAGTGTTGAGTCTGATAGTAGGTCTGAAACTGAGCATCCTGGGCAGACCCTTGAGGCTGCTCAGCCTGCTGTTGAGTGAGCGGATAGGCCTGTCCATCCTGTTGCTGCACACCTAGCTGCTGGTGATCTGGACCAACAGTCGCTTGGTGCTGTCCATGATGATGATGGTGCTGTGATGTTTGCTGCTGATGCGGGCCCTGCTGTAGTCCAGCCTGGTCCTGGCGATGCTGTTGTGCAACAGCAGCCATCAGGTTAGCTTCATCGTCAGCATCAAGGTTCATTCCAGAAGTCAATAGACCAGACTGAGTCAGCTCATGTCTCACCAGATCATGCGGGTTGTGGTGCTGGAGATCAGCACCAGTAACCATGGCGCCACCAGCACTATGCTGCATGTGATGCTGTTGTCGCTGGTCTCCAACATGTGAAGCATGTGAACTGCCATCTTCAGCTGACACTAGGCGGTGGCCAGCGTTGGTAGCATTGAGAAGAGCAGACATAGCAGCATTCTGTGACACATCAACAACACCAACACCAACACCAACACCATTAAGAGACGGATCTGAGAGGCCATTTGTTTCATAGTCTTTCTTTGATCGTTTGGGCTGTGGGCGTGAAGACTCGCTACACTCAGCGCAGTTGCGAATGGCCAAAGCCACAGTATCCTTGATACGAGTCCAATGATATCTGTCGGTGATCTGCGATGTCGTTTTGTTGATTCCCGCATGGGTCTGCATATGGATTTCGCGAGCAATCTGCAGTTGGCGTTCTGGATCGGAAATGACTTCGCGATCCTTGAGCATCAGTTTACCGTCACGGAGACGGTAATGCGCAGCCGACGAACGTAGACGCGACTTTTCTTGGCGATCTGACTGCGGTGGATATCGTCCTGTTTCCAGGTAGAATTTGATCTTGTCAAACCGGAACTCTCCAACCATATCACTGGAAGGTTCAACGAGCTCACGACCATACACTAGAGCGTCGACGGCGTGCTCAATGCCCTTCAAGATACCAGCACCCTTGATACGGCCAATGCGCTTGAAGTTGAGCGTTTCCCAGATGCGGCGAGCCAGCACGTTAGTCTCAAACACAAGATTAAAAACAGAATAAGTGTAGCCTAGCTTGGGAGCCCAGTCCAAGTAACATTCAGCTAGAGTGCGTCCAATTCCTTTACCACGGATACCAGCATTGACCAAGAACCCAGCAGTACAGATATGTGAGCAGCGGCCCGGGTAGTTAGGCTTGATGTAAAAGGTACCGAGACATTCCTTTTCCCACTGACGCCGGTCATTGATAGTAGGTGAGTCACCAATAAGCATGACGCCAGCAAAGGCACCGAACCAGTAGTTTTGGAAGATGTTAATGTGAAGGGTGTCAAAGAGCGGGAAAGTGTCACCACGCTCGATTTCCATGTTGAATTCATCACATAAAAACGCCAAAAGGCCAATAGGCAGTTGGTCAGCCGACGAAATGGGATAGATGGTGGCCGTTGTTTCGCCATCCTTTAACAGCATCGTATACGGAGCAATGTCCGGTACCACCATGTCAGGCCTATAGTGAGGCAACTGCGTCGGATCATCGAGAGCAGCTGGCATTTTTTTTTTTTGGTTGAGTTGGTTCTGTCAACCTGAAGGTTAGTTAGGATCACAGACGCGATAAAGACCCCGCGGGGTCGTGGCAAAACAGGAGCAGACAGCACTAGGGCGCTTTGAATCAACCGCCGGCGCACCTTTCGATACCCCCTGAGATGCCAGACTTGGGAATACTTCATACCTTGATATACTGAAGATGGGCTTTGGTCTGACGGTAACCCAGTTCTAGGATGTTCACAAGAGTTTGGGAAGAATGAAAGGGCAGAAGTTTTTGCAGGCAAAGGGCGGGGCAGGGGTATAGCGCGCGGCTGGAAGGGTTTCAGGGTATGGTACTAGACAGGAAAGGGTACACTATGAAGCGGATAAACCCATGGATCAGAGGGGGAAAGAGTAGGTAGTTATACATTGCAAAGATAGCCATGCAAAGATAGCAATCCGAGGAGGATTGGAAGACGGTGGGATGAGGAATATTCAGAAGTTGTAGGTAGTATGGGTTAGTGAGACCCTGGACTTATAGGGCCTGAATGTAGTACGTCCAACAGGAGAACAAGGGATCCTTCAACGGCTCATCAGTCCCCAGCATGCAATTGCCAAACCATCAATACTGTGGACTAAAATACTAAGATGTATTGAGACTCGGATAACACCAGTTGCGAATTGCCTCCCATCTCACACAAGCTGCTTGCCGTAGATAATCGCGTCTACGGGGCTAGAATGACCGCGTAGTTTGCCTGCTCCCTTGACCTTACCAATGCGGTCAAAACCAAGAGAGTCCCAAATACGTTTCGACGCTTCGTTGGTGTCAAACACAAGGTTGAACACCGAGTAGGCGTAGCCCAGCTTGGGTGCCCATTTGAGGTACTGTTCACCCATTGTACGGCCTATTCCCTTTCCTCTGATACCTCCATTGACAAGGAACCCCGCATTGCAAACATGTGAGCAGCGTCCGGGATAGTTGGGCTTCACATAGAATGTTCCCAACACTCGCTTAGGCCAGTCCTGGCCAGCTTCAAGCACAGGGTCATCACCAATGACTAGAATAGCACCAAACGCTCCAAACCAATAAGGACGGAATGTCTCCAAGGCCAGCGGATCTACCATTGGATAGGTGTCACCTCGCTCAATCTCCGCGTTGAGCTCTTCCCATAGGAATTCCATCAAATCGTCAGGCACGTCGTCAGGCGAGAGTATGGGGTAGAATGTCGCGACTGTCTGGCCATCCTTTAGTAGCAAAGTCTCAGGTTTCAACGTGCCACCCAGCAGCTCGTCAGCCGTCACATCCGTCCTCAGATACGGCAATTGTTCGGGATCCTCTAAAGCCGGCATTGTTGACAGTTAATAGGTTCCGAATAACAAGTGAACGGGCTCAGATACAACGTCGGGGACTGCACCAGTAGAATAACCCTCATCGCCCTGATAACTATAGCCGCGTAACCCCGGGTTCCATGGACCCCGGCAATTAACCGCAATCTCTACGCCTTTTTTTTATCACAATGGTCCTGGCTGCTGTGGCACAGATGTGCTCGACGGCCAGTTTGGTGCACAATGGACAGACGGTAGCGCGACTTGTCAAACAGGCGGCCGATGCTGGCGCCAAGGCACTGTTTCTTCCTGAAGCCGCTGATTACATTGCATCTTCGCCTGCTGAAACCATTGAATTGGCACAACCAGTAGGCAAATCCCCGTTTCTGCTTGAATTACAAGCAGCACTAAAGTCTCTTCCAGCTGATAAACCACTGCACGTGAGCGTCGGAGTACACGAGCCCACCGAAGCCCGGGATCGAGTGCGCAACACGCTGTTGTGGCTAAATCCGAAGGGTGACATCATCAACCGATATCAGAAGATCCATCTTTTCGATGTAGACATAACGTGAGTATTTTTTAGACTTCTTTTCATTCTTCTGTCAGTTATATGGACATCTAACCCCAGAAACGGGCCTATTCTTAAGGAATCACGGTCAGTGGAGCCTGGAAGTTCTGTTGTCGAACCATTCCCTACTCCACTAGGTAAAGTGGGTCCAGCCATCTGTTTTGATATCCGTTTTCCAGAGCATGCACTGAGATTACGGTCCCTGGGAGCCGATATCTTGCTGTTCCCTTCTGCTTTCACAGTTCGCACAGGAGCTGCGCACTGGGATGCGTTAGCACGAGCTCGTGCCATTGACACTCAGACCTACGTCATAATGGCTGCTCAGGTTGGAAAACACGATGATTCTGGAAAACGCCAGTCTTATGGCCATGCTCTCGTTGTAGACCCCTGGGGGACCGTTATAGCCCATGCTCCAGATACAGACGCCAAACCCCGGCTCATCTTTGCCGACATTGATCTTGATATTGTTGAGTCAGGTAAGTAATGACCGTGGTTTCCACCCACGACTCTTCACCCCCGCTAACCTCAGTACGCAGAGACATGCCGCTGTGGAGCCAGCGCCGTCCCGACGTGTATGGATACAATGTGTAGTAGACGTAGCCATATGGATCAAGGTGCATTCATAGCAAGACCAGAATCTGATGACGCTCTTGACTTCAAGTTCTTAAACCCGTAGATGTGACCTGACACCTCTGTATCAACGACGTGACATGAGGAAAGGTCGCGCACGATATCGCAACAAACTCAATGAGAACCAAAGCTCACTCAACCCACCGCGAGCTGCTTACTCTCTGAATCAGAAGCGACGCGGCCCTCGATAACCTTTATACTAGTACCGAGACGCTCATAAGCCTTTTGAAGGCTCAGTTTCAGCGCCGAAAGCCTTTCAAGGACTTCATTGTACTGCAACTGTAGCTCTCTGTAAAGAAAGTCTTCCTCGTCGAGTCGTGCATTGTAAGACTCGGCAATCATGCCTCTCGTCAACCTATAACCAGTTTTGTATGCTTCCAAGCTACCGGATATGTTGACAAGCGCTTCCTCATACCTGGCCAACAGCTGACTGCTTTTGGTCTCGATCTCGTCAAGTCGCTGCAGCTCCATACGAAGCTGAATGTTGTGCGCAATTCGCGGGTCCACTGGATACTCGCTGATCGTCTCATTGTCGCTATCTGAACTGTCGTAATCAGAAACATGACCATTAGCTGTTCCATTTGTCTCCGGGTCCAAGAGGTTGTGAGATGATAGAAACTGGTATTTGTGCTCTTCATCATCAAGAACTTGAGTTGCAAGCTTGGCGACCTTCTCCGTTGCCTCGCGACGCGCACTAATGGCATTCAGCAAATCATGGATAAGACGCGTCGCGTCCTCCAGACCTACGGCCTTGTCCATGTTGAAATCGTCGTCTTCTATAAGCTGGCTGATAGATGGTCAAAGTGCCCTCACCCCGCGAATACCATGTATGGGGATTTTAAGGATTCAGGGGGGGTTCGTAATGCATATTAAGTTCAGCAAACAGCAATCGTCTTTAGCAACCTACCATCAACAATGCTGAAGTCGTTTCAAAAGCTCAAGGGAACAGTGACGCTCTTCCATAATCCATCGTCCACCGTGTCAAATAACCTGAAGGCGTACATTGCACAGAAATTTGACAATCCGGCCACTCGCAAAGTTAACATCGAGGTCACCGAGAGCCTGCCCACTGCTGACCAGCTCAAGGCACTGGTGCAGTTTGCAGGTAAAGATAGGATTCTTAAAGATGTACTCAAGGCAGGAATTGTTCGTCCTGTTCTTGTTGACTGGGACAAACAGAAATTGTCTATTAATGACGAAGATTCAGCCCGCAAGATTCTTGATGCTCTCAAGTAACGTGAAGTAACTTTAGTTGGCGGACTGGTTACCACTCATTATTTCTAGTGCAAGGTATATTAAACAAATAAAACAGAATACGTGATCAGACTATAAATACAGACGGATGTTGGGGCAGTTGCAAGACCAGACTGGATTGATCAATCCGACTTGGACTTCTTGGACTTCTTCTCTTTCTTATCCTTCTTCTCCTTCTTGTCCTTCTTGGACTTGGAAGAGGCTTCCTCCACATCGTCATCGTCTTCTCGCTTGCGCTTCTTATCCTTCTTCTCCTTCTTGTCCTTCTTCTCTTTCTTCTCTTTCTTCTCTTTCTTCTCCTTCTTGGCCTTGACAGGCTCTTCCTCCTCCTCTTCATCGTCCTCGTTGTCCTCATCATCAGAGTCGACTTGCATGCTTCCAACAGCGTCGGCATCAGCATTGTAGGCACCAGCATTCTTCAGCTCAGCCTTCTCCTGCTTGTAACCGTTGACAGCTGAACGCACCGACGAAATCTCGCGGCCTTCAAGAGCACTAAGACGCTTCTCAATCTTGATGCGGTCCTCGATTCCAACAGTGGCAATGTCCTCACGGTCCTCAGCCAGAGCATCGTATCGCAGACTCACCGAGGCCTTGGCGGCAAGCATACGGGCAATCTTACCCTTGTTGCGGCCCGAAGCTTGGCCAATGAGCGATGCATGGTAGATGATTCCGTACTTGGGAGTGTCATGCTTCGTCTTAAGAGCACGGAAAAGTGCCTTCTCGGCACCAAGAATCTGCACTGTGGAAGCAGGAGCCTTGGCAAGGTTGATGAGGCTTCCAGAGTGGGCAATAAGACGGGCACCAACAAGCTCTCCAAGAAGAGCAGTGAGGTTGGGTGCAATGGCGGCCATACGGTTAGAAAGATAGCTGGAAAGCTGCTCGCGGTATTCGGCAAAACCAATGACCTGGTCAGCAAGACACTTGATGTTCTCGAGGTCAAACTCGGTGATCTCAGTACCCATGGACACCTCAGCAGCCTCCTTCAGCTGGGTCTCAATTTCCTCAGGCAGAACCTCTGAAAGGTCAGCATCAGCAGCATTGGATCGGTAACCCATGACCTTGATGACCTTGGCATAGGCAATGTTGTCCTGGATGATCTTGGCCATCTCAGGGAAATGCCATCCGTACCACTCCTTGATACGCATGGCATAAGTGTTAAGCTCCTTGTCGAGGTCGTCGAGAAGCGAAATAGCCTGCACAATCATGGTATCAACCTTGTCGGGCGAGAACTTGAGCTTGTGTCGACCCAGAGAGTGGGCAAGACCAAGCGACATGGTGGAAAGATCCTTGTCAGACAGTCCCGGAAGCAGGCTGGGGAGGTGCTCACGAACGGCACGGAAGAGGTCGAGCGAGTTGGAGTCCGACACAATGGAAAGAGACAGACCAGGGAGTTTGTTAATGGCGTTTCCCAGCTTCGGATCGGCAACCACGAGGTTGGTCTTCTTCTCATCCTTGAGGTCGGCCAAAAGGTTGGCCAGCTTGTCCGACACCTTTCCCTCGACAATGGCATTCACCTCCTCAAGAGCAGCCGCAGCAGACTCGAACTTAGCAAAGGCCTTGACCTTGAGCCTGGAAATGTTAGCTGGATTGGTTCTTCAACAACAAAAAAACTTTGAACTATAACTTACTGAGAAGAAACCTGCTCGGCACTCGAGAGATCCTGGATTAGGCTGTCAGACTTGTACAGCTTCTTGTCCTTGGCCTTGAGCAGGGCGTAACCCGCCGAAGTCTCGGTCAGAATAAAAGTCATTGTACGTTTAACACAACAAGGACGTTCCTAGTAGGAAGATGCAAGCTTTCTTTCCTAAGGGCCTAATTTTTTAACAGGAATTTTTCACGGGGTTAGGGACGCTGACGTAACTGCTGAGTCAACACCCCAACCCTGAAACTTACTGCCTGGCTGGCCATCATCAGTTGAGCTCAAATCGATTCATTTGATTACATCAATATATATACGGAGGATAGACAACGATTTCTATAGGAGCAGATCGGTCGGCGGGAAGTAGAAAGCGCAAAGGTATCAACAAAAAAATCAGGACATGCGAGAAAAGTCGGGGTAGTAGTAGTAGTAGTAGTAGTAGTAGTCCTACCTCTTATGCAGATGGTGCCAGGAGCTGCTGTTTTCTCTGCTGCTCACGAGCCCAGCGCGCAGTATCACGAGTCGTCGCCGTGTAGGATCGGTCCCGTGCGTTGCGGATAAGATCCGTAACCCAGGCATCGTTGAACAGACGGGAAACCTCACCTCTGGGATACATGTTTCCAACATCACCAACAAGACCAACAAGCGACCGTACAGTCCGGTCAGATCGCATGATGTCTGCGTCAAGCACAATGACCGAAACAAAGTCAAAAATATCTGGAATATACGGCAGAAGCAAGTAGGGACGATCTCTCATACCAGCGACAATACCAACATAGGCGTCGACAATAGCATCGCGAAGACCGTAAACATATTCGAGGAACTCCTGCGATGCATCTGGGCCAGCCTGTAAGCTTGCAGCCTGCGACAGAACCTGCATGGTCACTTGAAGGTAAGGCTCAAAGTTGCCATTGAGGAAAGTGGCAATGTCTCCAATGCACGATACAATGACGAGCTTAAGGTCACGGCGGACGTCATCATTACCGAGATGCTGCACAAATATTCCCATAATCGTATTACAGTAGGGTTCAATGGCTGCGCCCACTGAATGGCATATATCGGCAACAAGGCCAACGGCTGTGTTGCAGATCTGGTACTCCGGGTCACGAAGAGCCTCAAACAGAAACGGCATGAAGGTTTCAAGGAACCGGGTGAAGTTTTCGTCAATAGCGCCTGCAACAGCACCAATGGCCAGGAAGACATCCTCCTCGATAAGCGAGTTGGGTAACTTCGTCTGGAGCAACTGCAGCAGCAGAGTCATGAGCTGATCGCTAGCAGGGAGTACCTGGCTGTGCACGCGGCGAATGATAGCAGCTAACAGACCCAACAGTGAGTTTTGCAGCTCTTCGAGGTTGGCCCGGTCATCGTTGCTGACAATCTGCTGCTGGACAGGAATCGTCTGCTGCAAACGCTCAAGGACAGGTGACGCCAGCTGAAGCACAATCGGCAGTACATCAACAGCAGCATAGACAACAAGAGTAGACAGTGCCTCGTAAGCAGAGCTTCGGCAGGAATTCTCATTGTCATTACGAGAAGCAGACTGTAACAGTGCTGGAACCAATGTCGGATAATACTGCGACATTGTAGACGTGTCATTATCAACGGCTACAGCAAGCTGCTCTGCAAGGTTCATAACCGTCCAGCAGCAGTTTGTCGAGACCTTGGGGTGGTCACCGAGACCTGCTAAAACAGCATTGATGATGACAGGCAGGTGAGTGTTGATATCAATGGCCTCAATAGCCACGTCAGCGACGCGCCCCAGACACCAAGCAACAGTATCCTTGACACTCGCCGAGGTGTCCTGCATGAGCGCAAGTAGCGGTGTCAGAGCCTGCTGGATCATGGGCTTGAGCTTTTCAGGATCAGGACCGTCAAGGATCGAACCAAAGGCCATAACAGCGGCCTCACGGCGGACCCAGCTGGTGGAACCAACATTCTCGTCAACGAATTTGAGCGTTGGCTCAACGACAGCATCCTGGACGTTCTGAGCAAACAACTGCAAACAGGCAGCAGCAGCCATGTCGGCACTCCACTCGTCGTCATCCGCGTCATCATCGTCCTCGCTGCGACGCGTCAGCAGCGCCAACAGTGTGGGTAGAATCTGTGCAATAGCATAACGAGCAAACTCGTAGTTTGGCGGCAGCTCACCATTGGGGTCACCACTGAGTTCCTGGCGCTGGTCCATGAGGTCAATTTCCTCTTCACACACCGTACTCCAAAACTCGACGGCCATGCAGGCCACCGATTCATGGGGGCTCTGCATTCCACTGACTGTAAGACCAAACAGCGCACGCTCCATATATGGCTGCATGTACTGGTAGTAGAGGTTCATGATGCGGCAGAGGGCGCCAAACGCAGCGGCCTTGAGCTCGGTGCTCTCGGCCTGGGTCGCCTCGCAGACCACCTGCATGATGTAGTTACGCTCGTTCTCTTGGCTAAAGTTGAGGCGGATGAACTCGAGCGAGTTGACAAGGGCATTGATGGCTGTCAGACGTACAACCTCGCTTTGCTCATCCCTGTGGGCGCCCTGGATGATGGCAGTCAGGAAGCCAGAAGCCTGGGCGACAACGCCATCATTCGATGGGTCCGACGTCTCACAAATGTAACCAATGGCTAGCAACGAGGCACGCTTGACGCCTACGGGCTGCTGAGGGGTGGTGTTGTTGATAAGGACAGTTGTCAGCGTTGGCCACTGGCTACGGGGCAGCTCGACATCGGCAATGGCGGCAACGAGCTGGGCAGCAGCGTTGGCTACACGGTCGTCGGGTGACAGTAGGGCTTCAAGCGAGGTGCTCTTGATGCTATCCTTAACAGGGGGTTCGAGAGACACCCATCGCTCCGTCTGCCGTTGCTTTATTCGGGGATCTTTGGCGGTGATCTGGTTCTTGAGCGCGATACCGGCCAACATACGAACCTCAGTTCGCTGTTCGGTGCCTCCCAGAGCCTGGGTCAGCATACCCATATACGGTACAAAGTGTTCTCTGGCGGCCTGCTCCAGCTGTGCCTCAGCCTCGGCTCGGATCTGTTGATCTGTTGATGTTAGTTACACGATCTTCTCTCTTGTTGTTTGTTGAAGTGTTTCTAAGTTCAAGTCTCTCAACAAGCAGCAAGACAAGACACAAAATATAGCTAAACAGTATAATGACCTTGAGACGCTTCAAAAGAACACAACCAACCAGCAAAACGAGGCTCGCTCGCTCACCAACGAGCACCCCATGTGTCTACTCACCTCGGCCGAGAATGGCGTTCTCGAGAACCTGGCCAATATCCATTGCGGTCTGGAAGTGTCGCGGCACAATTACAAACAGTCAAAGGCTTGGTGGTGCGAATCACGCGTAAACAAACAAATGTGCTGCAGTTACGGGTATTTAAAAGTTCGGAATCCGTCGCCTGTGCAAGAGCAATTTTGTGAATCCAAGTTAACCACCCAAACAAAACAAATAGAAAAATGGTTATGCGTCTGGGGCAACGAGAGCAAACCCATACCCACACAATGTATTAGGGCACTGAGCCGGGGGGGACGCCTGGGTCAAAACCTCGTAAATTCGAAGTTTTCTCTGTCAAATCGTTGATTTTTTTTATATCTACACTTTGAACTTGTTAATTGGCTGTTGGTTGACTGCTTGGACTGTCGCCTTTGTGGCTGGTTGCCGTTGCTACGCAGACCATAATTTACTCCTCAGGGGGAAATTCAGGGGTAATTGGGAGTTCAACCCTTGTACTTTATAGAGGCCAGGCAGTCTTTTGAAGGGGGAAGAGTCGGTTAATGAAGTAGTCAGTTAGGAGTAACAGGAATGAAGTAGCCAGTGAGGGGTGACAGGAATGAAGTAGTAAATGAAGAGTGTGGATTCATGAAGTAACCAGTGAAGGGTGAAGAGTGTGAGTTAACGTAGCCGGTGAGGAGTAACAGGAATGAAGCTACCAGTTAATAGTGTTGAGTACACAAGTTAATAAATAAGAAAGCCGAGTAGTGGATCACAGGGATAGTACACATAGTGGTAGAGCACAGTAATGGGTGGTATACAGTGGTGCTGAAAACAACAGTGAGGTCAAATGTCATGATGATGCACAACATGTGGTGACCTAACTAGTTTTACACAGTTACATCCAGAGTGGTAGTAACAACGGCGAGGTGAGATAAATGATAACGCACAACATGTGGTGACCACACTGGTGTACAGTAACGGTACACAGTGGTGATGACAACAGTGAGGTGAAATATCATGATGATGCAAGACATGTGGTGGTTATAGCACACAGTGGTGATACACAATGGCAGTGACAACAGCGAGATATATGGTGAAGAACTGTGATATTAATCAAAGAGGCCAATGGCAGTTTTACTGACAGATCAACAGTAGACTCTACCCCACCAATAACTTCATTCATCCACTCAACTCTGCCACTTTCGGATCCAATGCTGCATGCGCTCGCGGGACCGTACGCTCTCTGTACTGGTTGTTAGTTGCCGCAATACAATTGCGTCTCTTATACTCACTTCACAGTAGGAATGATCCGTACGCACGGCATGTTGCGACAAAAGTACTCAAGTTCCGGGAAGCTCGAATGCTCGCTATAAGGTACTCGAAACAAATGAATGTTGTTGTTGGCTTTGCGACAAGCCATAAGCTCGTCCATACCAAATGACGCCGCTTTGACCTCGTCCTCCCCGCCAATCGCTTTGCCACGATGCGTCCAGCCTGTCGGCGCAAACGCCAGCAAGTGCGTGAAATGCCCCTTAAGATAGTTCCATTGTTGCCGAAGGTTATCCATATTGAGCTCATTCATACCCACAATATGTACATTGCAGTGTGTGCCATCGTCGCAAATCAGCTTGTCCAACCGTTCGTCTCCTAGAGCACAGAGGATCCTTTGTTTGGCCCGCTGACAAAATATCTTGCTGCCAAGTAGCTCGGCAATATAGACGGCCAGACGCTCCTTGCCAATGGTATACGAACCCACTAGAACCACAGGGTTGCACTTCACTACTGGCTTAGACCGTGAAAAGTAGCTGTGAATGGTACGGATCCGTGACGGAACCCCACCAGTATCCCTCAGTAGCAGGCAGTACTCTCCGCACGCCTGCACAACATCCATCTGTGATGGAAAACAATGCGATGGGTTGAGATAAGTGGTATCGAGATACACGGCATCAAGGATATCCGGCTTGCCTCGCTCTGCCAGGTACTGTTTGACCTGGGAAACATGCGCCTTGCTAGCACGGAAGTCTCCCGTGTGAAGCATTGTTGAGCCATGGCCACTGAAGATAATAATGGCCGATCCAGGGCAGTGATTTGCATCAAGAAGTACCACTTCAATGCCTTCAATCAGCACGGGCGTGTTCATCGGTAAGGGTCGCACGTATTCGGCTGGCACCTTAAGTTTCATCAGCACAAGTCGTGCTGTGGGCTCCGAGCAGAAGATGAGTCCGTGTTTCCACGACTTGCTCAGCCCGCCATAATGATCGGAATGAAAATGCGTGAGGTAGTAGTTGGTGACACCAGGTATAGCTCCATAACAAAACGCATCCACTGCCAAATTTGTGGACCCAAAGGTCAGCACCTTGTAGAAGGGCATAGAGGGTGTGGGTCTGCCAGAGGACCCTTTCTCATTAATAGTATCGGGGCTCTTCTTTTTGGTTGACGACTGGGGCACAAATGTAGAATCCAAGTGAATGGCCTTTTGATTAAAATCAATAGGTGGGACATCAAAGAAAGTCTTAAGTACACGCATACCAGAGGTAATGGAAGGATTTTCAGCCTTGATCACTTCGATGCTTTCGCGTTGTATTTCCACGTTCACCACCTCGTGCTTCAGACTGCTCTTGCCACTGCTAGACTTGACCTCATCGAGCTCCACCATAGCAGTCTCCAAATAAAATAATGATTCCTTGTCATCCTCTTCCTCCTCAGCATCATAAAATGTCTCCTCACCAATCCAGTCTCTAGGTACAGAGTCATCTGGAAGGTCCAAGTTGTCCAGATTGTCAGTTACTTCGCTATTCACACAACTGTCTCTAGCAGAAGATAGCTCCAAAGGGCTCTCGAGACAGTCATTGACATGCCTTGAACGAGCACCAAATTCCAGATCAGCCAGATTTACCGAGCAGATAGGACATGTAACTGCCTCTGCTTCACGTTGAGTCAGCAGAGCTGTAAGCGACGTCTGAACCTTCGAAGGCAAAACAGGCTTGACGACTCGCGCCTTTGCTATACCTGCTGACCTTTGGTGGCCCATACTGAGTTGTCTTCGTGTCAACCCGCTATACGAGACTCATAAATCGTATTTGTACAGCTTGCTAAGAGGCATTTCACCACAAAACGGTGCTTTCTAAAGGAAAGATAGATTCTTCGGCTAAACCGAATCTATAACTCCAGAAGAGCCGTTGCTGGGGTAACGACTACACAAATGCAGACTTTTCAGCACCATAAAATGTCAAGTAGCGAATATCACACACCCAAGATGTCGCTGTGATACTTGACTAATGATGTCTTTAACTTCTCTTCTTATTAACCCCGTTTTAACGCGTTGGACTTGTAACTAACACCCTCTCTCCCTTTATATATTGCCTATGCGCCCTAACCCACAATGCACCCCGTAATTAGTTACCCGGAAGGCGCTATCGACTTGATTAATGCAGGGCAAAATGGCTGGACTCAGACCTAATTGAAGCTTCGACACCCGAGATCCTTTGGCTGATATCCGACTATAGCCTTCTGCCAACCGCTACTGTTCGTCTCATTCCTGGTTTAACCTTCTTTTTTTTTGGATTCACGCGTCTATTCTATAGTGCCGGGTAACCATGAAGGCTCCGAACATGGACGCCTCGGCGCTCCTTGACCAGCTCATGGTCGCGCAAGAGCCCGTTAAGCCAACGGTTCGTGCTGATACTCCGCCTTTTGGCTACTGTGAAGAAGGAGGTGTACCTGTATTCCGACCCGCAATGGAAGAGTTTAGGGATTTCGCGCGCTTCGTCAATGCTATCGAACCTTGGGGCATGGAGAAGGGCATCGTCAAGGTGATCCCCCCTGTCGAATGGGTTGCTGCTCTGCCGAACCTTGATTCGCATGTCAAGTCCATCAAAATCAAAAACCCCATTGTCCAGCATATAAACGGAACTGGAGGCCTGTACAAGGTCCAGAACATTGAGAAGCAGCGCACCTTCTCACTACCCGAGTGGAAGTGGACGTGTGGAGACGAGGAACACCAGCCACCTGCCAAGCGCGGAGAGCGACGAAAAACGAATAAAGGTCCTTTCAGACGTATTTCTCGTGCTAGCAAAGCAAAAGACGACGAAGAATATGAGCAGTTTAAAGACTTTGATTACAACCTCGACACAGCCGAGTTCACGCCCGACCGATGCGCCGAACTTGAACGGCAATACTGGAAATCATTGACCTACAGCCAGGCAATGTATGGAGCAGATATGCCTGGAAGCCTGTTTGACGACACCACCGATGTATGGAACGTTGCTCATCTAGACAATATTCTGAACCGACTTCGCGTCAGCATCCCTGGAGTCAACACCGCCTACCTGTACTGTGGTATGTGGAAAGCAACATTTGCATGGCATCTCGAGGATATGGATCTTTTCTCCATCAACTACATTCACTTTGGCGCTCCAAAACAATGGTACTCAATCTCCCAGAAAGACCACCGCAAGTTCTATGACCTTATGAAAGACATGTGGCCCGAGGAAAGCTCACACTGTAAGGAGTTTCTTCGTCACAAGACATTCCACGCTTCACCGACACTTCTCGAACAAAAGGGAATCACTGTCAACAAGATTGTACACAACCAGCACGAGTTCATGATCACGTTTCCGTACGGATACCATTCGGGCTTCAATTTTGGCTACAACGTTGCTGAGTCGGTTAACTTTGCTACCGAGTCCTGGATCCCTTATGGCCGTCAGTCAGCAAAGTGTCAGTGTATCTCTGACTCGGTGGGGATTAATGTTGACCAGCTGGTTCGCCATATGAACATGGATTTCACAGAGTCAGAAGCCGAGCCAGAAGAAGAAGAAGACGGTCATGATGGGTCAATAGGCCTCCCGACGCCTCCTTATGTTCCAGCTGATGAACCTGGAGCTAAACCCCACAAATCGAAGAAGGCATCTGTGCCAAGGCAAAAGCGCGAAGTCTCGGACAGTGCAATTGTGGACGAGTCTAAAAAGAAGAAACACAAAAAGGTTCTTGGTGAATGTTGTCTTTGTCCAAACGTGTACGACGAGGATTATATTCTTTCTGGAGAAGAGGCACAGAAGGCGCACCGCGTGTGTGCAACATACATCCCAGAAACAAAGATTTTATCCACTGTTCTGGGATCCAGAGACATTCTGGTAGGTGTTGAGCGTGTTCCTAAGTCACGCTGGGACCTGAAGTGCTTGGAATGTGGTGTTGCATACGGTGCTTGTTTCCAATGCTCTTACCCCACATGTACGCGAGCGTATCACGGATCGTGTGCTGCTTCAGCTGGCGTTTTGGCTATGCTGGGGTCGTCTAGCGAGGTGCACGTTGCTGCTGGCCACGAAAACAAGGTCGAGCTATACTGTCGATTCCACCGGCCTAAACGTCACAGTATAGAGTCCTTGGAGACAGATCGTGTAATCATGGACTGGGCATACACTCTATTACCAGGTGATGTTGTACAGTGTCAACTTGAAAATGGCTCTCTGTTTGCGGGTATTGTCGATGAAAACCTGCTTGATGAGCAGATGGTCGTGGTACATGCATTACCTGATCTCAAGGAGCGAATGGAGATTGCTTGGAAGTGGGTGCGGACGCCGTTTGGTCGCGAAAATAGCGGACTATGGATGGCGTTTGGCTGCAAGGAAGATGAAGCTGCAACGAAGACGAAACAATCGACAACGGCTCTTTTAAAGGCACAGCAGGCCCAAGCTGAAGCTCAATCTGTACCTGTGCCACTGTATATTCCGACAACTGGGTCTGGTCCGTCGCAAGACCCTCCTCGTGGTATGCAATTCTCCATTCCGGGCAACGAGGCTTCTTCACCTTATCCCATGATGCCTCTGCCTGGGTTTAACAGCATTAGTGCTGGGTTGTCTCCATTCGGTACATTGGCACCTGCTCCGGCCGGTTTCATGAGTCCTAGTGCTGCTCCGTCTGTTCCACAGCAGTTGCCACTATTCTCGCCGTTAGCAGGCCACTTCTCGCCAGTACCAATGAAGTTTTCTACGAATCTAATGGGCCAAGCCGTTGTATCACCGCACCCGGAAACAACCAGATCGACGTTTCGCGGGTGGGTCACCGAGGTGGGTCCTACTAGCAGTCTACCGACAACGGCGTCTGCGTCAACTCTCACTTGCCTAGAGTATATTCCTGAGAAGTCCAAGACATCTACGAGCCAATACCGATGAGGTGTCTAATATTTATTTAAAACCAACAAAGAGTATGCCAAGTCAAAGGTAGTGCGATAACATAGTTGATAATTAGTAACAGATGACACCTGCGATAGTTGAGAACTGCCATATTTAATAATTAGCTACAGTGTAAACTGCCATTGTTGAAAATTATTTACTGTGTAAATTGCCATAGCTGATAATTAGTTACCAATAAAGCTGCCATATTTAATAATTATTTACAGGTAAAACTACGATAACTGATAATTAGTTTAAGTGTAAAGTGTAAAGTGAAGTTCATCCAGTAGAGCCTACATTAGAGCCAACTGTAGGGCGAACTGTAGAGCCCACAGTAGAGTCCCGCCCTTACCCACCAACTATTTATACAGCACAAATCTTTTTACGCGGTTTTCTTCTTCTTTTTCTTCACATCAGTAGGTTATACTATCTCTAGATATTATAATCATTTACAACGGGGCTTACTAGATCGCCGGTTCGAGCTCCTGCAGATCTTGATCCGGGGACTAGGTCAGTTGAGGATTATCCTGCCTAAATAGCTGTGGATATTCTTCCGTTCCCTGCTCCTGTGAAGAACTTCGCTCTATGTTCAGCTAGCTCACTGTTGCAAGGTCTCTTGACCAAGGGCAATGGCGCGGAACTATATGGTGATACATTATTTATTATTAATGAATGTTATATTTTAATATTGTAAAAAAAAAAGTAGTTGGAAGTAGTATAGAGGACAAGAATCAAAGTAAGAACCGCAGTATGAACCGTAACCGATTGATGAAGACCCGCTATAATGGACTCAAGTTAAAAGATAATGACCATCAACCAAGTATATACTACACAGTCGACTAGATAAATGCAATCTTGTATTCATTAGTCATGGGGCATCATGAGAATTAAATAGGCACGTACAAGATTAGATGGCAATGAAGTCTAATTCTTCACCATCTGAACCATCATCCTGGTCAATTTGATGCCAGTCAAGTTCACTTTCTTCATCACTTTGTTGTTGGCTGTTTTCAGCATCTTGTATATCTTCACCATGATCATCTTCTTCTTCATCTTCATCTTCATCATCTGAACTCGCAGCAAGACCGCTGATTACCAAGTTCATGTCTACTACGCTCGGAGAGGCCGTGGATGCTGCCTCAACAGCCTTGAACTTCCCATCTTCCTTGGCACGATGAATGTGCTTCAAATGGCATTTGTGTCGGGGACACTTACCAGTCGCCTCGAAATCAGGACACTCAAAGACGTGACGCTCCTTGCACTCGGCTCCTTTCTCACAATATCCTAGAAGAGCAAAATCATGACAAACACCAGCGTCTGGATCCACATCCATATGGCTGTATAGACAATCTTCGCGCTTACAATGCCCAGCTAGATAATATGAACAAAGAGGAGCATTGTGTGAGGTGGCAACATGACTTCGAGTACATGTTCGAGACTGGCATTTAGCCTTCAGATATTTGGGGCATAGTGCAACATGGCCTGCTTCGTGTCGGAAACGACACGTTAGACCCTTGGTGCAAGTTCCTGTGTTAAGTTTAGTCCAGCCTATTAATCCATCCTTCGCCTTGATATTACCAGTTCTTGTAAAATGCGCACACGGTTTTGGTGGCGTATCTACTTTGGGTGTTGTTGTTGTTGTTGATGATGATGTTGTTGGTGTCGTGTTGGGGTATTTAGTTCTACCTTCTTCGTCGTCTGCAATTCCTTCACGCTTCCACTGGTTGGGTCGAGAATATGGTCCTTTTGCAGCTCCTCTTCCGCCTCGTGAACCGCCTCGGAAGCCACCACGATAGCCTCCTTTGTAGCCGCCACGGTAACCTCCGCGTAACGGTTTAGAGATACTTGAAGGAGCTGCGCCTGATGCCGCATTCTTATGCCGATTAATAGCCCCTGCTAGTTGAGCTATCTGGCTCAACAGCTGTGCATTCTCGTTGCTTCTTGACATGCTGGCGAGGTAATTAAGTAGTTAAGTTAGTAATGAGACGTCAACTTCACGTATATTTCCGCAGGTTAGGGCAACTTGGAGATGAGAGTCTTAGGCTTTTGGTTTGATGGCATTTTGGCATCCCCTTTTACAATTGGTTTAATGTCAAATGAGTGGAATAAACTCTTGATTGCGTAGTGATTTGTATTGTAGGCTTTACCTTCCATTTGGCTCGTTCGTAGTGCACTCTTGTACCAGTTACTTCGTTCTATCCTAACTCTCTGCCCTACAGTATCATCGGTTTATACTTGTACATCAACCTTGAGTTGATGGCTAACGATTGCAACTTCTTGTTCTGTCTTTGACTTATTATCGTTCACACTTTACTTATAACGGGTCTATTTGACTGATTGGTCCTTCACCGTGTCATCAACTCGTCAATTTTTGTCTCAGTGACTCAGCAGTGCATTTATATACGACTTCTCGACCAAGAAACTCGAACTTACGACTTCACTAAACATGACGATTCAAGACCGACTTGTGTCAGTTCTCGGCATGGACCGCGATTCGGTCGACCAGATCATTTCGTATGCGTTTTCAATGCCTGATTGGCCCTCTGTCCGCGACTTCCTCGACGATATACTCCAAGGAAATGATCACCGAGACACTCTGCTGACTGAATGTGAAGCTGCCTGGCGTGCGACTCAGGAACCAGCGCCTGTGCAGACACAGTCTGCTACACGTTCGTCATCTCCAGCTGCAAAATCTGTCACTTCTGCTTCACGAGGAAGCCCTGCTCGAACTCCACGGTCGCAGTCTCCAGCTCGAGCCGCCGTTCAGATAAACACCGGGCCTCAATTCAAGTTCTCTCAGGGCGTATGGAATCCAGCAGAGGCAAGCATGAAGAAACAAAAGCCCAAAAAGACACAACAGGCAACTACCTCGTCAAACAAAGTGAAAGTCGACTCTCTGGCAGACATCGAGGCTGCTTTGCGACAGCTTGATTCTTCTTCTCCTCACAAAAACCGGGTTGCATGTGACTGTATGGCCACGAGGCATCCATTACTGGAGATTGCACCAAACTGCATGAACTGTGGCCGAATCGTCTGCACCAAGGAGGGACTTGGACCATGTACATTCTGTGGCACTGATCTCCTATCCAACGAGGACCTTTGGCAGATTACAAACATCCTAAAGGCCGAGAAAGATGAGCTGGCATCGGGAATGAGCCGGAAAGCTCGAAAACAAGCCGGTATTGAGGCTGGCATGACCGTCAGTGAGCTGGGAAATTCTACGGGGTTGCAGAAAGCTCAACAGCGTCTTGATACACTACTCAACTACCAAGAGACTAGCGCACAGAGAACAAAAATTATTGACCAAGTCAGTGACTTTGATACGCCTTTCCAAGGAGTCAACAAATGGGCGTCGCCAATGGAACAAGCACAGCAATTGAAGCGACAACAACGCCAAATGCGAAAAACTGAAGAGCAGCAGCTCGCTCGATCTGGAAGAGGCAAAAAGGTCATCAGCATCGATCTTAGGGGAAATAAAGTATACGCTACTGAGAGTGATGCAGTTGACGTCGAGGGTAGCAGCACCTCTGAGGACGAGGCAGAAATGAGTGCTCCTGAACCGACTGGAAAGAAACCTGTGGCTGCATGGAATCCAAAATCCTACGGGAAAGAGTTTGTCAAGCCTGTCTACACGCCATCTGCTTCATCGAAACCTGAGCCAAGCACCACTAGACGGAACAAAAAGGGCAAGAGCAAGAACGGAGAGCCCAGCATGACCAAGATGGACCTGTCGCGCTTCGACGGTTTTGGGAAAAGCCGACTGGCTGACCACGAGGACGAGTCGCGTGTACTGGAAATGTGATTTATGGTATGTCAAATGGGTATGCAGACTCCAGGCGGAAATACCCCACACAGGTCTGTGTGTCAGGCTGGAGCTTGTGCCGATCCGGGGGCATGACCTCTGCATAATACTCATCTTTGCAAGGCTAGCCATGATTGCGATCTATATATCAGTAGCGAGATGTAACTCTGGTTTTGGCGTGCCAGAACTAGGATTCCATCGCCTATCTGTCATATCATCTCCTCCGTCTATTTTTGGTCCGTGATTCTGTGATCCATTCAATACTCGCCTTTACAGTTTTGATGACGCAGCCTGGCTTGACATGAAGGGCATTTCAATTCTTCTCTTGACCGTGATTCGAGGTGCTCTGGCTAGTTTCCTCGTCCAGCTTTCCAACACCACCACACTTGCAACCTTTCTGGGTCAGCATCCTCATATTGAAGAGTTGGTGACATCCAAATTCTCGTTTGGTAACTTCCATGGCTTCTCTGCTGCATTAGACAAGACGCATCTCAAGCTGTTGCACAACAGCATCTATGTCAGTACTGTGATGATTCAATCAATCCTTCTGTATGGCTTCTAACCTCAGGTCAACGCAATCAGTCCTGACATCCAAGTTGGTGTCGAAGAGATCCAGTTTGACGCACCTCGGCATCTGTCGCGTATTTCGAGACGGCAGAAGCTTCCTTTCCGTAGGTTACTAAGTTACCGCGAAACCAACTGAAGGTATTTCATTCTAACTCAAGATCCGATTGATTACTACTACACGCCAGTAGGCCAGGAGAATGTTGACGTGTATATCATCGATACGGGTGTTTATTCGCAGCATCCAGAGTTTGAAGGGAGAGTAATTCGGTCTGTCGACTTTACTGGAGAGGGACCTGGTGACCACAATGGCCATGGTACGTTTTTTGTTGTTTGGCGTCCTGTTGTCAAGGACCAAGACTAACTCAGGAACTCACGTCGCTGGGATCGTGGGATCGAAAACGTTTGGTGCTGCAAAAAAAGTTAACCTTATTGAGATCAAGGTCCTGACTGGAGACGGAACAGGAAACCTATCAACGGTAATCTCGGGTATCGATCATGCTGTCAATGACTATAAGCAGCATGGAAACCGTAAAGCAGTTGCTAATCTGTCTTTGGGCGCGACGTTTAACACGATGCTCAACAGTGCTGTCAATGCTGCGGTTGATGCAGGTCTTCCAATGATTGTCGCTGCTGGAAATACCAACAGCGCTGCTTGTATCACTTCGCCGGCGAGTGCTGCAAATGCCATTACTGTTGGAGCCATAGACGACCGGTACGACACGATTGCCTCGTTCAGCAACTGGGGGAGCTGCGTAACGGTATTTGCTAGTGGAGTTTACGTGATGAGCGTGTCGCACCTTGGCGCGACGAACTCGACAATGAGTGGAACATCAATGGCGTCTCCAGCCGTTGCTGGCACGATTGCCATGTTCATGGGAGCAGGAGACACGGCCGAGGAAGCTGTAGCAAAGGTTACAAAGTTGGCTACACCAGATGCTATTGACATTCGGTCGACGCTCATCAAGCCGCGGAGTCCTAATCTTATTGCATACAATGGCCACGATCTTGTCGAGTCGCGCGAAGCTGGTCGCTTGGTGCAACCTCTTCCTGGCGGTGAGCCTTTAGCCGACTCGGGACCGCCAGTGGCTCAGGATCCAGGGGTCATTTCAGACGTGGGTGCTCCTGGGGATGACAAGATAGCAGTTGATCCAGAAGGTGAAGAAGACGACTCGCCATCAGCTGCTCGTCGTCTACTGACGCTTCTACGGGGTTACTCTGCTGACACGGTCGAGCCTACAGCTGTTGAATCTCAGTATTTCGGTGCCATTTAGTGCATAGGTAGCATGTGTAGATATAAAATAGTACATGATTGAAAGTAAGCGGGTATGTTTGGAGGAGGATACTTTAGATGATCAAGTGTATGAAAAGAAGAACAGGAGTTCTGATGAATAATTAAATATTTGAGTTTGGCCATAAGATTTATATTCAAGTTATTATATTGACAAGTCTTCAAGTTAATTGGTTGGCATAATATATAGTAAAACAGAGACTCGTTATATCTTGAAGTGTGATTGTTTTGTCATGAAGCAATACACAATATAGTAACGAAGAACTGTTATATCGTAAATTGTTTTCTCATAAGAAATACACAATATAGTAAAAGGAAAAGGGAGACTCATATATTTCTTAGATTGCCTCGTGGATGCTTCGTGAGTGTTATTCGTAACGGAATAATATAAGTTAGTGGTCAGTTGACATGCGGTTTCGGGTTTGATGAGACTCTCCAGTTTAAGCGAGCTTATTCTCTTGACCATCAGATAATTCAATGGTTTCTTCAACATCTTCCATATTCTCCAGAGGCTCGTAAGTTGAACGCTTTGCCAGGCGTAAGTAGGTGAAAACGAATACCATCAACTGAAGACCCAAAAAGAAGAGGTAACTTGCCACAACGTCGGTCAACGAGCCCAAGTAGTCAGTAGGCAGCTTGTAGTAGGTATCAAGATAGCTCCAACCAATTGAAAACATGTTGGGACAGGTGAATTTGCCGGCAGAGGTTCTGACAGAGGTTGTACCGTCGTTGGTATCCCAGTAACAATCATGAGCCATGTCATTCAGAACCAACTTATAGACGCACAATAGCACGTAGAATGCAATGTATGTCCATATAGCGATACATCCTGATGCAGTAATCCAATGGAACCCATTGAAGTTCATATAAATACACAACGTACCAACAATAATGGACAGAAGTGCACCAGCACCAATGGCGCATAGCAGGAACATGGGGTCAGTACTCTTGGGCTCCATGGCGGCGGTTTCGGCCGCCAGTATCAGATATTGAACTACAACAAACATAGATGAAAACAGAATGATGGCAAACACCAGGATGCCATTGATGAGGCCCTTTTGGGCGGCTTTATGAAGGAGAGTCATGGCCATACAACTGAAGACGAGATTCGATCTGGACATATATATATATATATATATATATGTTCCTTACCTCGGAGCGGATGGACCTAACCCGCATATATCTGTAGTGTAGAGATATGAGAGATATGAACCTTCAGATTCGTAGTCTGACTGGATATTTCAGAGGTGTACATTGATTAAACAATTATTAAGAGTTGCTGGAGTATGATGTGAGTGTTCGGGAAGAATGACAAGTCGTGTTGACTGTACAATTTAGTGTTACGCCAACAAAAACCTGTATTCTATTAGCTATAGAGACCATGAGTCGACTGAAGAGTGTCAATGACTTACAATGAGTCAACTAAAGACTTACAATGACGTACAATGACTTACAATATGTCTTACCAGCCGTTTATTAGTTATATCTGTTAAATTCATTACATAATCCATCTTGGTATTCACATTGTCTAGTTGCCCTGCTCTTAACTATAGTTAGTGTATAAACAAATCAACTATGACGTCTTGACCCGTAGAGGTACACGAAATTCACATCAATCATTAAAAATGTATAGGAAAGATACATGTCAAAACATGGGCCTTTAATGAGCGTTGTAATGGCAATGAGTGGCTTGACGGTACTGCTAACAACCGACGATCCATACATACCAATATGCAGGGGAGTGGCTGGTGACAGAGGATCGGAGCAAACCGGAAGCAGCAGATTGGCTGGTGACCAACCGGTCTAGACAGGCCTAATTAGTCATTTAAGCGGATATTAGTGATGTTCTGGACGCGTAAACCGTTGGGTGGAGTACGGAGAAGCCACAATATCCCGTGGGGGTTGTCGTATTCCCCGTGGAGTCTCGGTGAGGCTCTCCATTATCATATACAGCTAACTTCCAGCTAGTGGCATCACGCCATAAATTAGGCAGTTACCCGGAATTACAGGCTGTAGAACAATTAGTCGGAAGCCCATTGCCGTAAATTAACATGGAGGAGCGGGGGCAATAACAAAGGGAAATCTAAAAAAAAACTTTATCTGGCCAGCAATTTGTGCGGCCATCTTCAAAGCGCCACTTAATTAAACTTTTAGGCCCGTAGTAAGTTTCCAAGGCCTGGAAATGCCGGAGTGCCGACACACCAACGGGTGCACCAACGCTAACTCGTTGTGGTAAGGGCTGCCCGTCCGCTCCGGCAGGCCCCATGCGGCGCGGCAGCTACTCCGGGCCCAAAAAATTCACTCGGTACAAGTATAAAAGTAGCAGCATTTTTCCCCAGTTTATCATCATAACAACTACATTTACAAAGCTATTAAAGCTACAAGCAAAGCACTACAAACACCCCAAACACTACAAATTCTTACTGCATCATGAAGTTCCCTACTCAGGAGGAATTGCACGATTACACTTGGGCCATTGGCAAGGGCGCTCTTAAGGGCGCTGCTGTTGGCGGGTTGGTGACGGTTGGAGGTTACTTTTATGTCAAGAAGCATATGCCTCATTTCTTTACATATGGTGCGTTTCCTCGTACCTTTTTCATGATTGCTCCTTCAATGGTTGTTGGAGTTACATCCATGGAATTTGCATCGCGTCGGTTTGAAAATGAGCGATATGGAACTCTCAACAAGACTCAAGAGTATCACCTTGCTGAGCATGCCAATGATACGGGCGTTCAGAAGTTGACCAACTATCTCAGTGAGCACCGCTACAAGTTCATCCTGGGTGGATGGGCTGCTTCTATGGGAGCTAGCTACTACCTTGTCAACCGTGACAAGTACATGACCAAGTCGCAAAAGATTGTTCAGGCTCGTATGTACGCCCAAGGTATCACGGTCCTATTGCTCATTGCCTCTGTGATGCTATCTGCTGATGGTGGAAAGGTCTCGCACAGAGGTCGCTTTGAAGTTGACCCTGCTGATGATATCTCCAATCCCAATCACAAGAAGCAGGACTGGGAGATTGTTATCGAGGAGGAATCTGCCCGAGAAAAGGCTGCTCATCTGCCTCTGCATCTTTCGGAACGTCGCAAGACTCCCGAGGCTTAAACCTGGCTGTTTTAGCATGGTTTTGAGCCAGTTACACGGTGTTTTCGCATCATCAATTTATTGGTTGATCTCCTGCACCCACCATTGGAAGCAGATATTTATTATAGACATTTGCATTAATCTATGACATGAAGTATGAAGTTATGAGGTAGAGGAGTGTGAAGTAAGGTACGAAGAGGAGTATGCAATAGTCATCAAGTCTTCATTCTTGATCTTTAATCTTCACTCTTCATTCTCCAATCTCCACCTTATCTCCAACGTCATGGTTCACTCTACAATCTTCAGTCTTCTCCTTTCGTTCGATAACTCTTCACAGCTGTGATCCGATCATCTTATCGTCATTCGCAATTATTGGAATTAGATCACAGCAAGTTGGTGAGATCATGTAGATAAACTCGAATCCCATTGCTTTGGATGCCGACCTTCCGGCATACTACCAACAGCGATGCCCGTACGCCTGAGAGCTTCAGTTGGTTCCACGGTTCAGCAAAGACCTGAACCTAAACACACCAAGGCTTTTAGGCCCTTCAAGGTTCGGCCCATTGCCTTGAGCAGTCGTTTATAACTCCTCATCATCTGATGCATTCCATCCTTGAAGACCTTCAAGCTTTTCGGTCAACCGCTTGTTCCACAGCACGCAGAATTGCGGTGAAATGGCCATGAGAAGCGCTTCAGACGTCTCAAACACGTCTACAGGTACCTCGACGCTGCTCTCTACAACCGTCCACCCCTTTGTAGATATGTGGACACGAACCGTCTCTTTCTCGAGCGTTTCAATTACAGCATGGTAATCTGGCAGCACGACCACCGATCCCACAAAATCCCGGTACTCGTCTACCAGTGCGCGAAGCTCCTCATCTGCAAAGGATTGTCCCATTCAACCAGGTCAAACAATGGTCACACACTGAGGTGTACTGAGTTACGCGGCCAAGTACAGTATAGGCGAGAAGGTGAAATCAAGTGTAGGGTTGACATATATAAGAGCATCATCATCACCATGATCTCCCCAGCACACCCACCGTCTTTAGAAAAGCCAGTAATCAACTATCGATTCATCCATTTAGTCAGTCTCCAATTGTCCTGTGCTATTTATCTTATTTCTCTGGCTGATTCGAGGTCAACTTCTACTCACTATACGATCCCTAAATTACATGCATATGTGAAAGTCACTCTTCACCATGGTCGACTTTCACTTCGTCTTCAGTATTGAACTGTTAGAGTCCAGTAAAACACCTTTAAAGTACAGTAAATGGTTCGACGAAATCATCATAAACTCATTATCAATCAGAATAAATAAATAATGGTTGCTGGAAAGTACATACTCTATGAATCTTCATGGTGCTAATGTTCATGCTGTACTTCGGCGGATTCGGCTTGAAATGACTGACTTAAAACAATAGTACCCATGATCTGGCTCATCATATACATCATAGGTCCACAGGCCGAATAAGTCAAGCTGTAAGGAGCGCCATGTGCATCCATCATCTGGCCCGTCTTGGGGTTCCGAAGCATCAAACGGTGTGTTGGTCGACAGTCCCGATTACAGAAGATGCGAGGACGCGACCAGCAGATCATGCCTGAAATCTTGTTGAGTACAATGTTTAAAAGAAGATGAATGGTCTCTGGTCGAACAGAGGCCTGTAGAAAGTCCCCATTTAAATCAGCTTCACAAAAACACAGATTGAACACAATGCAAAGTCTCCAATACATGGTTCTAAGCCCGTCATCATGAGGTGCCCATTTACTGCTTCCCAGATACATATGAACAGCATAGGCCAAAGCGGCCAGTTTTTGCCAGGTCGTCAACATGGACCAAATGATTGGGTCCGGCAAATCGACTTTGGCCATTGCTGCAACTGCCTCCATAGGCACCACCTGGAACTCGGCAATCAGACGGACGCAGGCTTTGAAAAGGTATTTCTTGCTCTTCTCGTCTGACGAATGTCCCTTTGGAATAGCATCATCATATTTGAGAAGCAGTTTACGAACGACGTCGAGCCCGCCCGGACGCACCGCGAGGTTTCCACACCGATTTCCAGAATTGAAATCGCTTAGAAAAGGAGAACTATTAGTAGACCCTCCAGAGCTTGAATAGATGAGAGAAGCAGAAATTCCAGTAGTCATTTTAGTGATAACAAAGGTAAAATGGTGCCATGTTGAGGAAAAGATAGACCCGTCAAACTTGACATTATGAGCATAATGAAGCCAGAAGACAATGTAAAATTACAGGCTCGCGATCAAGAACATAATCTTTGTACACTCCAGACATCCTTGGATAAATCTTAGATATTGACTCGGATCTACATTGATTGAAACCTAGGATCATGATGACTTACCAAGTAACAACTTTTACTATGTACATAGCTAAACCAAACAATATGGCCCGCTTTACTCGATGATACGCGTCACGAGACCAGTGGCAACAGTACGACCACCCTCACGAACGTTGAAGCGCTGGCCAACCTCAATGGGAGTGGGGTGAACAAGCTCTCCAATCATCTCAGTGTTGTCACCAGGGAAGACCTGGGTTGCGTTGTCAACACCCTCAGGGAAGGTCAGAGTGACAGTGACATCAGCAGAAGACACAAACATCTGGGGACGGTAGTTGACACCAAAGGGAGAGTGACGACCACCCTCCTCCTTGGAAAGAACGTAGATGGAAGACAGGAACTTGGTGTGGGCCTTGACGGAACCGACCTTTGCAATAACCATACCACGCTTGAGGTCCTCACGCTTGACACCACGCAGAAGGATACCGGCATTGTCACCAGCCTGGGCCTTGTCAAGCTCCTTCTTGAACATCTCAATTCCAGTAACAACGGTCTTGATGGGCTCCTTGTTGAATCCAACAATCTCAACCTCCTCACCCTTGGAAAGCTGGCCACGCTCAACACGGCCAGTAGCAACAGTACCACGGCCCGGAATGGAGAAAACAGCCTCGAGGGGCATCAGGAACGACTTCTCAAGGTCACGGTCCGGAGTGGGGATGTACTCATCAACAGCATCAAGCAGCTCCTCAATCTTCTTTTGGCCAATCTCGGGCTGCTTGTTCTCAAGAGCACAGAGAGCAGATCCCATAATGACAGGCGTGTTGTCACCGTCAAAGTCGTACTTGGACAGCAGCTCACGCATCTCCATCTCCACAAGCTCAAGCATCTCAGGGTCATCAATGGTGTCAACCTTGTTGACAAACACAACAACGTGCTGGATACCAACCTGACGAGCAAGCAGCAAGTGCTCACGGGTCTGGGGCATCTGACCGTCCGAAGCAGCAACGACAATAATGGCTCCGTCCATACGGGCAGCACCGGAAATCATGTTTTTGATGTAGTCGGCGTGTCCAGGACAGTCGACGTGAGCGTAGTGGCGAGCAGCAGTCTCATACTCGACGTGAGCAGACGTGATGGTGATACCACGAGCACGCTCCTCGGGAGCCTTGTCAATGGAAGCATAGTCGAGGAAGTTAGCACCACCCTTCTCGGCCAGAACCTTGGTAATGGCAGCAGTCAGAGTCGTTTTTCCGTGGTCGACGTGTCCAATGGTACCAATGTTAAGATGGGGCTTGGTACGCTGGAAAGCCGAGGCCATACGAGCCAGGACTATTGAGTTAGAGGGGGAAATTTCATACACAAGTACAAGAAACCGCAGTTAACTAGAGACAATTGACATACCAGGAACAGCAGGCTTCACAGCCGTACGAGCCTGCGACACGGCCAGAGACGCCGAGCGCAGAGCTCCAGACACTCGCAGAGAAGCAAACATTTGGTCGATGATCTGAGATGGAACTGATGGGAAAAGTCGGACTATAACTTTGTTATACGGGTGAAACTTTTCACGGCGGTTAGGGGGATATGTAGGATTGGTGGCGGTTAATCGAATATGAAATTGCCTTACAAATTCGGGGTCCTCCCCTTTAATCATTCTTCACCTTCTTAACTACTTTTGTTTGCTCCAATCATGCAAATATTTGTAAAGACCATTGAAGGTCTGCGAGATTTGCAGTTTTCTGTGTCCGAGGACGTGACGGTCGAAGAAGTCATCAACTGTACACTTGAGCAACTGCCTCAGTCGCTTGCCAAATCGGCCTATATCAGCTTCCAGAATGGAACGTTATTACCACGACAACGAGGAAACGAACCCATCAAGAGAATAGTAGGAGATGACACGGATTTCGTTCTTCTAAGACTCAACGCATGTTTGTGTGGAGGTAAAGGAGGCTTTGGGTCTCAGCTCAAGTCGCAAGGAGGGCGAATGTCACGAAGGAAGGGCAAGAAACGGGAATCGGACAAGGATGGGTTCCGAAACCTCGATGGTCGGTCTATGAAGAGTGTCCGACAGGCACGAGACCTGGCTGCTTATCTTGACAAACTTCCAGAGAAGGAGCGACTTGTAGCCGAGAACAAACGTGCCAAGCTCCAAGCTATTATTGATCGTGCCAACCGGTCTTCGGAAGCTGAATCATCGTCAAACGTCAAATTTGCCGACACTAAATACCTTGAGGATTGTGAGAATCTTCTCCGGGATGTTCGTATGGCCGCTGAAAAGGCTGGTGTGTCCATAAAGAGTGACGAGGAAATGTCAGACTCAGAACCATCACCGAGCGACAGCGACTCTAAGAGCGACTCTGAACGCGATTCCAAATCAACAAGCCTCAGCTCTTCTGTTTCATCTTCAGTATCAGTACCTGAAGTCAAACCAACGAAACCCCCCAAAGCGGCCAACTTCTTTGGAGATGACGAAGATGTATCTGATTCCGACTGATGAACTCGACGAGGGATTCTCTATTACTCTTTATGAGTTCTCTAACTTGGACTCTGTTACCCTCTTCAAGAACTAATTATTTCTTATTTATTAATGAATTGATGATAACTTTTGTTTCCATAGATCAAACTCAGGGGGAGTACGGCTACTGAAACTTTTGGCGCATATGAATAAAAACTGGTGAACCTTTCTACATTTCACTACCTACGACTATGCTATGAGGACGATTTGGCGATATTTACGACCTGGAATCCGTGGCTGTATTGCTACTGATACACAGTGGAGAAAAGCGTTTCATACAGCTCGTTTCCAGTACGCAAAAGTACCCAAAATTGAGCAAGTAGTCGCATCAGACGAACTCCAAAATCGAATCAGACAGATCCCCATTGATAGATACCGCAACTTTTCGATTGTTGCACACGTCGACCATGGAAAGTCGACTCTAAGTGACCGTCTGCTGGAACTGACGGGAGTGATTGAAAAAGGAGCTGCCAACAAACAGGTTCTCGACAAGCTCGACGTTGAACGAGAGCGAGGAATCACTGTCAAGGCCCAGACTTGTACGATGCTATACAACTACAACGGCTTAGATTACCTTCTTCATCTTGTTGATACCCCTGGTCATGTAGATTTCCGTCAAGAGGTGTCAAGAAGTTACGCTTCTTGTGGAGGAGCTCTGCTGCTAGTGGATGCTAGCCAGGGTGTTCAGGCACAAACTGTAGCCAACTTTTACCTTGCGTATAGTCTGGGTCTAGAGCTTGTTCCTGTTATCAACAAAGTTGATCTACCTCATGCTGATGTCCCCAAAGTTCTGGATCAGATTGAGAACATGTTTGAGCTCGATACCTCTAAAGTCGTTGAGATATCTGCCAAGACAGGACTCAACATCGACACCGTGCTGCCTGCTGTTGTGGAGAACATCCCGTCTCCAAAATGTGATGTATCCAAACCTCTGAGATGTCTACTTGTTGACTCGTGGTTTGATAACTATCTAGGTGTTGTTCTTCTTGTTCACGTTGTCGACGGTCAGATAAAGGCGGGTCAGAAGATCATGTCTGCTCACACAAATAAGAAGTATGATGTCAGAGATGTGGGAATCATGTACCCAGACAGATTATCTACGGACATGCTCGCTGCTGGCCAAGTGGGTTACATTGTCCCTGGGATGAAGAAGAGTGACGATGCGCACATTGGAGACACATTTCATCGTCTTGGAGAAACGGTGGAGCCACTTCCAGGATTTGAAGAGGCAAAGCCTATGGTATTTGTTGGAGCATTCCCGGCAGAGGGAGCAGATTTTGAGAAGCTGGAAGAAAGCATTGGACAACTCACGTTGAACGACAGAAGTGTCACACTTCAAAAGGAGTCGTCAAATGCTTTGGGTCAAGGATGGAGACTAGGATTCTTGGGAACTCTACATGCTTCTGTGTTTCGGGAACGTCTAGAGAAGGAACATGGTGGTAATCTTATCATCACTGCTCCTACAGTGCCATACAAGGTTGTGTGGAAAGATGGTTCTGACAGCATTATTACAAACCCCGATGATTTCCCCGGTTCGACGACAATGAGCCAGAAGGTTGCCGACCTTCAAGAGCCATTTGTCGAGTGTCTCATGACTATGCCTCAGGAATACATTGGAAATGTCGTCAAGTTATGTGAAGCTAACCGTGGTGAGCAGGTTGAAATCTCGTCTCTGAGTTCTGGACAGGCTCTTGTCAAGTACCTGTTGCCGCTATCACACCTTGTAGACGACTTTTTTGGGAAACTGAAAGGAAGTACAAAGGGATACGCTTCTCTTGACTACGAAGATGCAGGATACAGGTCATCACGGATTGTGAAGTTGGAACTACTTGTCAATGGTCGTGGAATAGATGCTCTTGCTCAAGTAATGCACAAGAGCCAGGTCGAGGCTCGAGGAAAAGATTGGGTCAAAAAATTCAAAAACTACCTGAGGTTCCAGCTGTTTGAGGTGATCATTCAGGCCAAAGCAGGTAACAAGATTGTGGCCAGAGAGACAATCAAAGCCAAACGTAAAGATGTTTTGGCCAAATTGCATGCGTCGGATATCAGTCGACGCCAAAAATTGTTGAAGAAGCAGAAGGAGGGAAAGAAGATAATGCGATCTATTGGAAATGTGACAATTCCACAAGAAGCTTATCAGGGCTTTCTTTCACGAAGCACATGATAGACGACCTACTGTACATATTTTGTAATGTTAGTAATATAAATTAATTCTCATCGAGTCATTGAAAGAGAAGCAACAAGACACGGATCACAGCCGCTATGTGGCTACTCCTGGCGGCTCTTCTTATGAGGAGTCGAGCTTTCCTCAGAGGACCCAAACTGGTTATGAACAGCATCACGAACAAACTGTTGTAGGCCCTCTTCGGGGTTTTCACTGTTGATGATTTGCTCAAGACGTTGTCGTTGTTCTTCGTCGATGCCACCATCAGTAGGAGCCGTCTCATAGGTGTATCTCATGCTTGTGTTTGCCGGAAGCGAGACTTGTTCTGAAGCAGAATCGATTATGCTTTCACCAGTGACAGATTGCAAATACTCCACAAGTTCGGGAAACTCGTCTTCTTCATGTATTTTCTCCAGAGCCTTTTGTTAGTTTTCTCATTTGTACTGTGAAGGACTGCAGGTTTTGATAGCTTCTGGTATATATCACTTACAGTCTGACCTTCGGAGTTTTTGAGCTTAAAATCAGCCTTCAGCTCTTCAATAAGAACACGCGCCGTCTCAACATCTTCAACTGAATGTAAAGGTGTATCTCCATCTTCATCGGTGACATTCACATCGCCTCCAGCCTCGGAAACAAGATACTTGAGGAGCTCGATGTGCCCATACGAAGCAGCAGCATGTACCGGCGTATATCCATTGGGGTCCTTGTCAATAGGACCATGTTCACCGGATGAAATGTACTTTTTCACCTGCTCAATGTCATTATCAGACGCTGCTATCCAGATGTTGGCCGGCATAGTTAAGAAGCGAAGAATATATTTTCAGGGGTAAACCCTAAGAGCCGTGACGATTTGAAAATTCACTCTGACATTAACCTTCAACCTTGTGTCATCTCACAACAGAATGTCCTCAACAGGCCTTTCGCACCGGCGCGACGTCCACGTCCAGGTGGCCACATTTATAGCGTGAGTTAAGAATTGTTTGGTTGTATCATTGCTTAGTCTAACGGCAGACAGCTCAAACGGCGGCAAATCTCGGGATCACCAGAAGTAGGAAGAGCCACTGCTAATCTATTGGCAAGATACATCTCCGCTACACGATGGTCCAATGTTTTGCAGCTTATTGACGACATCCGGACACTTGGAAAGAGCCTTATCACCGCCCAACCGCGCGAATTCGCTGTTGGAAACGTGGTTCGTCGAGTACTGGCGCTGATTCGCGAACTTGGCGAAGCAAGTGGTCAGATAGGACGGTCTGCAGCTTCTCATTACCCACAATCAGACGCATCTGGCCCTATTACGAGCTCAATGTTTGGTCTTTTATCAACAGCGCCATCTGCCGTTTCGCTGGCTTCTCTGTCGACTGGAACTGCTGAAGATAAGGTACAGTTGCGCCGAGCAGCCCAGGCAGCTCAAAGAGATCTCAAGGGTGAAATCATAGAGGGAATCCACGAACTGATTGACGAAATCGGCAACATTGACGACACAATCGCTAGCATGAGTGTGGAGATGATCCACGAGAACGAGGTTTTGTTGACACCCAACCCGGGCTCACACACCGTCCTTGAGTTTCTGCTACGAGCCAGTCAAAAACGCAAGTTCACAGTCCTTGTCACCGAAGGATTCCCCAATGACATTAGCAAATCTCACGAGTTTGCTCTGAAGCTTGCCATGGCCGGCGTTCAAACAGTTGTCATTCCAGACTCGGCCATCTCAGCAGTCATGAGCCGAATTGGCAAGGTTATCATTGGAACTCGGTCGGTACTCGCAAATGGAGGATGCATTTCATCACCGGGTGTAGCCATGGTCTGTGAATGTGCTAAGGAGTTCCGTGTACCGGTACTGGCAGTTTCAGGCCTCTACAAGCTATCGCCTCTTTATCCATTTGACATTGAGCAGCTCATCGAGGTAGGAGACACAGGAAAAGTTGTGCAGTTCTCAGACGCCAAACTCATGAATGAAGTTCAGGTCATCAATCCGACCTACGACTACATTGGTCCTGAGTTTATTGATATTTATGTGACCAACGTCGGTGGTTTCTCGCCTAGCTTCACTTACCGCATTGTTCTCGATCATTACAGCGACAAGGATGTTAATCTGTGATGAGTATTATGATGATGAGCACCACTGCGACAAGAATGTTAACGAGTACCATCAGTGACAAGCAGTCTATGAGTTGATGATGACAACTACCGCCATAAGGAGTCAATCTATAGAGCCTTACTCAAGTTTCAGCTCGGTTCGTAGCACGTCTTTAAGTAATAAAGCATTCACCATGGATACTCTACGGAATAGAACTAAGAAAGAGTATGTGACTTGTATAATATTGAATCTAATATTCTGCTCCAGCAAAATTGGAACCTTCAGCTACCGAGCTCCCCTGATATCCCTATAACTTATACAGTTTAACCGAATCTCTTCACGAAACTTACGCCAACCAAGAGACCGCGTTAACATGCGATTCCACGCAGTGGTCGAACGCCCTGAAGCGCTCAAAGGTTGGTTTCAGTCCAGGTGTCGTACGGTTTATGTCACTTCTAACTTCAGAAACATGTGGAGCGGTTGCAAGCCTTCAAAAAACATGCCAACTCCATGTTACCCCAGATCGACTCAACTTTGTGTCGTTAATAGACAAGAGTGGGGCCCAGCTGTGGTGTAGTCTTATGATGGATAACATTTGTGGTGAAAGTATTGTCAGTGCAGAAGATGGTGACCGGATCATCATGGAACTCAATGTCGACAACCTGTACAAGGCATTGAAATCGTTTACAGACAACCGACGGAATATCGATGATGTACAGCTGAAGTTGAAACGACGAGGGAAAATCCCGCTTTTAACCGTCAGATACATGCAGCAGTCATCAACACGCGATGTATCAGAATCTATGGTCATCCAGGAGTTCCAGGTACGTCTGTTACGAGCCTCTGATCCCGACGTTTTGGCTGAACCCATTCTACCCGATCCCGACGCTTATGTTTTACTACCAGGAGCAGACCAAATCCCGGCCCAGCGTATAACAGAAAGACTCAAATCGCTGTCGAATCACTTGACTGTCGAGGTTCTTGAGTACGCTGACAGCTCGTCTCTCATCTTGGGTGTTGCTGCTGAAGGAGTGTCGGTCAGCACCAAGTGGAACAACCTTATGATCCCAACACTGGCTGGAGGCGGTCAGAATGATGCTACAACTTACACTGGCGATAGTCTCACCTATGTGGATTCCGAGGGACGGCCCTGTCGTCGTGCCTTCACGCGTGTCAGTTCTAAGGATTGGTCACACGTTATTCAGTGCTATGGGGTTGCTAAACATCTCATTCTTGGTATCTGCGACCACCATGCTATCATTCTCTATTGCTTTATAACGGATATCGATCGCGAGGATGCCATCAGCGTTTCCTACTGTTTGAGTCACGTTGAGACATGAGTGGACTGGGATGCGCTTCAAGTTTTGGCGTTCTCAGCAAACTTGATGAGGAAAGCATGTAACTTGTCGGTGCTTGTTTCAGGAACAGCATTGTAGGTGGAAATTCGAATACCACCCACAGAACGGTGCCCCTTGAGGCCTGTGAGGTTCTCTTCACTGGCCTCTTTAATGAACCGCTCCTCGAGGCCGTCACCAGGAATGGTGAACACAATGTTCATACGACTACGCACGTCAGGCGAAACAACCTGCTTAAACACCGTGGGGTACTCGTCCAACAGGTCGTACAGCTTACCGGACTTGCGCTTGCTCTCCTCTGCCTGAGTCTCAAGTCCACCCTTGTTGAGAAGATAGTCCATATTGAGTTTGACAACATTGAGGGCAAACAGTGACAAAGTGTTGAAAGCCGAGTTGTTCTTGACAATGGTAGGGAACTCGAGGAACGTCGGAATGACAGGAATGTCGAGCTTGCGGAGCTCCTCAACTGGAGCCTGCGTTAACAGCGACTTTTTGATGATGTATAGAGCAACACCAGCCAGTCCGATGTTCTTCTGGGCTCCACCAAAGATAAGGCCAAACTTGGAAACATCGACAGGGCGAGATAGGAAATTGGACGACATGTCGGCAACGAGCTCGACGCCTTCTGGTACTTCGGGGATCTCAGGGAACTCGACTCCATGCACCGTTTCATTATCACAGTAGTAGACGAAAGCCGTTTCAGCCGGATCACTGAAATTCCAGGCCGATTTGGGTGGGATGGAACCAAATGCACCGGTGATAGAGGCCTCACGAGCATCAACAACGATATTCACGTCGATTCCAAGGCGCTTAGCCTCCTTGGCGGCATTGGCACTCCATGAACCGGTCACAAAGTAATCGGCTTTGCCCTTCTTGCCCGTCTTGGCAGCAAAAGCAGCCAGCATGTTACAAGGCACCGAAGCAAAGCCTCCCCAGCCTCCTCCCTGAGCAAAGAAGACCTCGTGGGTGTCTGGGATGTTTAGGAGCTTTGAGATCTTGGCCTTGGTGTCGTTGATGAGTTTTGTGGCAGGTGCAGAGCGGTGTGAAATCTCACCCACGCCAATGCCAATTCCCTCGTAGTTGATGAGATCAAGAGCCGCCTGTTGAAGCACCTCTGCGGGCATCAGTGCCGGACCGGCGCCGAAATAATGAGCCTGAGGCCGAGAAAGAGCATCCATTGTGTTAAGGAGATGTGCTGGTATAACGGACAGTCAAACAGTCTTTAAGTGATCAAGCTGTGATTGAGGATCCTGATTGAAACGCCGGGAAACCGTCAAAAAAAAAAGCCCACTCTGAAAAGAACAATGACCAATTGATTGAACAAATCAGTTGGTAAATGAGTCAAGCTGCCAAAGAGCTCAATATACTTAGCCGGCTACAGGGATAGCCGATAAAAAGCAATCCACAGAAATATGCTGTTATGATGTCCTGGTGGGCACGAAACCTTCAACCGTTTGGACGATTCATGGACAACGTGGGCCTTGTGAGCTTGAAGGAGCTCAAGGAGAGGAAAGACGGTCAGAATCGTGGCAGTTCACGGGCGGTGACACCGGATTCTCCGGGATCAGGCGCTCGTATAGCCAAGAAACCCCGCAAGTCGACCCAGAGAAATCTGTCGTTTGACGTTGATGAAGATGATGCTCCTACTTTGGTGCGGAAACGTGATCCAGGGGCCAACACAGCGAGCCTAAGGACGAAGAAGCAAGAAAGGCAAGAAGAGGTGCTTCGTGAACAAGCAGCACTTGACGAGGCGAAGCGGATCAAGGAAGAACGGGAAGAGCTCATGGTACTTCCATTTGTCTACTTTGAGGGCAAGACAGAGGCCAGCAGTATTGAGATTAAAAAGGGAGAACCCATTTGGTCAGTTCTCAGTAAAACGATGAAATGCCGTAAACAATTTCACCGAGCGACTGTGGATGATATTCTTCTTGTTCGACACAACATCATTATTCCGCATGTAAGTGCTTTGATCCACTGCAAACCCCGGAGGACTAACACAGAACTACGATTTGCACTATTTCCACAGCAAAAAGATTCAAACAAAGTTGGGTTCTTTATTTGATCTTGATGAACTCAGCAAAGGAGATGTAAGAGGAACTTGTTGGTCATGGGTGGATCGTCTAACAACAGCCTTCACATACAAAAGTCGTATACCGGCCATGGTATGAGCAAAACAAACATATATATCCGTGTAATATCTGGAAAGAGTTTCGACCTGATGTCGATGTGAGTTAAGAGGCTGATTTTTTTTAATGTTCATATGCTAACTCAGTATTTGAAGCTCGTTGAGCGAGATCGATTTGGATTCGTTCTTCACAAGCAAGTTCATTAAGTCAACCTCAAATTGAGGGCTATAAAATTGAAACTCTTAACTAAGATACTGTAATCTATTAATGCTGGAAAATAATGCAACAAAACAATGCAATAAAAAAGGGAGGTTTTGGCAGGGCCTGTGTTCGAGAACTTGACGAGGTTCGTCAACTCAAAACTTTGGCCGACGCTTACGAGCAGTGAATTTGGAGTCCTTGGCAACCATTTTGCCGCGCTTACGCATGAGTTCCTTCTTACGCATGATAAAGTCCTTGCGAGATTCATCGCCCTTTCTCTTCTTCTTTTGTACCTGTTGGAGAGCCGACTCGTCGAGCTTGACACCATCAAGGTTGATCTCCTGCTCAGATTGACCGGCAGACAACACCAGGTAATACTTTTTGTTTTTCTTGGACTCAGCGTCAGTGATGACAAGACCACCAGCAAAACCCGTGGCTTTGGCTGCACCGAGAATCTGCTCCGTCTGCTTTTCGTTTGTGGGGTAGAATTGACAAACGACTTTTCCTCCACGCTTTAGTGACGCGTACAGAGTCTGGAAAAACGTCATGAGACGTTTCTTGGGGTCTGCTGTCGATGTATCGGCATTACACAGCCACTGAATAGCACTAATACTGATGGCGGCATCAAAGGAACCAGCACGGAATGGCACTCCACAGCCCATGTCAGCAAGGAAAAGATCACCCTCAACATCACGATCAATGGCGTTGGCTAACATGGAAACGGAGATATCCATTCCAACCCAAGTATGACCCTCCTGTGTGAGGATTTCACCCGAAAGACCGGATCCACAGCCGATATCGAGGATATGCTGACTTGGAGGCACATTAAGAAGTTCCAGAGCTCGCAACGTCATCTCCGCCTGGATGTGTTGAACACGGCTTGAAGTCGTGTACTTCTTGGACTCGTCATCATTATAGAAGATCTCGGGTGGGGCTGTATACTCTGGTCTCGACATATTGGGCGTCTAAAACCGTAATTGTAAGTTCAAAAGAGTTGAATCATGGAGAAGAGAGACGAGCCAGAATATATTTTTCTATGCGGCTCAGAATCTTTTCAGCCGGACAAACACGATGAATACGACGGAGAGGGCCGAAACCAATTAATCGACGGGGTACCTAAGCGGTATCCTATCAAGGTGACTAGTTCAAGTGACCTTTTATTAGTTCCCATATCAGTCGATTCTTCTTGAACAGGTAACTAACCTTTTTTTTTCGTTGGTTGGGCCTCGGAATCATCGGCCCGACTTTATCTGATTAATGTCCCATCTCGGGCATTTTCATGACCGTTGAGCCGAATCCTCCCCACCAAAACCCATTGGAACCTCGCACTTTCTACTCCGTCTTCCCATCTCATCGGCTCCATCGGAACGACCGGTCGGACACACCGGAACCCGTCTCAATTTTTTCTTTTGCCTCGACCAATCAGCACCCAGCATCTATTTACCGCTGGGCCGTTGCGCTTCTTGTGGTCCTGCATTAACCCTGCATCGCCCTTTCCCCACCATTTGGTCCGTAACCTTCGGCATCAGCTGGTCTTTGTAGCCGAGATAACGCGCGCATCGATTCCAAGACCCAAGTATAAATAGAGGGCCTGTCCCGACGGATCATTTGCTCGACTGTTGTTATTCTTCGCTGTCTGTTGATTCCATTGACCTTTTACTACTTTCATTGGGTTCCGGATCCTGCCCCATTGATTTCTCAACTTGACTTCGATTGCTTATCTCCAATTCCTCTGGCTAGTAATTGGTTCACCGTTTGTCATATTTCGTCGTCATTCTCAAGTGAATCTACTCAGAAGACTTGATTCTTCTTTACTCTTCATTGACGACGTAAGCTTCAAGACATTGCAACATTACCCCAACAACATCTCATCGCTATCTTCACGACGATCTTTCTCGTTTCTCTCCGAGTCTGACGCTGCATTACTACACTTTATTCTTCTTCTCTCTTCATCGACGACTTCTCTCTTCATTGACGACATCTCAACGTAACCTGAACGACACCTCAACGCAATCCTCCTCGTTTCTCCTCCAGCCTGAAGTTTCATTATTCTCATATCATCACCCACTTTGACATATTCACTTCACAATGAGTCCTCGCAAAGGTAACACCGATAGCCCTCCACTGGACGGACTTCTGGATGATGACCTGACCAGAATCCGCGAACATCTAGCTTTCGACAATGCCTACGACGACAGTGCTGTGTCGACACCGACTCAGAACCATACGAGCCCCGGCGCTAACCCATTTGATTCCCCATCAGCTCTGGCTCGTCAAATGTCAGATACCTCGGCAATCTCTTCTCACAGGCTTGAAACAGCAGCTGTCATTGTCGAAAAGAAGGACAAGAAGGGCTCTAAACGGTATCGGTTCCGAAATGTCAACAAACTGGCACAGGAAAGCATTCTCGAATCAAAGGCAAGCCGGTCCTCGACCTTTTTCGGGTTCTACACACTGTTCTGGATAACAGTGGCCGTCTTCATCAGTCGGAGTCTCATTTACAACTACATCCGCTCCAACCAGTTGCTGGGCACTAATATAACGAACATTCTACGCCGCGACCTCATCAAGATCGCGATTACCGATCTCGGCATCTATCTGGCATCCTACTTCGTCGTCTTTTGGCAATTAGGTATCAAGGCCGGAATCCTCGACTGGAATCGTCTCGGTTGGATCGTCGAACACACCTGGCAAGCACTGTTCTTGGGCTTTATCCTGTGGTTCAATGAGTACATGAAGTTCCCATGGATCGGCTGCGTGTTTCTCCTGTTGCATGGCCTTGTCCTCCTCATGAAGATGCACTCATATGCCTTTTACAATGGGTACTTTTGGGGTATCAAAGACGAACTCAAGCACTCTCTAGCACTACTCAAAAAGCTACAGGACAAGCCTGATGTTGATCCCAAGATCATTGAAAACCTCCAAACTAAGGTCGACTTCTGTGTCGAGGAGATCAGCAAACAGTCGGCGACTATCGAGTTCCCTGCCAACATCACATTGTCCAACTACTTTCAGTACTCGATGTTCCCGACACTTGTGTATCAAGTCGAGTACCCACGGACTCCCGATATCCGCTGGTCGTATGTGTTTGAGAAGACATGCGCGACCTTTGGAGTGTTTCTGCTCATGATCATTGTTGCTGAGAACAATTTCTTCCCCATTGCAATGCGAGCCATGGAATTGCGCGATCATACTCTTTATGACAAGGTCATGTCGTACCCTCTCATTCTGCTTGACCTCATCCCGCCATTTCTGCTCATGTATCTTCTTGTTTTCTACATCATCTGGGATGCCATTCTCAATGGTATCGCCGAGCTCACTAGGTTTGGCGACAGGCAATTCTACGGTGAATGGTGGAACTGTGTGACTTGGGATCAGTTTGCTAAAGACTGGAACACTCCTGTTCACCATTTCTTGCTGCGACACGTGTATCACAGCAGTATTTCGGCGCTGCACCTCTCCAAAGCAGAGGCTACATTTGCAACATTCTTGCTGTCGGCACTTGTTCACGAGCTTGTGATGTTTTGTATATTTAAGAAACTGAGAGGATATCTGCTGATACTTCAGATGTGTCAACTGCCATTGATCTGGTTATCGCGGACGCCCTTCTTAAAGGAGCGGTATGTGCTTGGAAATGTCATTTTCTGGCTCGGAATCGTCACTGGTCCATCCATCATGTGTTCTCTGTATCTGACATTCTAAAGCCGTCATTTGTCAATGACAGGAGCTTGTATATGTGCTGCTTGATATGGTTGATAGGCGACTATTGTGTACTGTACTGAAGGTATATAGTTGAAGGGCTTTATTCACGGGTAAACTTGGAAACATTGACTGTATAAGTCTACCGAATCCAATGAAACATCTACTGAATCTACCGAATCCAATGCTATAGTTCAACTTAACCTTCCATGACTTGGTTCTATGATAAATATGTACAAAAAACGGTCCGACTACCAAGTCAAGTCCTAACGATAGATATCGTCAAAGGGCCGAGTATCGGCAAAACACGAGTCAAAAACCTCGTTGACAACTCGAGCAGCCTCTTCGTCACTTTTACAGTTGGGGTTTCCTCGGACTGATAGAGTGGCTCGCCGCCGAACACAGGCCTGATGTCCTCGAGAGATGTTCCAGATGCCGTTACGAACAACCTGGTTCATTATACGACACTCGCCGGAAAGACTGGATGCTCGGATCTCTGAGCACGCATGATGACGAAGATTCATCCAGTCAACATCAAACTTGCAATGGTCGTAAGCGTGCACCATTTCATGTGCTAATGTGTCTTCAAGATGCCATTTGTTGCGGATTCGGTTCTGGCACAACATGATCCCAAGCTCAGGATGAAAGCCTCCAGCCTTGGTTTCATCACACACATCACAGATGATGTTACGAGGACCAATATTACCACCGACTTTGCCTATCTGGTCCGCTAGAAACCGCACCGTAGGACTGAAGTTGAGCATCCAGTCGCGATACTCGTAGCATGACTTGCACTGAGTATCTGTGACTTTGGCCGCCAGATCCTGCTCATATTTGACTTTCTCCTGCTCCGTGAGTCCAAGCCCCGTTTTATACTGAAGTGTACGTCGCCACCACTCGAACCCCTCAGGGATCTCGCTTGTCATAGCGTTCAGTACCGGGGAACAGGGTAGATGGTGAAGTGAAAAATCCCAAAAGCGAATATTCTACTTGGCATCTTCACCATCTCACTGAGAACTGATTCAAGCATCGGACACTGTACAACATGACGTCGATTACGCCGATGACGGCTACAGACCTGCTGAATCTCAACTCTGTCAACCTTGACGTGCTCACAGAGAACTATCATATTGGCTTCTACCTTCAGTACCTTTGCGAATGGCCAGCAATGTTCTTCAAGTCGTCAAATCCTCAGGGTCGCTGTACCGGATATATGATGGGGAAATCCGAAGGTAACGGACCAGAATGGCATTCTCACATCACAGCAGTCACTGTTGACTGTGATTACCGGCGATTGGGTCTTGCACGAGATCTTGTGAACCAGCTCGTGCTATGCTCTGAAGAAGCTTCGCAGGACTGCTACTTTATGGATCTCTATGTTCGAGCCACTAACAAACTGGCAATTGGCATGTACAAGAAGCTTGGTTTCGAAGTATTCCGGCGTGTTGTAGAGTACTACATGTCAGATAATCCTGAAGAAAACGAAGATGCATTTGGTGAGTCCTCCTCAGTGGTAGATGATTCACAGCCTATACTAACGAAGATATGAGAAAGCCTCTTAAACGAGACGTTGCTCGAAAGAGTCTCAAAAAGTCATCGTACACAGAAGAGTCTCCACACTATATCTATCAGTACAACAAGGAGGCTTTAGTGTGGTAGAACCAGAGGTCGACATGAATATGAAAGGAACGACGAATGGATGACGACGAGAATATGAAGAGGAAGAAGATGAAGACGAGAAGAAGGCGAAGCGGAGTATAAAGACGAAGACGGAGACGAATAAGACGAAATATGAAGACGAATATGAAGACGAAGGGGAAAAGATCACTGCACTTGACTCAAGAAATGTGAGAGTTTATTAATTGACCAAAGATGATCGACTCTGGTCGCGTATTGTAACAGTCATTTGGATGACTTCGAGCCCAGAAATGGGTCATCATTCGTGCTTGAAAATACAAACTGCATGGGACCGCACTGCAAATATACAGGGTCATAGCAGGCACTTGCTCGGTCCACCGATGCATTCGTGACTGGATGGACAAATGTAAGCGTGTGACTCAGTCGACAACGACACCAAAGTGCAGGAGGAGCCCAATCAGCTATAGCAGCTACCTTTTTAAGCACAATGACGAGAAACTTGTGAATAGTGCCATTGGATGGCGCTAGGCGTCTTGAGCGCGGAACTGTACAGAAACAATTCTTGAACGCCTCTGAGCTTGTACAGTAAACCTCATAGACATCATCGACGCGAGACGAAGCTATGGAAAAGCGAAGATAATAGTGAACTACAAATGCGAGACCAGCCACAGCCTGTGAACTGTCAAAATGCTCCCATACTTGTGAATCACGAAGGTCTTTCAAAGATGCCACTGCCACGTCTGCCAATGGTACGTATCGAAACAGCGTTATAAGGCACACCGAGATATCATACAGTCGTTGCTGACGTTCGTTATTTGTTACACCCTGTGTGCTGTTGAGCTTTTCATAATCGAGCAACTCCTGACGGATGAGTCCTAGGAAGTCTGGATGCTGCTTAGTGAGGGTCATTAAGAAGTCGAGACACGAAACGGGTCAGCTGGAAGATGCCTGTAAATGTGATGAACCGAGGAGGTGCGAAAAAAAGAGGTGTAAGAACACGAAAATGTACCGAGATCACTCAAAGTATAAAGGTGAAGGTGGTATTATGGGGATCAAGTTTATGGGTCTCCCTATTGAACCAACATCTACAACAACTAAAAGATGATTTATATGCTTCTTTTGAATAGAAGAATTATTCCAATCATTTCTTCGATAACACGGTATTATAAAGCGTCACTATAATAACATGGTGGACTTATTAATGACCAATTTGTCTACTTCGAGGACCTTAAGAGAGTCTCTACTAGCTGCAATGACTAAGCTTTATCTATAGGTTGAGTCATTACTTACGTCACGAGCACGCGTACCCGTTATAGGGATATCCCTGTAACGACCACAACTCCACTAAAATAAGCTTCCTGGATCTTCTGTCACTTGCATACTGTTTGAACCAACTGTTTTATCAAAGATGCTACAACTGCTGGCTCTTGCTGCCTCGCTTTTGAGCGCTGTTCTTGCTGAGGACGAGTTCAAGGCCTTTGAACCCGAGGCTGGTGCCGCGCCTCAGGCCACTGGGTGAGTAATGCGTGGGTGTTTGTGGAGGGGGGAGGCTGAGTCCCCGCAAATTTGAAGTGCGGAGAAGAATCTGGAGTCTACTGCTGCTGAGCGAGCAATTGGGCCGTTAGTCGTTGCGAAACTCTGTAATTGGGATATTTGACAGTATCCAATGGTGTTTACGATTGAATTGTGTTGCCAAAATTGCTGTCTGCTTTCAACTCAACAGGTTGAGAGCGCTTTGCGCCAAGTTGCGCAAGTTTGTGCAATTGAACTTCGTGCTCGTTTTGTATCATCTTCTTGAGTTACTCTCGGGTTCATCTCGGACTTTGTCCAGCTTTTAGTAGACTCTAGCTTTATCCGTGTCTTCTGGTTGCTCTTTGTTGCCATTGTCTCTAACCTTCAGATCCACCTTCATGGCTGCGGCTAGTAACTTTGTTACTCCCGAGGTGTGGAACAACATGACGATTCGTGAGCGTCTGTTTGCTTACGACTGGCAGAAGGAGCGTCTCATCTTTCTGTCCATCTGTGGTTACGTGGTTCTCCACTACATTGGAGTTCGTGTCAACCGTGGAAAGGTGTCCGGCTGGATCAAGTCGCACCGTGAGGTGCTGTCACGACAGTTTTACCAGGTCGGTGTGTCCAAGAACACCGACTCGTCTGCTGATGACATTGCCCTTGCTGTGTCGGATGCTTCGACGGCCTTCACGACGTATGCAACGGGCCGTGAGAATATTCGCAGCGTGCGTGTGCAGTTCCGTCTTTTGGGCCGCCAGAACTTTATTACTCTGTCCATGGAGTACGTCTCGGCCATGTTCTTCCAGGGTTTCCAGCCTCGTGATGAAATTGACGTTGTTATCACGCCGACTGACCCCAAGACCATTGAGCCATTCATTTTTGCTGTTGTCAACAAGGATGAGATGCGTCGCGCTCGTGAGCAGAAGTACTACCTTTCACTCACGCGCACTGTCGACTCTCCTCGTCTTCCCGAGTACCTGACATTTATGAGCGAGAGTGCTGAGGTCAATGATGCCATGCTGGCTTGTAAAGAGCTGTTTGACATTCTGCCTGAGGCCGAGTCGATCTTGGATTTCATTGCCATTACTGATCTGCCCGACACCCAGCCCGAGTCTCTGAGCGAGCTGCAGCCCAACCCCCGCATTGTCGTGTCGCTCAAGTTCCCTTCCAACGAGAAGGACTCGGCGACGTCTGCCAAACTGCTGGATGCTGTTATCAACCTTGTGGACCTATTGGCTACCAAGAAGCCGTGGCGTCCCGAGGTTGTCAAAAAGGTTCGTGCTACTCGTGAGGCCGAGACCAAGAAGTTGCAGAAGGCTCTGGACAATGCCAAGGCCGAGGAGCTTGCTATCAAGAAGGCCGAGGCCAAGCGAGACGCCAAGGCTGCTCAGAGTAAGCTTTCTCCGGAGGAGCAGCGCAAGGCCGACTTGAAGGCCCGTGAAAAGGAGGCTCGCAAGCAGCGCAAAAACCAGATGAAGCGTGGCTAAATGGAGCTTTTTGATTTTGGTCTTGTTTGACACTTTTGTTTGTAAGATACTAACTTTTCCCCCTCTACAATTAGCCGACCATTTTACGATAAAACTGAACAATTTTGTTGTGAAATGGTAACAATAATATGTCAATACGCTTCTAGATGTTCGTGGTCGTCTCTGTTGCTTGTAGCATAGTTCAATCTTTACATCTACAGATTCTACGAAATTAAACTGGTACAACGGCTCATTTGCCAATAAATATCTTTAAGCAGTGCCCTTGAGAACAAGAATCACTGTGTCGCCACGAAGAAACATTTTGCTGATGAAACGGTCCTTGTTGACGGGTTTTCCCTTCTTTCCCTTTGCATTGCGAGGAGTTTCTGTCCACATCTGAGTTAGTATTAAATCATCGTGTCGTTCATCACGATATACTGACCTCTTTGACGTTCTCAAGAACCATGTTGGAATGACGGTCAAACGCCTTGACTCGTGCAAGTAGCTTCTTGTTGTTTCGGCATGAAATCAACACTTGTGTATGGTTCTGAACCGCGCTCTGGAGAAGAGACAGTGGTCCATTGTTGAACTCGTACTCCTCGAGTTTGGCGAGCTCGACATCAGTCAATTCGGACCTCGGGCGTCTTAGTAGCTCACTTTGTTAGGAATGTGTGCTAGACACATGAATATAAACGATTACTTACGACATAGTTGATAGTAGAGTGAAGTTGAAATGTTCACAAAATGCTCATGAATAAATGCTTCAAAAGTGGTGACGGCCGGGTAAGTAAGTTGGTATAGTCAAAATGCTCACTGAATAACCAAAAAGTGGTGACTTCCGGGTAAGTAGAATGGTAGGTATGAACAGTGATGAGTTACTATGTAAATGATAGACACAAATGCTAAAATGCCAATGAAATTAATAATAAATACCAGATGTAAGTCTGGGAATTTGAAGACGTTTGTATCTGTTATCTCCTTTTAGGCCTTCCCCGTCAACTTCCAGCCTCGACCAACAGGCGTCTTAAATGACTCTATCCATCCTCCTCCAACACAATCATATAGAACCCATTCCAAATTGAGTCCTCCAAACTGGTACCAAAATTGCTTGTTGCTCTCCCATTTAGTAACAAGCTGTGTTTCAAGAGCTTCTTTCCAGGCCTGCTTTTCAAGAGCCTTGATGACCCATGCTCGCGAATTGTTGGTCAACTTGAGGAACGAGCCAATGTTAGGCAGAGAGATGTTAAACACATCCAAAGTTCCCGGGTTTAATGTGAGAAACCCACATGCAAGAATAAGACTCTTGTCGATTTTCTGTCCACTGGCGTTGATTTCGTCGGCAGAAAGACTGATGGCAGAAGGTTTGGATCGGAGAACTTTCTCCAGATTACGCAGACAACTAGCCATCTCCTCATTGCCAGCCTCTTGTGCTCTCAGATTCGACTCATATAGCATTTGATAGAAATCTTCGGCGAAAACAAGTACATCGCTCGAGTTGATCTGATTCACTACCAAGCGACGCAGTTTGCCCTGTTCACACATGGCCCGTACCTCTCGATCCACATAAGTGGCTCTATCAGGAAACACTCCATAAAGATGTGTTGTCAGCACAGCACGAGGAACATCTTTAGTACGAAGTGTGTATACTTTGCCACGACCTTCGCGACCCAGTCCCTTTTCAGGGATAGGAGGCCACCTTCGGTCCAGTACAACTTTAATAGCTTCAAGAATCGACGAAAAAGAGTCTGCTGATAGTCTCCATTCCAAAGGACTAGGTCCTTGGTTCATCAGGCGTTCCTGGCTCAGCTCCGACCGTGCCTTACGAATCGATCTGTTCTCCTCGACCTGCTGGAGAAACGCTACATCCGACGGCATCAGCGGTAATTGAGCCCGTTTTGTGCTCCGTTTACGGATTTTCGAAGTCAAAGATGCCGTGAGTCTCATCCTTAACTGTATAATGACTCCTCCTCTCGTCACTCTTCTCCCCAGCTAGGAGTTTATAGGCACAAGCTTTCAAACAGAGTTCATTTAAGCGAATATATTGTACAGGAGGCGGTGAAGGCAGGGTAATTAGACCCTGCGTTACTGCACGCAGATCAAGAGCACGAGGTCCTTCCCGTTGTACTATTTAACAGTTGTTTGTCCCGCTTTTCTTTCTTCCTTTTACTCTTTAATTTTCAGGGTATAAAGGAACTGATAGTCGGTTTTAAAGGTTGCTGCAACCACAAGCACGCGGTGCCGTTGGTTCCGCTTTATTCTGTCAACCTTAGGGAAACCGGGGCTTGTGCTACGGTCCGCTCCCAGTCTCGTCGTCGTCATGAAGCTGCTCTCGCTATGGACATTGGGCGCTCTCGTCCTTCACATCACCGCCTGTGGTGTTGGGTATGTCATTCCTCAAACTCCGTCGCTTGTCCTTTTCTAACACAGCGTGCACCTGGCGGTGGCTCATCGCACCCTCCCATTCCTTCCCGATGCCATGAAGGACTATGAACCGGCCGTGCGCGCCGGCGCTTTCTTCCCCGATGCTTTTTACTCTTGTATGGGGTATTCAGATGCTGCTGAAGATGCCCATTGGCCACCGTTTCTTAAAACTGCCGTTGCTTATTGGCATGAGAAGTATGGCAAGTCAACCAAACACCACTCTGAGCAAAACTTCCCGCCACAACATCCGGATCGATGGCATCTGCGGTCCTGGGGATCAAAGGTCGCTGACAAGGCACAATCTCTGTTTGGATTGGGCGCTGATCGCGTTGTCGTGGAGTCTCACCAGACCCGTGACAAGCAGGTTCTTCGGGCCTTTCTATACGGAGTCCTCACACACCAAGTTGCCGATGTATCGTGGCATTCTCTAGGCGTACAGCAAGGACTTCTTCGAATGCTGGCAAACCGCGAATTCGGCGGCGATATGTCAGAAGCTCACAATGTGCTGGACACTGGTGGAGATATGATTTTTGTTCGTCAGATGCTTGAGAGCGGCCTCGACCTTGAAATGTACGAGGGTGACTGGGAGTATCCTACTGAGGACATACTCGAGATCCTCTACAGATCCGGATACTCGGTGAGTCCATCCGAGCTCGATTACTGCATGTTCCGTGGGCGAACGGCAATTCGAGCAGAGCTTCAGGTTGCCGAACGGGCGTTTATGCCATACGCACGCCGGTCGCCGCTTCTATTTGAACACATTAACGACTATTACCTTGGAGGCGTCAATGAAATTACCTTTGCATCGCGCCACTGTGCCTATGAGCTGACGAACTGGTTTCACTCTGGGCCCCAGGAAGATGCATGGGGGCTGTGTGAGATTTACGAGGGAATGAAGCGACATGCAAAGAACGGAATCCATCTGAGTACACAGCTTCACGACACTCCTGAAGAGTTTATTCAGCACCATGGCGAACCTCAACTTAGCCACACCACGTCGGACATTGAAGAGCCTGTAGCACCTCACTTACAGATCGTCACCGTCAATGGAGAGGAAGCCTTCACTATGTTGACAGCAGGTACAGTCCAAGCTGGTTTTGGAGCCTCTGTGGCCATTGGAAACTTCCTCAAGGGCAGGCCATGTCTTGCGATTTCTGCTCCCTACGAGTCTGTCAAGAAGAAGAAAGCAGGGGGAGCAACTATTGAATCAAAGCCCTTTGAGCCGAGAGGAAGTGTCTATGTGATTGATCTAGGTCAGTTGCACGTCTCCAAGAACTTGCCTCCTGCCTCTCCTGCCACGAGGCTGGAGCTGGCATCGGCAGGGTCGAGCTATCAGTTCAACGAAAGATTTGGGTCGTCGCTAGTTACTTTGCGTCTGCTCGACGGAACAGAAATACTAGTTGTGTCACGCCCTGGTTTATCACGAGTCGATTTTTTCTACGAGAATCGCAATGTGTTCAACATTTTGTGGAATGGAGCAGCAACAAAGTACGGATCTGCTGGGCTGAAACTTGTCGGGGAATCTCTAGCAGTCGGCGATCTTGATGGTGATGGAGTCGACGAGCTCATTGTTGGATCTCCATTTGTCGATATCAAGGGCAGAGTCCAGACTGGTGAGGTATACGTTGTCAATGGACTGTCGTTGCAGCAGTTATTCTCATTGGCTGTTAAAAGTGTGGAGCCTCTGGATGTCGATATTCGAGATGTTGTTCAGAGGGGACTGCAGATCCCCAATTCGGACAGCAACAATTATAATCTGTTTGGTTCAAAGGTGGCAGTAGTGTCGCGAGGCACTCGACAAGTTCTGCTGGTTGGGGCTGAAGGTGTCGGAAAAGTGTACGGGTTTGACCCTCGCAACGACTATGCACTGGTATTTGTGCTATCAGCCAAGTCACGAGGCAGTGATTTTGGTGGTCGGATGCTAGCTACGAACGATGAAGGATGGATCGCAGTAGCAGACTCACGCCAGGATATTGTTTCTCCCCGAACAGGACGCATCAGGTGTTCTCAGTGCGGTTCAGTGTATCTATATCGATTAGCTCAAGGAGACGAGGACTGGGTATCATTGGAGCGGAAAATTGACAATGAAGACGGCACTGCGTTTAGTCGGTTTGGATACGAGGGTCAATTTGTTGGCAATGAACTGTACATCTGTTCACCACATGGTAACACTGAGCAAGGATCGGTGTGGAAAGTTGATGTTGGCAATTGGGATCTTGGTGTGCATACTGTTGTTGCAAGTGGACCAGCACCATTCAGCAATGGCTTTGGTGGATCCATAGCAGCTGCTGTTCTTGATGGAACGTCTGTTGTAGCAGTTGGACTTCCATATCATGGCTATGATGTTTCTGGATGGCTTCAAGGAGCTGTAGCTGTGTACACGGATATCTGAGAGTACTGTTATGGGGGGGGGGGGGGGGGGGGGAAAAATGG
>JAKTUT010000021.1:0-140413 GCA_030556845.1 Sugiyamaella floridensis | reverse complement strand
GGGAAATAAGGCTATTAAGTACGTTTTTTTTTGAAAATAAGTTATGAGAAATGCATTGTCATTGAAGTCGTAAAGGTTCAAAGTCGTGAAGGTTGGTTCAGCAAAAGTCAGGCAATTGAACCAGCTCTTGGACTAAAGGTGAGAGTCATCCGACCGTAGATGTTTCCCTGGGGTTTTTGAGTCTCTGATCCCCATTCTGAGCATAGATCACGGCACTTTTGGATGAGAAGATTTCGTCTCTCAACATCAAGCTCAGAAAGCTCTCTACGGCGTTGACCATGCTTGGCTTCTAGAACCAGTTGTAAAGTATGACCACGGCCAAGAACCGATTTGATGGCCTGTTTCTTCTGACTCGTAAGATCACTGAGTGCAATATTCCAAGATACTGGTATATCCTTGATTGTTGGAGGTTTGTGTTTCTTTGGTTTGGCGGGTTTGTCCTTTTTAGATGATGCAGTCGAAATGGCAGTCACTTTACAAACAACTTCTGGATCCGTATCTTCAGTACCAGCCTGGAATTTGACAACGACTAGTTCATGACGGTTTTTATCCAGATATTTGTTTACAAAGCGCTTGACTGGGATATCTTTGGCAAATATACCGTTTTCATCAATAATGCTGACAAGTCCTGAATGTGGGACCAGTTTATGGATGTCAATATTTTTCTCTGATTTGGCGTGATTGAGGCGCGCAAAAAAAAGATGTGATGCATGTGATGAGATTAAGATGGTAGGAAGTGATTGTGGGATTGTGCGGAGCACTGGACGTGTCGATAATAGCATCCGCAGAGCCATTTTTTTGTTCAGTTTTACTCAGGGGTAAAACGAGTCGGAAAACGTTGAATAGAATCTAGGGCAGGGAAAAAGCCAATGTTCAGGGTATGGGAGTAGACGGCTAGAACCAGGGTACGGGCCCGGTATATACCGCAAGATCCTACCTACCCCATCCACCCAATGAAAGCGCAACTTTAACGGGCTTATCCGACATAATAATAAACCTGTTAAAGGCACGTGGCGTTAGTGGCTAAGAATAAGCATATAGTTGGACGATCTTTATGCATAGAAAGAAAAAAAAATGTGGGCAGTCTCAAGGAATTCTCCTATACCGCAGAGTGGCTAATGAGCAGCTAGTAATGCGCGTTGTCACGTGATCCGGAGGCTAGTTGACAGTTGGTTGCAGTACAACAGGGATGGATAATGCTTGATAGAAAAATGACGCGCCACTTTGTTGCCGAGCTCGGCACTTGGCACTTGGCAAATTTCTCTAGATATGATTAGTTGTCGATAGTTGAAGCGTTCTTAACCTTCAAAACTTAAGATGACGGCATATTCCTTTAAGCGCGGTAGTCCTCAACATTGGGACTAATCCATATGGAGTAATTTTCAACATTGGTTGTGTCAATTTAACTCTTCCGTATTCGTCAATCCCACCGTTAGTCGGTGGCTGTGATTCGCTTAACCAGCAGTCAAATTCGGTTATCCGGTCAGCAGCATTGTTCTCGACTCATACATCCATCCACGTCATTGGTCCTACTACTCCATTATTCCACCACCCCACCATGGTACCATCCACTACCCCGCACTTGAAATCCCTGTCGTCACAAAAAAAAACTCTAAGCCCACTCTAGCTTTTACTCCACTAGAATGTCTACTCCAGGATTGTTTGCTTTGCTTCATCGCAACGCCCCAACTTAGCGTCAGACCCCAACCCCAACTGTCTCGTCACCGGCGGGGAAATGATGCAATCGCTGGTGTGCACCGCCGACTGCATGATCAAACTGCTCCGCACGCGCGGATGAAAATCTCAGCGGCTGCCACCGGCCGAACCTCACAATTATGGGCATGTCCGGGGTTCACTTGTACGCACTGTAAAATCCATGTACTCGTATATTTATGTACAGTTCCGTTTGAACCAATGAGATTGGATCTAGAATCGTTTGGTTTAATAGTGCGTGCCGCATCCGGTGCGGATCCATTGTCTCTTTATACGCTTCTCTTCTCCTCTTCTCAGCCAATTGGCCCTCGCGCAACTCTGTGGCTCGCGCCACCAGATCGTGGCAATTCTTGTGGCTCGAGTCATCGCCGATTGTGGCGGTTTGTGGCCACTACAACCGTTGAACCGCTTTAACTTTGTCCCCTTCTCCTTGTGTTCGCCCTCCAGCCCGTACAGCTGCTCATGCATCTGCAAAAAGCAACCATGGAAAATCTCTGCGATTGCATCACCGATGCGTGACTTGACGTTATCCGGTGCAAAAAACTGGCAGCCGCCGAGGCTAGGCCAAAAAATGATCTGGCTGTGGCATCGTTTATAAGCAAGCGTTGATCCTGCTTATTTCAAGTCTTTTTATTATACGACTTTCTGTTTCCTCCAACTTTTTTGTTTGGTTGTTTGGGTGTTCTCTTCACTTGGCTGTTTAATTCATCATGGATAACTTTGCTGAGCTCGTTGCTGAGACCCCCGAAGAACATGAGCGCCAATTACAGGAATCTCCCTCGTTCAACGGCGGATTCGGCTCTATAACTCCTTATGATGAGCCTCCTGTACGCATCAAGGACTTCACCGACTATATTTTTGCCGATATCCCGGGTAAAGCCAAAAACTACGTCGTGTCGCTGTTCCCCATTGCTCGGTGGATCTACAGATACAACTTTATGTGGTTGACTCAGGATCTCATTGCTGGTCTTACTGTTGGAGCTGTTGTTGTGCCTCAGGGAATGTCTTACGCCAAAATCGCTACTCTTCCTGCTCAATATGGTCTCTACTCTTCGTTTGTCGGTGTTCTCATCTACTGTTTTTTCGCTACCTCGAAAGATGTGTCAATTGGTCCTGTCGCTGTCATGTCCCTTCAAGTCTCAAAGGTCATTGCCAATGTCGTCAAACACCACCCCGAATATGCTGATAACCCTGTGCCTATTGCTGTCGCACTGTCGTTGCTATGTGGTTCCATTGCCCTAGGAATCGGTCTGTTGCGTGTCGGTTTCATCCTCGAGTTCATCCCCATGCCTGCTGTGCTTGGTTTCATGTCTGGTTCCGCCTTCACCATCGCCATGGGTCAGGTACCCGGTCTGTTTGGTATCTCGAAGCTGTTTAACACGCGTGCTGCCACTCATTTGGTTGTCATTCACACTCTGCAGAACCTCAAGCACTCGACTCTCGATGCTGCCTTTGGCCTCGTGCCCCTGTTCCTTCTGTACTTTGCCCGTTGGCTCTTTGACTACCTCGGCAAACGTTACCCACGTTATGCGCGTGCGTTTTTCTTTGCCTCGGTCTTGCGTAATGCTGTCATTATCATCTTCTGTACCCTCATTGCTTGGGGTATCTGCCGTCACAAGGACAAGAAGGATTACCCCATTTCCATCCTTCTCACTGTTCCTCGTGGTCTCAAGGATGTTGGAAACCACCCTCTCAACCGCAAGCTTGCCTCTGCTATTGCCACAGAACTGCCCATCTCGACTGTAATTCTACTCATGGAGCACATTGCTATTGCCAAGTCGTTTGGACGTGTCAACGATTACCGTATCAACCCGAACCAGGAGCTCGTGGCTATTGGCGTCACCAATCTTATTGGCACCTTTTTCAACGCCTACCCTGCTACTGGATCTTTCTCGCGATCGGCTCTCAAGTCCAAATGTGGTGTCAAGACTCCTCTGGCTGGTATCTTTACTGGAGTCGTCGTTCTCGTTGCTATCTACGCACTTACCGGTACTTTCTACTACATTCCTAATGCCACGCTGAGTGCTGTCATTATCCACGCCGTCACCGACCTCATCACGCCGTGGCACGTCACCTGGCGTTTCTGGAAAACGTCGCCGGTTGACACGGTCATCTTCATTGGTGCTGTCTTCCTGTCGGTGTTTGTCACCCTTGAGTCGGGTATCTACTTTTCGTTTGGTGCCTGTATGGTGTACATGCTTCTTCGTTTTGCTTTCCCCACTGGCGACTTCCTCGGCCGTGTCGAGATTGCCCAGATTGAGAACCCTCAGCTAGCTGAGGTTGTAGACGATTCCACGGCGGCTGTGACTGCTACTGGCAAGGTTTCGCCGGCCGGCTCGGTCAAATCTGCTGAGAAGAAAAATGCCTACACGTACCGTGTTGGAGAAGTATCTGGCGTCTCCCAGCCCCGTATCTTCCCTCGCAAGTACAAGTGGGTCCCATTGACAAATCGCAACATCAACAAGCACGTCGAAGTGCTTCCTCCGCCCCCTGGTGTCATTGTATTCCGTCCCAACGAGTCGTTTACCTACCCCAACTGCTCACGTCAGCTGGACAAGCTCGTGGAGCGGGCTCGCCGCGACACTCGTCCAGGTATTGATCCGACGCGCGCTGTTAAGCTCGGAGACCGAGCCTGGAATGACCACGGACCGCGTAAGCGTGTGTATGATCCCAACAACTTGGACTCGCGCCCTCTGCTGCGTGCCGTTGTGTTTGATTTCTCGGCCACTCCTCACATTGATCTGACTGGAGTCCAGGCTCTCGCTGATATCCGTCAGGAACTCAACAAGTATGCTGATCGCGAAGTTGAGTACCACTTTGTTGGTATTCTGTCGCCCTGGAGCCGTCGTGCTCTGATGGCGGACTCGTTTGGAGGTCACAATACTGCCACTCGACCTGAGCGTCACTATGTAGAGGTTGCTGTTCGTCATGCTGCTGGCGCCAATGTTGGAGATGAGGAAGATGTTGACAAGAAGCGCAAGGCCAAGTACCGTGATGAAGAAGAACGTGATACTTCGTCGTCTGTGACTGCGGATGGTGAGTACGTTCCTATTGTCGGAACAAACACTCCGTTCTTCCATCTCGACATTCCTGACTTGGATATCTCGCACCTCGAGAGTCGATGATTTTGTTGCTTTGATTGTTTTGATTTGATTTGTTAATTAATGTCGTGACGATTTGATGTAATTGCAATTTATTTTGTTCAATCTGTTGACAGTTGAGTTTATTTGATAGTCGTGAAGTTAGACTTGTGGGTTTGTAGACAGTACGATGATATGAACATTGTGATAATATGAATCAAAGACCTTGAGAGAAAGACCATGAGACTCAAAAGATTGGATAGTTTTGAAGTTGGGTGTACTTTGTGTAGAGTCGTGAAGTGTGATTCAAACTGTTTGGCATGATCTCGATAAAATACTTGATGGTATACTCTGTAATACTATGAATTAAGGGCCTTGAGAGTCAAAAGCTCTGTCAGTCGTGAAGTTGGCTTTTCCTTTTTAATTCGTGAAGTTAGACTTGATGTCGATAAACTATCGGTTAGACTCGTGTTTCAGATGGTATAAATACTGTAATAGTATAATTATAGACCTTAAATCAAGTGTTGAACGGTGGATTTAAGATAACATGAGAGGTCATGAAGGCTGTTGTAACTAAATATAATTAAGAGACGTATTCGTGGACCTGTTAGGACAAATTGACAAACTCGCGAACTTGTTCATAAAATCGGTTCAACCTTTGATAGCATCACTTGATCATTGTGGCTAACCCATACGATAAATTGACAAACTCGTGAACTTCATATGAAATGCTCAATCTTTGAGAGTCATCAGTGACTTGATCATTAAGGCTATGGTCAATCGTCAACCATATATATATATAAAATGTTGAATGGAAAATTCATCACTCACTGGATCATTGTGGCTAACCCGTACGACCAATGGACAAACTCATGAACCTGTTCAAATGAAATGCTCAACCTTAAGATTCATCACTGACTTGATCCTTATGACTAAGGCCAACGACACACTCGTGACATGAACGTTTTTATATCATCGGTTCAACCTCTGAGTCATCACTTGATCATTGTGGACAGCTCCCGTATGGCCCCTTGACAAACTCGTCATGAATGGTTCAACCATTCAGAGTCATCACTGATCCTGATAATCATGACTGGCTCCCGGACGGCCTACCAGTAAATAAATAAAATAAATAAATGAAGCAAAAAAGTCTAAACAAGACTCTTGACCTTCTTTTTCTTGACAATGACTCCAAGAGCATTCACCGTCGGTTTCTTCTTGCCAGTGGGTTTTGAGATCTTGGAGACCAAAGTCGCTGCAGGCGCTACAAGTGATGGCTTGTCATCACGAGTACGAACAATAGCTCCGTCAAAGGTTCGCTTAAACGCATTTTTGGCTGCTTCGGCATCTGCTGCTTCTTCCTCGGACCGACGAGTTCCATCTGGCATATCCACAAGTTGCTGAGCATGGTCTATAATGCCATTAGCAGCCATGTCAATACGAGCATTGCGAGCTCGCAGGTCATCTAGCTCGTCTTCAATCTCCATCTCTCTTTTGGCCGTCATCACTTTAGACTCGAGTTCCGCCATGAGATCAGTTCCCGGCTCGCCATCCAAAGCTGTTGAAGAGCCTGCCTTTTCAGCAACTCCTACAATGCCATATTTGCGCTTGATTTCATCCTTCTCCTGCTGCTCAGCTTCCTCGCGCTCCAAACGGTCTAGTCGCTGCTCAAGAGTCTCCTCTTCTTCTTGAGGTGCACGCCACGGTTCGTGATTCCGCTCTGCTCCTTGCTCCATGACGTAGTCGCCTATTTTGGGCTCGATTTTGAACCGGATCTCACCCGAGCATCGTGGACATCGAATATAGAAGCGGAAAATGCGGATTCCAAGGTATGATTCATTTGTCTGTTGTTTTCGAGCATTGAACTTCTTTCCTTTGTAGATGAACTCGCCACAAGTCGTACATCGCATCGAGAAAGGGGCCATGAGACGAACGGTTGGCAGCGTGGCAGCTGCGGAGCCACCGGGTATTCGCCGCCTCTTGGAAATCTTCGACGGATCAAAGTCCGGAGGGTAATATTTGTTGATAGTTTTACGGTCTCCCATGGTGACGAAAGAAAAGAGTAAGAGGCAGAGTGTAGCTCAAATGTTCACTCGTAAATAAATCGGAGATCAAAGTGTGAACCTCATATAGGGATATGACGGTTAACCGAATAGCGGCTGTGTCTTGAAACGGCGCTTGTCTCGTAAAGGTCCTTCCAGTGTTACACAAGACATGATCCAAGTAAAATAAACAGTCCTATAAGCTTTACAAAACTTCTGAAAACGACCCTGCACTTATTTTACTGTCACGTTTCTCACCTTTTTTGTCACTTATTGCCCTCTTTAATAAAGTCCTATCTCCAGATTGGCCCTAACCCAAACTGCCACGGCGAAATTGCAGCTCTTCGAAACACTCAACTTCCCTTCTGATCCAGACAAGAACCTTCGTTTCCATCTCGAGCCCCGGGCCCGAAGTGGTTCGTTTGAGGCGTTAGATTCTCTTGTTTCTTTAGGCTCGTCGTATCCACCATGAGACTCTGGCACGATGCCATGACGGCTGTCGACTATATGGTCGAAGCCATTGATCGGTATTTGGATCAAGACAAGTTTCATACGAGGATACTTAAAAAGGTCCGGAAGAGAGCGTTTACATTTATTGGTCTTCACTGTATGTTACTTTGAGTGGTTGTTTGGACCTTCTAACTCAGATATTTACATCTTTTCAATGACCTTTCTTGGTTCGGTCGTCTTGTATGGAGAGCGTAACATCCGGTACATTGACGCGCTGTTTCTCTCTACAGCAGCCTGTACACAAGCTGGAATGAACACCGTCAACCTCAACGATATCAAGATGTACCAGCAGGTTACACTGTATGTTTTAGGAATGTTGACGACGCCTATTTTCATCCATTCCTCGGTGGTATTTGTACGATTGCACTGGTTTGAAAAGAAGTTCGACAATATCCGCGAGAGCTCCAAGATGATGTCCAAGATGCGTCGAACAGCAACGATGGCACGCGCCAACTCACGCGACTTCCGAGATGTCGAGAGCATTGCTTCAAAGGGCCGAATCCCTCGTGCTCCTTCGTTTCCTTCGGCGCGTCCAACTGAAAGCACACGTGTCGACGAATCTGGCGTTCAGAGTTCTTCTTCTTCGGATCTCGCAGCTAAAGCTCCCCCTGCTGACAGAGATATCCGTTTTGGAAACCTGCCGAATCCTCGAAGACAGGCTAGTGTAGCGCCTCAGGATATGTATCGATCCATCAGTATGATGCAGCTCAACCGACGGTTGAGTAACGATGATGGACCTGCGCTTGTCATCAAGAGTCCACAGGCTCTCGATGAAGAGAATGAGGAGCGCGAACGCAACAAAGATATCCGCTTTGGCAACCTACCCAGTCCGCGAAGGCACGAGAGCGTAGCGCCTCAAGACATGTACCGGTCAATCAACATGATGCAGCACAACAGACGGTTGAGTAATGATGATGGACCCGCTCTTGTCATCAAAAGTCCCCAGGCTCTTGATGAAGAGAATGAGGAGCGCGAGCGCAACATCAGTATGGGTATATCGCCCAAGTCAGAAAGTAGTGATACTTCGGCCAACGGCATTACTGTGCAAGATGAGGATGCTCGACGATTACTTCGTTCTGTGTCCCATGATGGTGGTCTTACCTTTAAGGAGCCCATTCCTCTGGAGAAGCGTGCCAACACCATCCAGGGAGCGCACCCAGAAGCTTTTGGGCCAGCGAACAAGACGACAACGGCACCTCCGAATGCTGGCTTTCGCCAAAGGCTTCGACGCTCTCGCACTTTGGACCAGATTCTGTCTAAGACCATTGGCAGAAACTCCATTGATTATGAGCGAACTCCCCTGCAAAAGGTCATGAGTTCAAACTATCTGTCATGGCAGCCTACTGTTGGCCGCAACTCGGCTTTTGTAGACTTGACTCCTGAGCAGAAGGAGGAGCTGGGTGGTGTCGAGTACCGAGCTCTCAAGCTGCTGGCCAAGGTGCTTGTCAGCTACTATATTGGCTTTTGGCTTCTGGCTATTGTTCTGTACTGGCCTTATGGAACTCTTCGTCATTACTATTCAACACATTTCCGAGACTTGGGCTTTTCTCCCACCTGGTGGGCCTACTTTACCAGTATGTCTGCGTTTGCTGATTTGGGTCTTACTCTAACGCCTGAGTCATTTGCATATTTCCAGAACAATATCTACGTACCGCTGATTGCGTGTTTTTTCATCATCATTGGAAACACTGGATTTCCGTGCATGCTGCGGTTTGTCATTTGGATTTTGTTCAAAATCACTCCACGGTTTGGTCATGCCCACGAGTCGCTTGGCTTCTTGCTCGACCATCCCCGTCGATGCTTCACGCTTCTGTTTCCCTCGGGTGCTACATGGCTGCTGACGTTTATTCTCGTTGCCCTCAACGCTATTGATCTTGTTCTTTTCCTCGTTTTGGACCTTACCGACTCGACCATCAAGCACATTCCTGTTGGCTACCGAATCATGTGTGGACTTTTCCAGGCCGTTTCGACGCGTACTGCTGGCTTCACAATTGTGAACATGGGGGATGTACATCCAGCAGTTCGGGTTTCCTATGTCATTATGATGTATATCTCTGTATTCCCCATTGCCATCAGTATGCGACGCACTAACGTGTATGAGGAACAGTCACTGGGTGTTTACTACCCGGTTGGAGACGACGAAGATGGCAAAGGTCGCGATGGCGGCCATTTGGCATCGCATTTGCGCCGGCAGCTATCGTTTGACCTGTGGTATATCTTTTTAGGTCTGTTTATTGTGTGCATTGCTGAGGGATCTGCGCTTCAAAAGGGTACTTACCAGATTTTCGACGTTTTGTTTGAGATTGTCAGTGCCTATGGAACAGTAGGAGTGAGTATGGGTGCACCTGGAACGACTCTGTCGCTGAGTGGAGCGTTTAATGTCATTGGAAAGCTGGTCATCATTGCTATGATGCTACGAGGCCGTCACCGTGGACTCCCCTACTCTTTGGACCGTGCGGTTATCTTCAAGGGAGATGTTCTTGAACGCAACGACTCGATCCAGCAGACACGGACTCGCAACCGTCGTCTCATGAGCATGAATGTTCCTATCCAGGATGCTGGACTTACCAGCAGCTTCAGCGGAGCTGCCGACTTGTCTGCTCTTCGATCTCGTGGTCCTGCCTTTCAACAGGTCCCGTCCCAAGCCATCTCGGATTACGACTAATTGGTTCCTCCTCTTTTTTGCATTTTTGGTACTGTTTTTGTGTTATTTTGTATTGCTATCTAGTTTATTTGCTATTTGCAAGTCTTCATTGACTTAGGACCGAAGCGGAATAGCCGGGGCGGAATTTCCGATGTTTAGGGTTTGCCATTTCACATTTGGCCGGTACCGCCATTATGTGCGTGTACTTGATTATTCCGCAAGCCGCAGTCTAACAAAATATTTCCTCGGAGTTAGCTCCGATGACTGTATGCGCAAAAAAGTATAGGTTCGGAAGTGCTCCGAAGACGTTGCGAACACGCAAAAACTCGGCTTTCACAACTACAATCACTCCAAGTTTCTTTAAGGAGCTTCTTTACCTATTTGACAACTTTTCTAACTTGTTATACCGCATTTCGGTCACCGCCGCTTTGCTCTGCTCACCATCGGTCCGAAACCCATCGGAACCGGGCCGGTCCTAATCTGACTCAATTGGGACTTGATGTGTCGGGTTCCGAACATAAGTTTGTGCGCACTGGCAAATGATTTATATATTGAGCACTTCCCGCCCAATTAATGCATCATATTTATTCATCTTTTACATCTGTCCTTATTGAACAGTTCTATGTTGGCCCTCTACCGTTTTTTTCGCCAGCACCCGCTTAGAATCATCATTCCAAACTGATGATGAACAGTCAAACGCATATGGAAGCTGCGACAGCTCCTACTTCGTCAGCATCGTCACACGCTGATGTTCCTCATCATGATGATGTAGAGGCCCAGCCACTGACCGGAGATAAGGTGGTTGTTGAACCTTTGAAGAACGCAGAATCCTCCGAGTCGGAGCCTGCTGTTGACGAAGACGATGAAAAGCGCTGGTTAGTTCAATTCTCCGACGAAGATCCGGAGAAGCCCTTTAACTGGTCGCTTCGCAAAAAGGCCCTTCATACGGCCATGTACGGCATCACCACTTTTGTGGCCCAGTTTAATAGTGCTGTCATGTCTGCGGTCGTCCCACACCTTATGACAGCGTATGGAGTCAACCGTGAAGTAGCCATTTTGGCAACGTCTCTGTACGTCTTGGGCATTGCATTTGGTCCCATGTTTTTTGCTCCGTTTTCTGAAATGTACGGACGCAAAATTGGCGTCATGCTTCCGTTTGCCATTTCCCTCATTCTCACCATGGGCACGGCCTCTGCCGATAATATGCCAGTTATTCTAGTGACTCGCTTCTTTGCAGGTTTCTTTTCGGGTGCTCCAGTTGTATCTTCTGGCGGTGTTCTTGCTGACATTTGGGTGCCAGCGTATCGTGGCATTTCGCTTGTTTTCTATGCTGTATTTGTGACTGCTGGTGCGTCATTCGGTACAATTATCAGTTCGCTCGTCACCAGTGGTTCAGACGTTGCTTGGAGATGGTCGTGTTGGATCGTGGTCATTATTGGCTTTTCCGTTCTTGTTGTTAACATGGCCGTTCTCAGCGAGTCTTACGCACCAGTACTGCTAGCCCGACGAGCTGCTGCGCTTCGTATTGAAACACGACAGTGGGCCTACCATGCTAAACATGAGGAATGGCGTCTTGACTTGCGTGAATTCTTCTCGCTGCATTTTTTGCGTCCGTTTGCCATGTTGGCAACTCCCATTGTCATGTGTATTGCCATCTACGCAAGTTTTGTATTTGGTGTCCTTTACCTCGTTGTCACATCCATCCCAACAGCCTTTGTGCTTGCTCGTGGATGGGAAGGAACAGTCACCACCCTGCCGCTGATTGCCCTGTTTATTGGACTCTCGATTGGCAGTGGTGCCAACATTTGGTCGGGTCTCAGATACGCTCGAATTGTCAAGGCAAATAACGGTCAACCAGTCCCCGAACAACGTTTCCCGGTGATGATGATGTTTGCGTGGCTTGTTCCAGCAGGCATTTTCATGTTTGCATGGACCATGGAAGCCAATGTCCACTGGGTCGTACCGCTGCTGGGCATTGTTATTACGGGTATTGGCTTTATTGTCATCTTCCAAGGCTGTTTGAACTACCTCGTTGATGCCTTTACTAGATTCGCAGCTTCGGCCATTGCAGCAAACACCTTTCTGCGATCTGTTTTTGGTGCTGTTTTCCCACTGTTTGGTGACATTATGTTCCGCAATCTGGGTGTCAACTGGGGTGCCAGTCTCATTGCATTTATTGCGCTTGCACTTACTCCTATTCCATACGTATTTTACATTTTTGGTGAGAAGTTGCGAAGCCGGAATCCGTACATTAAGCTTGTGACATAGTTTTGCATAGTTGCGCTTTTTAATAATACAGGAATATTTATTTGTTGCTTGTAGGTATATGTTGATCCATGAGTCGGTAGTATTCGCGTTAGTATCGTAGGTAGAGGAATAAGACGAATTCAGCTTCTTCTACTGTTAGCATTACTGTGAGTCGAATAAGACGAGTTGAGATTCTTCCTACTGTTAGTATTACTGTGAGTTAGCGTTGTGTGAACTGGTGAGTATCGCGAGGTACTTCTTGTGCAGTGCTTGGATGAAGAGATTTCCCTCATGATACCATGGTCGCGAAACAAACTTGGCTGTTCAAACAGTAGATTAAGGAAGTTCAAATGAAGAGTAAGACCTTTTCATGTTTTTGGTCTGTGTTAATAATTGCAGCGGTGCTTCGAGTTACAGCAAGCCAATTAGTGCTGGATCCAAAAGCTTCGTGGTGGAGATGGCAGGTACAGGATGAGAGATTTAATGGTTATTTTTGTTGATTGCCCTGCTGTGTTCTGGAAGTAAATCTGCGCTGACTGCGAGGCCAAGGAATTTAACCGTTACTGAATGTGAGATTTTACTTACTAGAAACCACCCGCCTCAATGGCAATTTAGTTGAATGTCTAGTTAACAATTAACCTCTATATATAGGAAGATCGAGTTGCATAGTTCTAACAATAGAATAACAGGAAAATGTCAGTGGAGCCATATTGATTGTGTAATGGCATAAAGACGAAGAATCTAATGGCCTCTGGCAGTACAACTATAATTCACTTAGTTATTCTTGAGTTCATAAATTTGAAGAAAGGACAGGTGAATGATTCATGTTGCACCTACTGAAGACGAGCTTAATAGCCGAGGTGCTTTGTGGGTGCATGCGTATGGAATTCACGACAACAAATGTTCGAGTCTAATGAGATTACCAATACAATCACTAAAGATAACAGGGTGCAGTACGAAAGGAATGAGTTAAAACAGTTGAAAAACTAGCTGACATATATCTAAAAGCTACAACTGAAGTCACGTCGTTTCGTATAAGAGAAGCATGGAGAGAAATCTGATCGCGTGCTGTTGTGTTGCCGTACTAACAATAGAACAAGCACAAGAACAAGCTACTGTCAAGCACTTCGAGTGACACCAGCAAGGTACCCGTTGGCCCTGAAATAGAACTGATGTTGATTCATCCTTGGGTTGGAGATAACATTTGTTTAGAAGGTTTAGTGGAAAACTATTTTGCAATCTAGTGATAAGTTTGGTGATTCGAGTCGGTGCTTTTACATACATGATGTGAATGTGACGAGCTGCAGCAGATCGAGCATGTAACAAATTGTTGGGGTCAAGAGGAATTGAACGACAAGGGCGCAGTAGAATGTATCAATTGTAGTAGGAGCGTAAAGTAGATAGAAAGGCGGTCTATTTGTGGGTATCGAGCAGATTCAAGACATTTTCTAAATAACTAATAAAAACTATTCAATTGTACTGTGTAAAACTGGCTGCCTACAAGCTACTCTACAGCGTCGCATCCGAACCCACTATCATTTTAGGAGGCAGGACTAATGCAAGGATAGAAGGACCAAAACGGACAAACAAGTAGCGCAAGTGTAGATCTTCACATTCACATGGTCGAGAGATAACAACCGGAAATAGGTTCCGGGATCCGGGAAGAAGGGCTCCGACCAATAATATATATAAATAGGTTTAGTACAGGGATCAATCAATGGTAGGTTTGTATTTGGCAGCAGGTTGCACGTGGGACTTGGCAAAAATTCCATTGAACCATACAACTATCGGTCTATTCAAAAATAGTTATGGATATGAAATTTTTTTTGCGGGGTAGTTTATCTTGTTGCCGGTTGCAAAGGTTCCTCACAGACCACATGCAGGCCAGTCATATGCCAAGCACCCGCGTTCTAATAATAGATGCTTGGCACAAAAGGGTCGATAACCGGCTCCATTAGCAGGGAACTACAGGGGATTTCCCAACTAGTCAGATCGATGACTAAAAACGGCAGTAACGGTAGGCCGACTGGTCGTACAGGGACGGGGGAACACGAGCAGGAACTTCTGTAAACGGCAGTAGCTATGCATGTATCCTGCATTATGCTTGCTATTGGGTCCAATAGGAAATTAGTGAGCGAGTTGGACAATTGACAGGGAAACCAAAAAAAAATCTAAAAACAATCCGATATTCATAGCCTATTAACAGGGATTCCATTGTAACGAATAGAGTCAATGATAGGCGGGTTGCAACGCCGTGAACAGGCGCCTTAAACTCAAAATGGCACTGGACGTCAGGGGGTTGCAGTTATTACATAGCAAGACTTGAATTCAATCTTTTTAAATTGTGCATTATTTTGTTTACCCCAGAATCTTCGTTATCTGGTATTTTTGGTCTTCCTCTAGATTCTCATCTATCTTACTTTTTAACTCCCTTTTGACTACTTCTTATCCACCCCCTCCCCCCCCCCCCTACGGAGTTGCTTGTCCTACCTTCTTTCCTACCCCTACCCCGCGCTTAACCGCATACTACGTTAAAGGCGTCGGTTTCCCCATCACCTAAAAACATCCCTCTCTCCACCATATGAGTCCGTTTGCTTTGACCTCGTGGTCCTTTTGATTCTATCATCTTGGTGCCCACGCTTTTTTCCTAGCTGGACTCTCTTGCATCTGCTCTTACCCTTTTCGTAATCTGGATCCCTCTTTCCTTGTCCCAATCGTGCCCCAGTTGCTCATCTTCGTATCTTCCCCCCCCTTCTTCCCTACTCTTCTCTTCTCAATTTGTGTCTAGGCCTTGAAACGTCCAATTCTTCCCGCTTACTACCTCGTTCATGACGTCTCCGAAACCCTCAGAAGCTCCGTTAAACGTGCGGCCGAGGAGACGTGGTCCACGACCCTCGCATCCTGTCTCGTCGTCGACCCCGCGCACCCCCCCGCCGCCTGACTCGGATCTCAACGCACAAACCGCCAATCTCACCATCAACACCGACGCGAGACCGGCCTCGCCCGCTGTACCACTGCCATCAACTGCCTACACAACTGCACAATCGCATGTCGTACAGTCACCCGACTCTCAGTCGCCCTCGGTCTCGTCGATGCCCTGGGCCTCGACTGTACTGTCTGGTGGCCTATCATCTGTCTCTCCAGAGGTCCAAGCCCGATTACTGACGTTCCAGAAATCGCGCCAGTCTCGCAGCAATTCTGGCTCCAATGGTGCCTTGCCTCATCCACCCGCCTCACTACTAGGCGATCCACTACCTGGAAGCCTCCATACCACTCCTCACACCAATCCACAGGGCAACCCGACACCAAGCGCCATTCGCGGCGCCATCTCGTCGCTGGCTGCTTCCCAATACACTGCACGCGATGCCCTGTCGCGCTCCTCGTCATCGGGCTCACAATCGTCTGCAGGCTCATATACAAATAACCTGTCGTCATTGTCTTCGCCTGTCATCACGCCTCACACCGAGGAGCACATCCCCCAGGACCTTCTGTCCACGGCAGCAGGCGCACATGCCGTGACACGCCTCAAGGAGCTGCAACAACAACAGTCTCAACATGTAGCAGCTTCGGTGCGCGTACGCCAGCAGTCGCCGTCTCAGTCGTCGGCACAACCTGCTTCACAAACATCGTCTCCTGCATCACCTGTTCCTAAAGGCGCCTCCCAGCGCTCTGAACCTACCGCTTCTTCTGCTACTGCTCCTTCTGCTCCTGCTTCTGCTGCTGCCCCTTTCAAACTGTCTTTGCCTCAACCGGGACAGTCTGCATCTCCATCCTCGTTGACTCCTTTGCCACAAACGCCCAGCTACTCTGGTGCGTTGGCCGTGACACCGTCATCATACTCGCAGCTCCGTAAGGCTCCCTCGTTGTCCCAACGTCGTGGTCTCGCGGGTGGCCTTATGCTGTCGAAATCATCTGCCCCGCAACTGACTACAAACTCTGGTTCCGACATGGGCACTCAGGTCCCGTTGTCATTAAAACGCAAGGAGTCTGCCCCGGCCAAGATCCCACAAGTCGCCGGCAACGACACTCGCCTACCCGCCATACAGCGACAGCCGCAATCGAGCACAGGCCTGTTCTCTGACTACCGCAAGTATATCGATATTGCCACCGGCTCGCTCAACTTTGTTGGCAAAGCGTCTCTTCACGCAGGTGGTATTGATTTCTCATCGGGCTCGTCCTTCCGCATTTCTCTGCATGAATTTGAACCTATGGGCGAACTTGGACGAGGAAATTACGGTACTGTCACCAAGGTATTGCACAAGCCCACAGGTGTCATCATGGCCATGAAGGAGATCCGCCTCGAGCTTGATGAAGCCAAATTCCGCCAGATCATTATGGAGCTGGACGTTTTGCACAAATGCGTGTCTCCGTATATTGTGGACTTTTACGGCGCCTTTTTTGTCGAGGGCGCTGTGTACATGTGCATGGAGTACATGGACGGTGGCTCGCTGAATAAGATCTACGAGGGCGGTATTCGCGAAGACCACTTAGCTCTTGTTGCTGACCAGGTGGTGCGTGGTCTCAAAGAGCTAAAGGACAATCACAACATCATTCACCGTGACGTCAAGCCCACCAACATTCTTGTTTCGAGCACTGGGCATGTCAAGCTGTGTGATTTTGGTGTGTCGGGCAATCTTGTTGCGTCAATAGCACGCACCAATATTGGCTGTCAGTCATATATGGCGCCAGAACGGATTCGCTCGAAAACACCGGACCAAGCCATAACCTATACTGTTGAAAGTGACGTGTGGTCTTTGGGCTTGAGTCTTATTGAGATGGCTGAGGGCAAGTACCCGTATCCTCCTGAAACATATGGCAACATCTTTTCGCAGTTGAGTGCTATTGTCGATGGAGATCCTCCGGCCCTTCCAGCTGATCGATTTTCAGAGTCGGCACGGTCGTTTGTTGCGGCTTGCTTGAACAAAGTGCCTGGTCTCAGACCCACGTATTCGAAGCTGCTTGAGCACAAGTGGCTACGAGATGCTGGATCCACGCCAATGCCTGAGCGGGAAGCCAGCTTTGGCGAGTTTGTTCGCACCGTCATCTCGCGACCTAGCTCTTGACTGTAGTCATGGTGGTATTCGTTGAGCACCTCACCATACCGGTGACATGAGTGCTTCATAGCACACAGCTACCGACGACATCAGTGTCACTCACTGAGGACCTCCTACCGACTAGGCTATGTCACTCACTGAACACCCCGCCTACAGACGATACCAGTGCTGTATAGCATTGATGTCGTCACTAGAGCGTCGTTTTTTTTTTGTCATGAATCCAGACCTAGTGTTCCTTTTAATCGCTACAAGTGAAACTATGGCTAATGCATTTTTACGATACTATATATATAACTGTTCCAAGAATAGTTGTTTGGCAGTCCTATCCCAGTCCTATCCCAGTCCTAAATGGCGAGTCTATAAATAAAACATGACTCGCCTTCAACGGTTTTCCCGGCAAACCGAGTCACCTGCCTCGTTGCCCTCTACCCCGAGGCACGCCTTGTATTTGGGTCTGCTATTTACGTCCTCATCGCTTGGGCTGTGTAGATTGTGGAGATGGACATGCATAAGCGAATATTGCCTTCAAGACAAAGTTCAAAGTTACGGTTGCCCCAGGTTTCTATGACAGTTACAATCTTAACTAATCTGTGCTCGGTGGAGCGGGGCCAATTTGTGACGGATTCAACAATTCGTTGTGGCGTCTTTGAATCTGTTTGTCACTTTAATTCGTTTACACTACAAGCCTTTTGTTGAGCCATGTCTCTTGAATCACAACGCACTGCGCTATTGGCGTTCCTAGTTACCTTTGATGTCAAGGCAGGAAACACAATTGTGTGGTCACAGACGCGGGGAATCAGCGATGCGAATGAGAAAATGCAACTTCTCCGAAGCCTCGAGTTTAAAGCCATGCCATCAGGTCTTCATTTGGTGGACAGAGACGTTGTATACTTCACCCAGGAGTCAAGTACAAGAGGTCTTCTCGAGGGTATCGCTGTTTACCGACGCATTCTGCCATCAGGTACAAACAATAGCAGCATACATCTGGACCGATCAAAAGTACGCATGTATTCTCTAGGAGTCCTGTGTCCTCGAGGTCATGGAGATATGTCATCACAAAACTGGCTCTATCTCCAGCAATTGGATACTCTTCTTGACAAGTTTCTGTCTTTACAACCATCAGAAGATGGTAATGCTCTATTCGACAGGCTTTTGGATGACACCGTGCTATCTGGATCCCCTCAAGGCTCGTTTCCTCAAACTAATCCGCTGGATTCCCATCCCATCTTGTCAACTACTGAGTTTCTGTCTCGGTACGGCCCTGCAGTCTTTGAGCTATGGAAATCAGCACTGCTTCGTCAGCGCATGCTCATCGTCGACTCTCAAGGTCCCGCTTCAATAGAAGCTATTTGTAACTACGTCTATGTGTTGTCGGTGCTAGCAACCGTTCCAAACGATGCGGCCTTGGCTGTTCCTTCGTACTCACAGGATCTGATTCAGACATTGCCGCTTTACAACATCACCGTTTCGGACATTGCTTGGCTCAACAAGACAAAGCCAAAACACTTCATTGCCACAACAACAGACGAGGTCCTGCTTGACAAGCCTCAGCTCTACGATGTTGCAATTGTAAGCTCATCTGGTTATGGGCCCGGCCACTTCACGCACAAGATTTTCGAGCCTTCTTCAGATGGTCGCAGAGTTTCTGTGTCGGTTAATACACGGGATAAAAGACGGTTCGAAGTTCTTTCTGCTGCTCTCGGAGTTCCTTTAACTCAAGCGTCTAATTCGTCTGCTTCAGCTACTTTGGCATGTCTTTATGACCGTGTTGCTAGCATTGTCAATCAAAACGCCATCTATGGTCTTCTCTGGTGGGCTTCTGCTGGTGAGCAGGCTAGTTTTGACTCTGACCGTGACTTTGACGGCTTGCCCCTTGAAAGAGCGCCTTCTTCTACACGAGGCCATCTATTCCAATTCACAGATGATATGGGAAGTTCAGAACCATGGGAAGTGGCTGTTATTGGATACTTTCAGGCCATGACAACGCGCCTATTTGAAACCATTTCCAGGCTTGTTGAAACACAAAATACCGAACTGGGACCCAGCATCAGTGCTGTTGAAGGTGGGTATGAACACGGAACTCGTCCATCTTTGGTCGTTGTTGTCGAACCTCCCGATCTCATTGAAATGGGCCTAGATCCCTTCTCTTCTCGCGATCAAATGTTTGTCACTGATATCATTCGCGTCTGGTGGAATCTTCCTTGTCGCATCTCTGGTATCTTCTCAGTTTCTTGCTGTTAAACATCATCTTGCAAAAGGTCCTGCTTATTTATATTATTAATTTTATCGTATTACAGGTAGCTAAATGTCTACTTATTTTTCGGGGTGCTCTGAACCCGCTATCATACAGTTTACAGCTCGTCGTGTACGGGATGAGACTTGCTGGTCGTCTTTGATTCCTCAGGACTTGGAACTTCAACATTGAGCTTGGACGCTGCTCCTCCTAGTAGATCACGAAGCGACTTGAGCGCCTGTTCCAGATCCTCGTCGCTGTTTTCACCCTCGGTTGCACCCATGGCATCCTGAAGAGTATTACGAAGTTGTTGTGTGAGTTCACGAAGAACATCAGAGCCCTCCGGGTCCCCGAGCTCATCAGAACCACTGCTGACATCAAGAACCTTGAGTGCTTCCTCAATGCTGTCCCGCAGTTCGCCTATTGATTTCTCCTTGACATTGCTATCAGCACCATCGGAGCTCTCGGACGATTCTGAGCTCGAAGCCGACGCCGATGACGCGGAAGCTGACTTCGTGCTAGGCGGCGGAGCTACAAGAGCATTGGCCTCTTTCAGCTTCTCTTGAAGAACCTTCAGTGATGCTTTCTGTCCATCGTCCTCAAACCATGTCGAGATCGCCTTCAGCTTCTCGAGACCAGCTTCGTCGTTGTTGTTCTCCAGCTGCTCACGAAGTCGGTAAATTCGAGCCTCCAAGTTGTTGAGAGCCTCTTCCTTGGCAATACGATCGGAATCAGCCTTGTCCATAGTTCGAAGACGTGAAATAGCCGACTGTTTAGAAGCATTACCCATGGGACGGGCCCCGTTGTACTTGGCCTTGCTTTGTAGATAACGCTTAACAGGGACAATCTTAGGTTGTGCTGAAGAGGATGCTGACGCCGACGATGATGATGATGACGATGATGACGACGATGATGACGTTGACGATGACGAGGAAGATGATGATGACGACGATGACGACGATGACGACGATGACGACGATGACGATGACGACGATGACGATGACGATGACGACGATGACGACGACGACGATGATGATGACGACGATGATGATGACGACGATGATGATGACGACGAGTCTAAAGTAACCGAGTCCGGCTCGGGAACAGACGAAGCTGATTCAGATACAGACTCAAACACTTCAGAAACAGATTTCACGCTCTCTGAGGACTTGGTCTTCTTCAGAGGGATCTCTGTCGCATTGCACTCGACCTGTACTGAACTCAAATCAACGATCCGGCTGTGTGTAAGTGCAAAAGTGGCAGAGAGAGTGACGTTATCAACGCACTTGCGGCTCGGATCAGTGAGCAACTTGTTCAGGGCCGCCTTTCCACCGGAGATCTCGTACTTAATGAACTCGTTTCCACCCTCGCGAAGAGAAATGGTAAACGAATCCTCGTTGTCAGCGCCAACAGCGCCAAAATCGAGTGTCGTGACTGTCCCAAGCACACTTCCACGAGGGAAAAGCGACTTGGTAGTCTCTCCACTCTCCGTGCTAATAACGACAGCGTAGTCAGTAACGGCACGATCAAGAACAGTGAAATCACGGGATTTGAAGATCTTGGAAATACCAACTCCACGCAGCGTGGTTCCCAGTACAGCAGCCTCGTCGGCATTAACGTTCTTGGAGATAGTGGTATCGCTACCACTGAGGACCTGGAGCTGCTGCTGTACAAGAGGCACACGAGTCGAACCACCAGTGAGAATGATAGACGTGATGTTGGCGAGACCAAGGGCTTCAGATGAAGCATCGAGCGGTTTAAGAGCATTGATAAGAGGAGCCTGGATACGACTAACAAGATCCTTGCAAGATTCCTCAAACTCGTTACGCGTAATGGAGGCGCGGAACGAAATGTCGTTGTAGACCGATTCAATGGACGCATGCGTCTCGCTGTTGGCGCTGAGAACAGACTTGATACGGTCAGCTTCGCGCCAGAATCGGGCAAGAGCCCGGTGGTCAGCACGCACATCGGCCTCAGTGATCTTGCCAGACTTTTGGGCAGCAACAAACTTGGAGATGAGGATATCACGAATGCGAGACGTCAGGAGATGGCCTCCAAGGCTCTCATCAAAGCCAACACCCAGCACTTCGAGAACTGTAGAGGGGCGAGGAGGCAGGTTAGTGCCCTCGGGAATGATGTCGGCCTGGTAGATGGCCACAAGCGTTGCCGATGTCGACCCAGCACCCACGTCATAGATTACATGGTATTCCTTGGCGTCATCCGTTGAGAACTGGCGGTTGGAAGCATAGTTCATGGCCACGGCGACTCCGTCATTGACAAGAGAAATGAGGCGAAGACCAGCGACCTCTACGGCATCCTCGAGAGCGCGGCGTTGGGGAATGGTGAAGTAAGCCGGTACAGTAATCGCAGCATCGCGAATGTAGCCACTCGACCCTTGGGTTGCTTGGGCTAGTAGTTTTGCGGCACGGTCGCGAATAGCCGAGAATGACATGGCCACGAGCTCTTCGGTGGCGTAAGTGTCGCCATGAATGTTGACCGCCACCGTAGATCGATTGTTCTTGGCCTCGACAAGAGCAACAGCAGGGTGTTGCTCAATGTAAGTAGCTGCTGCCTCAGAACCTAGAGGTTGGCCTAGTAGTGGTTTGAGGAAGAATGGTGAAGCAGCAGGAAAGCGCTGAACAAGGGGGACAGCGGAATTGCCATAGACACGTTCGACGTCATTGGATCCTGGAAGCTTCTTGAACGTTATACCGGAGATCTCCTTACGTTTGGAATCTGGCGTCATGACGATTTCAAACGGGGCTCCTGGAGCCACGATACAACTTTTAGTGAACTCCTGGCCAAAGTCGATACCCAGCACAGCAGCAGCCACGACCTGAACAAGGGTCATAGCTATAGCTACTAGTTGCCATGGACGGACTGGAAGCTTCATTGTAGCGAGGATGATTTAACACACCGTACAGCCACTCAATGCCCTCGATTCAATAATCGTATTTACCAAAGGACCCAGATCTGAGCCTCGGTGATGTCAATGGATTATCAGTGCAAAAAAAAGATAAAGAGAGGGGGGAAAAAAGATAGATGGTTAAGTGGTGAATGTTAATAATATATGCCAACGCATCTGGTCAAGCCCAAAAGGGCAGTCCCAGGTCACGTGATGTAGCCGTGTAGTTGAGCCGTGTGTGAGTTGGTAGTGGAGTCTCGAAACCGTATCATTTAGGCCATATTTTGGCAGCAAAAACGGGTAATAGAATGATTAGATCATTCCTTAAAGAATCTGATACTCTTAAATATATTTTTGAAGTTGCAAGTAACCTGGAAGTTTTATTTGCGTGGCTTTCTAACCTCTATACTATTCATATAAGAGTTATAACGTTGCAGTACATTGAGCTAATGCACGTTTAAACCTTCATTTGCAGCAGTCAAAGTTAGACGAAAGTCATCAAAGATACCCTTATAACACCTCGTTTCTATGACCATTCACCGTGTTTTTTTTCTTACACTTTTTTTCCCATTCTTTTGTTTGCTATGCAAAGACGTTGACTGTTTGCTCATGCATCTTTCAGGGTCCTAGACGCGGGTAACTGTTAAGCCGCGGAGGAAGCCGCAAAATCCATCTTCTACTAACAAAATACACACAAATCTTTGATCCTAACCATCAAATGATTCTCCTAGAACCCCCCACATTCATCACCTTTTGACCAAGATCATCCATCTATTAGCTGGTAAATCGATAAAAAAGTCTTTCTTTTCTCAGAATGGAAAGTCGCATAGCAACTAGCTGGCTCCGGGACTTTTTCATGCATGCGGGTATGGGCAGAAAAAAATATATTTTTTCAGTTGGTGAATCTCGAGATTTTCTCCTTCTTCTCTCTCTCTCTCTCTTTCTCTAACAACAAGAGGTTGCTCGGCTTTGCTAGACTTTTGCGACTTTTTGCGAGAGCCCTGCACTGCGATTTTGGCAAATAGCTGAGCATTCAAGAGCGCTGAGAGGAGACGAGCCCCCCCTCCACTACAACCGGTTCTTTTCTCTGTTCTTGTTTTACGACTGGTCCACTCTTAATAAAGTGAACCTCGTTCCTAAAAAAACCTCGATTTCTTGTTGACTTCAGCCCAATTCAACAATCATGTCTGGATCTGTTGTCTCCGATTCACCTGTCGTGGTCTCGGCCGCTGACAATGCCATTGCCGACCTTGCTGTTGTCAAGGGCCCTTCGCTCCCCATCTTTCCTCCTCTTCATGATTCTCACAAACTCATGACTCTGGAACTTGCCAATGGCCTCGCTGTCCAGGGTTACTCCTTTGGTGCCGATAAATCGGCTGCCGGTGAATTGGTGTTCCAGACCGGTATGGTTGGTTACCCCGAATCCATCACGGATCCCTCATACGAGGGCCAGATTCTTGTCATCACCTTCCCTCTGGTCGGTAACTATGGTGTTCCTTCTCGTGAAGAGGCGGATGAGTTGATCCCTCAACTGCCTCGCTACTTTGAGTCGAACCGCATCCACGTTGCTGGTCTTGTCATTGCCTCTTACACCGAGGAATACTCGCACTACCTTGCTACCTCCTCCCTTGGCGCTTGGCTCAAGGAGGAGGGCATTCCTGCCGTATACGGAGTTGACACCCGTGGTCTCACCAAGATCATCCGTACTGAGGGTTCGACTCTGTGTCGTGTCCGCCTCCAAAAGCCCGTCATTGACGAGCTCCAGCCCTGGGAGTCCAACTTTGAGGAGATCGAATGGGTCGACCCCAACGTCCACAACCTTGTGGCTCGTGTCTCTACCAAGGAGCCTGTTCTCTACAAGCCTGCTGTAGATGCCACCAACATCAAGAAGAACGCTGCTGGCAAGACTCTGCGTATCGTTGCCCTTGACGTCGGTATGAAGTACAACCAGATCCGTTGTTTCGTCAATCGCGGTGTCGAGCTGAAGGTTGTGCCTTGGGACTACGACTTCACCACCGAGGAGTACGATGGTCTTTTCATCTCCAACGGTCCTGGTGACCCCGCTACCATGTCTGAGGTCGCTCAGCGCATTGGCTCAGCTGTCAAGGCCGCCAAGACACCCATTTTTGGTATCTGTCTGGGTCACCAGCTTCTGGCAACTGCTTCTGGTGCTTCGACTCTGAAGCTCAAATTCGGAAACCGTGGTCACAACATCCCGGCCACCAACCTCATTAACGGCCGCTGCTACATCACTTCGCAGAACCACGGTTACGCTGTCGACGTGGACACGCTTTCGAACGGCTGGAAGGAGCTGTTTGTCAACGCCAACGACGGCTCCAACGAGGGTATTTATCACACCGAGTTGCCTTTCTTCTCGGTCCAGTTTCACCCTGAGTCTACTCCTGGTCCTCGTGACACTGAGTTTTTGTTCGATGTTTTCTTAAACGCTGTTGTGAAGCACAACGCTACTGGCAAGCTCGAACCCATCACCTTCCCTGGCGGTAACATTGCCGACAACCGGGCTGCTCACCCGCGCGTCATCGCTAAGAAGGTTCTTGTCCTTGGTTCCGGTGGTCTGAGTATTGGTCAGGCTGGTGAGTTCGACTACTCGGGCTCGCAGGCCATCAAGGCTCTCAAGGAGGAGGGTATCTACACCATTCTCATCAACCCCAACATTGCCACCATTCAGACTTCCAAGGGTCTTGCCGACAAGGTCTACTTTTTGCCTGTCACTCCCGAGTTTGTTCGCAAGGTTATCAAGTACGAGAGCCCCGACTCTATCTACGTCACCTTTGGAGGTCAGACCGCCCTTAACGTTGGTATTCAGCTGAAGGACGAGTTTGAGAGTCTCGGAGTCAAGGTTCTGGGTACTCCTATTGATACCATTATCACCACTGAGGACCGTGAGCTCTTTGCTCGCTCCATGGAGGAGATTGGTGAGAAGTGCGCCAAGTCGGCCACTGCCTCTTCCATCGCTGAGGCTCTTGAAGTTGTCAAGGAGATCAAGTTCCCCGTCATTGTTCGTGCTGCCTATGCCCTTGGTGGACTCGGGTCTGGTTTTGCCGACAACGAGCAGCAGCTTGTTGAACTGTGTACCAAGGCCTTTGCTGCCAGTCCTCAGGTTCTTATTGAGCGTTCCATGAAGGGCTGGAAGGAGATTGAGTACGAGGTTGTTCGTGATGCTTTTGACAACTGTATTACTGTCTGTAACATGGAGAACTTCGACCCTCTGGGTATTCACACTGGTGACTCGATTGTCGTTGCTCCTTCTCAGACTCTCTCTGACGAGGACTACAACATGCTCCGTACCACAGCTGTCAACGTCATTCGACACCTCGGTGTTGTTGGAGAGTGTAACATTCAGTATGCTCTCAACCCGTTTTCTAAGGAGTACTGCATTATTGAGGTTAACGCGCGTCTGTCGCGTTCATCTGCTCTTGCTTCCAAGGCCACCGGATACCCTCTGGCGTTCATTGCTGCCAAGCTTGGTCTTAACATTCCTCTGAACGAGATCAAGAACTCGGTTACCAAGGTCACTTGTGCCTGCTTTGAGCCTTCGCTTGATTACGTTGTTGTCAAGATCCCCCGATGGGATCTGAAGAAGTTTACTCGTGTCTCCAAGGAGCTGAGCTCTTCGATGAAGTCGGTCGGTGAGGTCATGAGCATTGGTCGCACTTTCGAAGAGGCCATCCAGAAGGCCATCCGTTCGACTGACTACCACAACCTTGGATTCAATGCTACTGAGGCTTTGATGTCTATTGACATCGACGCTGAGCTCCAAACTCCGTCTGACCAGCGTCTCTTTGCTATCGCTAACGCATTTGACAGCGGCTACTCGGTGGACAAGGTGTGGTCGCTCACCAAGATTGACAAGTGGTTCCTCAACAAGCTTCACAACCTGGTGGCCTTTGCCCACAAGCTGGAGAAGAACTACCACTCTGCAAACATCCCTGCCAATGTTCTTCGTCAGGCCAAGCAGCTTGGTTTTGAGGACCGTCAGATTGCCAAGTTTGTTGATTCCAACGAGCTTTCCATTCGTCGCCAGCGTGTCGAGCTCGGTATTACGCCGTTTGTCAAGCAGATTGATACCGTTGCTGCTGAGTTCCCTGCTTTCACCAACTATCTGTACATGACCTACAACGCTGACAGCCACGATATTACCTTTGATGACCATGGAGTCATGGTTCTTGGTTCTGGTGTCTACCGAATTGGATCCTCTGTTGAGTTCGATTGGTGTGCTGTTCGTGCTGTCCGTACTCTGCGTGAGCAGGGTACCAAGACCATCATGATCAACTACAACCCTGAGACCGTCAGTACTGACTACGACGAAGCCGACCGTCTCTACTTTGAGGTTATTAACCTTGAGCGTGTTCTTGATATTTACGAGCTGGAGCAGTCCAGCGGTGTGGTTATTTCCATGGGTGGTCAAACTTCGAACAACATTGCTCTGACTCTTCACCGTGAGAATGTGAAGATCCTCGGTACCTCGCCCCTCATGATTGACACCGCCGAGAACCGTTACAAGTTCTCTCGTATGCTTGACCAGATTGGCGTTGACCAACCTGCTTGGAAGGAGCTTACCTCTATGGAGGAGGCCGAGGAATTTGCTGAGAAGGTCTCGTACCCCGTTTTGGTTCGACCTTCCTACGTGCTTTCCGGTGCTGCCATGAACACTGTCTACAGCCGTGATGACCTGGAGAGCTACTTGAAGCAGGCCGTTGAGGTGTCTCGTGACTACCCTGTCGTTATCACCAAGTACATTGAGAACGCCAAGGAGATCGAGATGGACGCTGTTGCTCAGAATGGTAACCTTGTGATGCACGTTGTCTCGGAGCACGTTGAGAACGCTGGTGTCCACTCTGGTGATGCCACTCTGATTGTTCCCCCTCAGGACCTTGACCGTGAGACTGTTGCTCGCATCGTCGAGGCAACTGCAAAGATTGGAAAGGCCCTGAACGTTTCGGGTCCTTACAACATTCAGTTTATTGCTAAGGACAAGGAGATTAAGGTTATTGAGTGCAACGTGCGAGCTTCGCGATCTTTCCCCTTTATCTCCAAGGTCATGGGCGTTGATCTCATTGAGATGGCTACCAAAGTTATCGTTGGTTTGCCTGTTGTGCCTTATCCCCTTAAGGAGCTTCCTAAGGACTATGTTGCTGTCAAGGTTCCTCAGTTCTCGTTCTCTCGTCTTTCTGGAGCTGATCCGGTTCTTGGAGTTGAGATGGCCTCGACTGGTGAAGTTGCTACCTTTGGCCGCAACAAGTACGAGGCGTACCTGAAGTCTCTTATTGCCACTGGTATTCGCCCTCCGAAGAAGAACATTCTGCTATCTGTTGGTTCGTACAAGGAGAAGGCTGAGCTGCTGCCTTCTGTCAAGAAGCTGCACGAGCTTGGATACAAGCTGTTTGCTACTGCTGGAACTACCGACTTCATTCAGGAGCACGGTATTCCCGTTCAGTACCTCGAGCTGCTCCCTGAGGGCGAGGAGGACGAGAAGAGCGAGTACTCGCTTACTCAGCACCTTGCTAACAACCTCATTGACATGTACATCAACCTACCGTCGAGCAACCGTTTCCGTCGCCCTGCTTCGTACATGAGCAAGGGTTACCGTACTCGTCGTATGGCTGTTGACTACGCCATCCCTCTGGTTACCAACGTTAAGTGCGCCAAGCTACTTGTTGAGGCTCTTGCCTTGAACAGCTCGCTGGACATCTCTGCTGTTGATGCTCAGACTTCGCACCGTATCCACACTATTCCCGGTCTAGTTAATGTTGCTACCTTTGTGCCCAAGCTTCTTGATGGATCTGCTTCGGACTCTTCGTTTGAGGTTGTTTCCAAGGCATCACTTGCTGCTGGTTTCGTTGTCAACAATGTTCTTCCTATGACTGTTGATGGTGCTGTTACTGATGCTCTAACTCTATTGACTGCTCAAGAGAACACGAAGGGCAAGGCTTATGTCGACTACAACATCTCTGTTGCTGCCACTGACTCTAACGCTCCTCAGCTGGCCAAGGTTGTCCCCTCGGTTGGTTCGCTCGTTGTTCCGTTCAATTATTTTGGAAACAACGTCGACAAGGTTGCCGCTATGTCTGACCATTTCAGTGTTTGGCCCACGAACAAGCCCATTGTGACTGATGCCAGCTCGACGGATCTCGCCTCGATCCTGCTGCTTGCCAGCCTTCAGAACCGTGCCGTTCACGTCACTAACGTTGTTCGCAAGGCTGACCTCAGTATCATCACTATGTCCAAGGAGAAGGGACTCAAGGTTACCTTTGATGTGTCTGTTTGGGCTCTGTTCTTGTCCCAGATTGACTTCCCTCAATGCTCTGCGCTGCCTACTAAGGAGGACCAGGAGGCTCTGTGGGCTAACCTGGATGCCATTGACGTTTTCTCTGTCGGTGTGCTTCCTTCACAGGTTGCCAAGTCTCTTGGACAGCCTGTTGAGGCTGGTCTTGGTGTTGATTCAGCTCTGCCGCTTCTTCTGACTGCTGTTCGCGAGGAGCGCCTCACCATTGAGGATATCATTGCTCGCCTTCACAGAAACCCCAAGCGCATCTTCAACATTGCTGATCTGAACACGACTATTGAGGTTGACCTTGACCGTGTTGTTGAAAACGCCTACTTCCCTGCCAAGAAGACTTTGTACGGAACAATTGAGCGTATTGTTATCAAGGACAAGACTGTTGTTCTTGATGGCGAGGTTGTTATCAAGGAGCGACTTGGTCGGGACATTTCCGGTGGTCAGTCAACTGTCCAGGTTGTTCCACCATCGCCTGTTGTTCGTGGCAGCTTCTCTACTGTCGCCACTCCTGGCCGTCGTCCTAGCTCTTTCAGCATGGGCTCGTTGGTTTCGCCTACAGCCAACCGCGAGCTTGAGAGCGCTATTGTTGAGGAGGACAAGGAGAACTCCGAGGTCGTGGTGGCCGCTGCCACTACAGCCACTGGAGTTGGTGCTCTTGTGAAGCAGCCAGAGATTCCGTCAGTTCTGCGCGATGCTATCAAGCGTAGCAACCCGTTCCTGCGCCGTCATATTACCTCGGTAAAGGAGTTTGGCCGCAACGATCTGCACACTCTGTTCCGCCTTGCTCAGGAGCTTCGTCTTGCTGTTGAGCGTGTCGGAGTTCTTGATTTGTTGCAGGGCCGTGTTCTTACGACGCTGTTTTACGAGCCATCGACGCGAACTTCGTCGTCGTTTGATGCTGCTATGCAGCGACTTGGTGGACGTGTCATTTCTGTGGCTACCAGTGGTTCTTCAGTGCAGAAGGGTGAGACTCTCCAGGATACTGTGCGCACTTTGGCTTCGTACAGTGATGCTATTGTTCTGCGTCACCCGTCTGAGGACAGTGCAGCCATTGCAGCTCGTTACTCTTCTGTTCCGATTATCAATGGTGGTAACGGATCTAAGGAGCACCCGACACAGGCGTTCCTTGACCTGTTCACGATGCGTGAGGAGCTGGGAACTGTTAATGGTCTGACGGTCACGTTTATGGGAGACCTTAAGTACGGCCGTACAGTGCACTCACTATGCCACCTGCTCCGTCACTACCAGGTGAGAATCCAGCTTGTTTCGCCCAAGGCTCTGGCACTTCCTGACAAGGTCCACAGTGCACTCCTTGCATCTGGAAAGCAGGTTGTGGTGAGTGAGGAGCTGACGGATGCAATTATTGCCCGCACCGACGTTTTGTACTGTACTCGGGTACAGAAGGAGCGATTTGATGATCTTGCCGAGTACGAGCGCCTCAAGGACTACTACATTGTCAACAACAAGGTGCTCAGCAAGGCCAAGAAGCACATGTGTGTGATGCACCCTCTGCCTCGTAACAACGAGATCAGTGAGGAGGTGGACTTTGACCACCGTGCTGCCTACTTCCGGCAAATGCGTTACGGTATGTACGTTCGCATGGCACTTCTTGCAATGGTCATTGGCGTTGACGTTTGAAAACCCCCCACAAAAAAAAACAGCAGACAGTTTTTGCATAACTAGACTGTATATAACTACAAGACCTTAGACTAAGTTAATGTCTGGCATCAGTCATTTTTATATTTATATTTATTTAATGGTTATTTATTTGATTTTGTATGTGTGTGTGTGTGTTCAGCATGCGTTTACTATGATTTCGAGCCGGCCTAACCCTATAATATTTAAGTAGTAGTTTTGAAAGCTCAAAGTTGCAACTGTTTAAGGATTCCATCATCATTATGAACAGAACTGGTGAAGAGAGGTCTCATAGAGGTGAGTTTGATTTGATTGTTTTGTAGGATATTTGCTGATTCAGACGACTATAGGGATAGAAGAGATGATCGGAGTGACCGACGAGACGATAAACGAGATGACCGACGAGATTATCGACGAGATCGTCGAGATGACCGAGATGACCGTAGAGGGCGTTACAGAGAGCGGGACCGTCGGGATCGGGACCGTGATAGATACAGAGACGATCGAAGACGGACGAGTCGGAGTCCACGAGGTCCACGGAAGCGTACACGCGAGTTTGATCCCGAAGAATTGAGTGCTGTTCCGTCTATTGATCAGTGGCGCCAACAACGCGGTCTCAAAACACAATGGGATGTTAAACCTGTAGGATATGACACGGTCACATCGGATATGGCCAAACTGTCTGGTCTATTTCCTTTGATGGGACTCGCCAAAGTCCGACTTGATGGAACTACGATTGATGGAGCTGAGGGAATGGACCCTTCGGGCAGCGGGGCACCTGCTGTTGTTCCATCTGTCAATGCCATTCTAAAGAACGACATGTCCGAGACTCTCAAAGCAGGCCAGTCGCGATTCGCCAAAGTTGTAGTTGTCCAGTTTGACAGCAACTCGGTCGATCAGGAAACAGTTGTCAATGCTCTTGTCGAAGTAATCATTGCTGCTGAGGAAAAGGATATGGGGTCGTCATTTTCTCCAGTCACAGATTCATATGTCGCGACTGACGACGTATCACTCGTTGTGGAGTTTGCAAAACCCGAATATGCTACACTGGCTGTTGCATTCAGTGAACTGTCTCTTGACGGTACGGATTCCCTCAAGTTCAAGATCTCACGGCTAGCAGAATACGTGACGCCTGGCGGTCCTGTAGATGCTGACGACACCAATATTCCTGATGAGGTTGCCAAAAAGGTACCCGAGGGCCCCAACAAGGGTGTTATCACGAACCTGCCTACGTTTCTTGAAGATGCGCAAGTCACGGATTTGCTGACGGCGTTTGGACCTCTTCGAGCTTTTGAACTTGTTAAGGATTACCGTACAAGAACCTCGCTCGGCATTGCATTTTTCCAGTACGTGAACCCTGCACTTCTGGACCTTGCCTCTCAGGGTCTGTCGAACATGGAGATTGGAGGAAGTAAGATCTCGGTTTCGCGTGCGTGCTTGGGTCTGCGCCAAAAGACTGATGTGTGGGCATCAATGGATGGTGTCAAGGCACTTGATACTTTGGCAGCTGGAAAACCTTCTTCTTACCAGGACAAGGCGACAGTTATGCAGTTGCTCAATGTCATCACACAAGAGGAAGCCTTTAACGAGGACGATAGCTCAGAGATCATTGATCAAGTTCGTTCCGAGTGCGCAAAATTCGGCGATGTTGTTGATATCAAGATCCCCAAAGAAGCTGCAACTTCAGGCATTGGAGGCAAGATCTTTGTCAAGTTTGCCAGTTCCGATGCCTGCTATAAAGCTGTCAACAAGCTTGCTGGTCGCTTGTTCACTGACCGTACGGTCATTGCAGCGTTTTACTCTCAAAAGAGCTTTGACCTTGGTGTGTTTTAAGAGTTGTGGAATTTCATCAACTGCTATACTCGTGTACAATAGAAGGCTATGAGTGTAATTTGGGTTCCATTAATGTCATAAATAGGATTGTTTGTATCTTGAGGTGATGGGTTTTATTAGTTGCCGAGTTTCACCAGTTGCTGGGCTTCATCCGTTGCTGGGATTCACCAGTCACCGAGCTTCACCAGTTGCCGAGCTTCACCAGTTTCTGGGCTTCAGTGAGCTTCATTAGTTGCAGAACTCACCAGTTCTGACCTCACCAGTTGCCGAGCTTACTAGCTTCACCGCTGCCTGGCTTAACAACTTTTCACTCAGGACCGACTGGGGCCCGAGTCCAACAGCTTCGTCACCTGAACTGCAACTATAGGGTCATAGGTATGTCGAGTGAGCAATTGGTAGACTTCTTCTGAGAGACGAGGCACGAAGCTGACTGCCAATTTAATAATCTCAGTGGCTTGAAGAGGAGGGAATGATCGTAACATGGAGATAGGGCTCTGAGCCTCGAGCAAGCGGTCTCTCATAAGAGTCAATTGGGCGACAACGAAAAGAATGTTCATATGGCATCCATAGGCGAACATGAAATCCCACAGAATAAGAAGTTCCGAGAGAGAAGGGGTACATGCAGAAAAGGTGAGAACAGCTAGGTTAGATGAATGCGAAGGATCCATGAGATTGGAGATTCAACACTTACAAGCAAAAGCGTATAGTTTGGCACTGAGCAGTTTGCTACTGAGGAACTCATAGACGGCCGGATCAATGATTTTGAGGCATATGTCAACGAGCTGTGTTAGTAAGCGACGAGAGGAGGGGAAGAAGGGAAAGAGGGAAAGCAAGAGAGAAAGAGAAAGAATTGTGTGTGTGTGTGTGTGTGTGTGTGAAAAGAGAAAGAGAAGGAGCGAGAGTATGTGGGTGAGTCTGTATGAAAACTTACATTAAGTCCAGTATGAACACCTACTAGTGTAGGCTCAATATAAAGCGGACAATCACGAGTCAGAAACGTGTCAAACATGGCAAATGCTTGAGATTCACTTCGTGAGATGTAGAGAAATGGAGCAGCCAAAACGTTCATTCCCTGGACATATTTGTCGTGATTGGCGCCTGCGCTGGACGTCGAGCTGGTGCTGACAGAGCTGAATACACGGAGATTTGGAGATTCGGCAGATTCACATTTCCACGCGTATGAATTGAGAACGCGTGTTAAAGCCTCTTCAGACACCTTGGCATGGAACTGTTTGTCGGAAGTCAGTGTTCGGAACGTGTCGTTTCGGATCTTGTTGTAGGCAGGACTGGGGCCCTTTTTTAATAGTTTTCGGTACCGTAAAGTGTGTCCTGGAGATACACGAAGTAGCACAGACCACACATAGGCACGATAAGAGCACTGACCGTCAGTACTGGACACTTTAAGTCCATCTACAAGCACTAGATAACGTAACTGGGACAGCGCCGATTGAGTGATGACAGGCGGTTTGGCTAGCAGTGCTTCAATGGCATCTTTCGACTTCTTTGGCGACGCCGATTTGTGGCTCTGTTTCTTTGGCGACAGTGCCACGACCGGCTCTACGTTGGCCATTACAAACAGAGGGGGATATTGGAGTGAAACAATAAGAAGTTAAATGGACAAATGTTTATTTACATTTGATAAAAATGCAGAATCTGGGGAAGCTCTCGGCTTAGTCAGCAACGCGGAACGAAAACGGAACATACGCGTAGCCCTCACCCTCAAAGTACTTGGACATGGCCTCAACCCAATGCAATCGCAACGAATGAAGCATGGCAGAGGTACCCTCCATACACACAAGGACGACTACCGTTGCCGTGAACCACATGCCGAAAAGCAACACTGTCATGATGACTCCAAACACTCCAGTGGAGCCAAATGCGTTCTGGATCGTCATGCTCCACAGAACCGACGACAATTGGTTATGAGCCAACGACAATGCCCACAGACGTAGGTACGAGGCCGTGTGTGACACACAGTTGAGACAGAATTCAATGGTGTGGATGACCTGATGGATCATCACCTCGCCAAACTCAAACTCCTCATGGTTCTCCTCGATATCCTGAATGACCATAGTCGAGTCATCTTCATCAGAAAGGTCAAACACATCCTCGGTCTGACTGCTATGTGCCTGGTGATGGAGGTCGCGGTATCCTTGCGCCTTTGCACGATTGTTCTCATGACGCATATACAGCGGCTTGAGCAGCAATAGCCACGGCACACATACAAACGCAATGAGAAGCAACACTTTCTGAACAATGCTCTGGCCCGGGTACAACTGAGCTTCAATAGTTCCAGGTGATAGGAACATGTTAATAAGCATGTTTAACAGACCCGGGGCAGGCTTCTCAATCTTGATCCAATCAACTGTCCATTTGTAGATAATCGTCACCGACAAGTAACCGAAAATACTCAACATGAACAGCAATCCAGGAATAAAGTTGCCAATGATATCAATGCGCGACTTGAAGTATCTGAAGTTGGCATAAGAAAACATCAAGCTGTACAGCATATGTGAGAATCCCATGAGAATCGACAGCTTCATCTTGTATGAGTTGGTAAAGAGCAGATTGTTCTCAGTACCGTGCCATGCCGAGTCAAGACCAATTGGGTACACACCCACCTGATGAGCAGTGATTGACTCAGTCTCACGCCATCCGCCCTCTGGCCAGGCCCAACCCGACTTGAACAACGTCATTGACTTGGAGAAGATATCGTTGTACAGGAACCCCGTGTAGATGGAGAAAAGTCCCATCAACAGCAGCACATACCGTCCTCCATACGCCATATCAAAGATCTCGTCTCGTTGCATCTTACCAATCTTCTTCTCGTTAATAACAAGCGTAGCTGCCGCCAGTGATAAAATGATTCCATGACCGACATCTCCAAACATAATAGCAAACATAAAGGGAAATGTAATAACAGTGGCCAGTCCAGGATTAACTTCTTGGTAGGTGGCAATACCATAGACGTCCACGATGCTCTGAAATGCGGATGTGAGCTTGTTAGTACGGTGGAAAGTAGGCGGTGTTCTGTTTGTCTGAAGCTCGTTGACAACAGACGAAATGTGCACGCCAGCCCGTTCAGTGATGTCACGAAGGGCACTTTGAATGCTAGGAAGCTCATCTCTAGGTACCCATCCCTCAGCAATAAGACAGCGACGTGTTTGATCGTAATTGAAAAGGTTGAGCACAGAGTAGATGGCTGTTTCCTTGTTGATGATGGCCATCCACCAGGCAATCTGTGGCGCAATCATTGACAGTTCTGTCTTGAGGGCCAATTGTGTTCCAGAAATCACCGACTCCAGCTCATCCAACTGGTTGTTGGTTGAAAGCACCTCTTCGCGGCGGATGTGGAAGTTCTCGTCAACGTCATACAGCGTTGCGTCGAGAGATTCGGCGACTCGGCGAATCTTGGCAATAATACCCTCTCCGTATGCAAAAACAATAAACATGTCCTTGAGTACAGGCGTGTTAGTATTGTGATCCAGCATCTCTTCTTCTATAGGGAAATGATTCATGAAGAGGTTTCCACGCAGCACACGCCACAGAATGCGCTCCATGGGCCCAATTTTGGTGCGGGAGATGACCCCCGCTATACACTTGATGTTGAGTGCTCGTACGTTGGATTCAGAAATACCGCCAAGACCGCCACGGCCTTCCTCTATGGCTCCATGGTCATCCTGTTGTAGCAGTGGCAGTTCGTCGCCGTCATCTTCGTCACGGAAGTCCAGAGACATGCGGATCTCCGAGGCGTCTTTGTTGGCTCTATCAAAGAATTGGCCGCTACCCAGTAGAACATGACGTTTTTCAAGAAGCCGTGATTGGCGCGTGAGCAACGATTCATACGATTCAGTCAACTGCAACACTCTTGACTCGTGTTGGTTCAGCTTATCGACGACCGTGTCTACCTCGCTGGCATTAGGAAATGACAGTAGAGCATCTTCCGACACCGGCGGAATGTCAATTGAATGTTTCCTTATCTCCTCCTCAAGGTATCCTTTCAGTTAGCAGCTTGAAACTAAGGCAATGTTGTTGCAAAAGGGCTACTACTCACGGAGTTGGCGCTTGACCGAGTCCAGACGGCGAATCTCCTTGACAAATGAGCGCTGGAACGCCGACAAACTTGAATTCAACTGTATTAGATGTGTTTTCTGAGCCCTCCACCACAATACTCACGTCGCGGAATTGTATTACTTCCATGCTTCCAAGCTTGGCTACAACATCTCGTCCTGTTTCCGAGGCCACGTACAACTGCACAAGCGACATCTCGGCGGACCCTACGGTTAGCTATACCCACAACATCTGAACATTCAAGGAGCCAAACTCACGAAATATCGCTTCTTTTGTAGGCTCCATTGTTGAAGCTAAGAGTTGCAAGGGGTTGGAACAAAAAGGTACCAATTAACTTGGATAAGTCGTCTCTTTTAAAGTCACTAGTATCCAAAAACGAAACGAACCCCCGTCAGATAGTGTCACGTGACTAACCATGCGTAGGAGGAGCTCTCTTTGCGCCTCTGATCACGTGAGTATCAGCCTGCGCCCCCACCCCCCGCCCTTCCGCCTACTGCTTATATAAGTATATATGTAAGTACCGGCGGTTTCCTCAAGGTCCCCTCTGTTCTTTATAGCATCTTCTTTTGGTTCCCATCATGGACGGGGGACCACCTATGATCCAGCCCAAACGACCGAAACGGCGTGTACCCGTACGGCATATCGGAGTCGACGAAGAGCAGCTTACAAAGTATGTGCTCACCGACTCTCGAGCCATTTTGTACCTTGCGACCCAGGAAGGTTGTAGTATTCTTCGTACTGAAGTAAGCCTCGAGGGCTACGAAGTATATATTGTTGAGCAGTGGGCGTGCGACCGCAAACTCAATGCTTCGATTGTTAGTTATACGGGAAACCCGGCCCACAAGATAAAGGGATCTGTGATTGGATTACCTAAAGACCACAGCAAATGGTCCGACACGACTCGCGAACTGTTGGATGAGTTCTCGAAAATGCATTTACGACCCAAAGAGACGGGCCAAGGTCTCTTATTCGTTAGCAATCTGTCCAGCTTCCCGTCGAATCTCAACCTTATTCCAGTACCATCGGGAAACCTCATTGAAGCTAGCACTTTGTTTGAAGTCAATGAGAATCTTCGACGCATTGGCTGTGGAGGTCGCTTGGCAATGTCGGTCGGTATGCCACCTGATTCATGCTCAGATAAGTTCCGCCAACTATTTAGGACCCACGACAAGGTGCCAATAGTTTTTGCTGTTCGTGAACTCGTCACTCTTGTGCAGATTTCTCTCTTCTACTGCAACATGCTCGAAGCCAAGTACGTGGACGGTCTGCTGTGCAATTACACTGTTCGTGCCATTTCAAACTGGTGGGACGAAATCGGAAAGCTGAGGTTTGCAACTGTGCCCAAGGACGGTATTCTTGGATCTACCACCGTTGCTGCTATTATTGGCTTTGTCATGGGAGTGCGTAGTAGACTGGCTGCTGCTGGTCTCAAGCCTCCCAAGGACCCATTCTATGCCGAAGAGTTCCTTCACTGCATCAAGCAGTTTCAGAAACATGAGCGATTGCCTAAATCAACTCGCCTCGACTCGGCGACCGTCAACCGCCTGTATGCGCAGACGGAAAAGGCTGTCAATACCGACCTGTTTGGTATTGTCAAGAGTGTCAAGGAGGTATCCGGTAAGCAGGTCCAGCATAATGTAGCTGACGCCGAGACTCTTGATCTCGACCGGCTCATCAGTTTTGTGCAAGGTCGTCGTGCAAAGTACCTGTGGCTCGGCAAGGGCCGAATGCGTGTTGAGGGCGACATGTGCGGTGGCTTTACCATGTTGCTATCTGGAGGTTCGCCTATCAGCAAACTAGGTATACCCATCACGTCGTTGGATATTTTGGACACTTCGTCTGGTAGTGGAGCGCGTGATATTCGTGCTGCTATGATGAAGTCGGTCAATTACCGTCGCAAGGATGCGACGCCCAGTAGTCCGTCAGTAAGCGCTGCGACTAGCCGGATTCAAATTGTCCCAACACCGTCACGGTCAGCTGCTCCTTCGTCAGAGCGTGCGTCGGTTGCCCCGTCGTACTCATCCCGAGCTGACGCGGTCAGCAGACGTGGCGGAAACGGTGGACGCATTGGGCGGGCCTATGACAGTTATGAGGCGGATGAGGCCGAGAATTCAAAGTCAGGAGACGACTGGAACCAGAGTCGGTTCAAGATCCATTCTCGGTTCCGCAAGTACTTGAATGCAACAGCAGCACGACAGCTTGAATCGTCTTCGGAAGACGAAGAAGACCCACGCGCTGTTATTTCGCCAGATACTAGCGATGATGAAGGTGCACATGGCAAGCGCAAGCACTCAACACTGTCGCAGTCTAGCCGGTTTAGTCGAGGACTTGCCGAGGTGGCTTGCTCAGCAGCAACACCTGGCGTGTTACAACCACCAATGTCTGTCGACTCATCCGACTCTCAGCTTGCCGGTGTTGATGGCCGTCAGGGGTCGCATTCCATTGGCCGATCCAAGTCATGTATCAAGGCCATGGATATTTGTTGCAAGCAATCGTTTGATGACTGCTTTGATCTGTGCCTTCGGCGAGACCAGAAGGAGGTTGACCAGTACCAGCTGCGACCTACACGCAGTTTCAGCACTGCAGAGAATGTTGTTCTTCGTTGGAACTGCGACCCTGCGGAAAGTCGCATTACTCGCACGTATATGAAGGCTCTGCGCATGCGCCAGAAGCTTGTGAATGAAGTGGCTGTTCTCAACGATATTTCACAGGCCTATGGGGATAAGGTGGAGCGTATGGGATTGTATCTCAAGAAAGACAAGGATGTGGTTCGGAGTCTCAACCACCGCGTCAAGGGAGTATCGGACAAGGAGATTGGACTGAAGAATCTAGTCAATGAGGTCGAGGCCATGACTGCTCGATTGCACTATGAAGCGCGTATGGTTGATGTCAAGCTCCATGATGTTGAAGACTCGGTGCAGGCATTTGCTTCCAAGGTCGAGGAGCTTGAATCGCGGCTTGACCGCATTGACCGATGTCGCTCGATGCTTGACGAGTCGTATGCTTATGGTGAATCCATGTTTGGCAAGTGGTTTGGCTGGCTTCCTGTGTTTCTTCGATCCCAGACGAGGTAGATGAAGCAACAGAGGGACGCGGCGAACCGAGAACTTTGGACATTTTTTTTGATGTCTCTATTATTTATTACTAACAAATTGCATTGAATGGGTTTTGAGGTTTATACAAAAGTTGAGTAACAACTTGTAGGCAATTAACAGTTGAAGGTAAAGACGGAGAATATTAAGTCGAAATAGGTCACGTGACCTAAATCAGGAGTTATCAATCACGTGATATTCAAATTGATTCAATCACGTGATATACCGGCAATAGTATATACCATACGGCTGAGTTGACTTTTATCCCATTATATTACCTATTTAGGAAAACAACAGTCCTCAAGAGACTCAAATATACGCAGACCATCCAACGAGACTCAGAGACCCTTACTTTTCAAAGTAACCCACAACTGGTACCTCTCGATACCTTCCACTCGACATCAACAGTCATACAAAAACAATGGGTCGTCTCAACGAATACCAGGTTATTGGTCGCCGTCTCCCTAGCGAGGTCGAGCCCGAGCCTAAGCTCTACCGTATGCGCATCTTTGCCCCCAACACGGTTGTTGCCAAGTCGCGATTCTGGTACTTTTTGACCAAGCTGCGCCGAATCAAGAAGGCCAATGGTGAGATTGTTTCGGTCAACCAGATCCACGAGAAGCGCCCTACCAAGGTCAAGAACTTTGGTATCTGGATCCGTTACGACTCTCGTTCTGGTACTCACAACATGTACAAGGAGTACCGTGACCTGACCCGTGCCGATGCCGTTGCCTCGCTGTACCAGGACATGGCTGCCCGTCACCGATCGCGTTTCAGATCTATTCACATTCTCAAGGTCGTGGAGCTTGAGAAGACTGAGGATGTCAAGCGTCCCTACATCAAGCAGATTCTGACCCCTGGTCTTAAGTTCCCTCTGCCCCACCGTATCCAGAAGTCGTCGTCGCTGTTTGTTGCCCAGCGTCCTTCGACCTTCTACTAAATGCACCGCCCGTAAAAAAAATGTCTGGATGATGTTGTTGTTTTTGCGGTCCTACCGCTTTTTCCTGTACATTGTAGAAAGGAATACATAATGATATTATGTTATTATTAGTTTGTGTAGTGGATTCACTCAAGGTCCTTCAAGCAAACCGGTAATGGTATATAGTAACCTCACCTACTATCCTCTACCAGTTTGTGTGTTTGAAACTGTATAAAACCAAGAACTCCTTTGCGGTTGTTCTGATGTCTGGTTCTTAGCATTAGAGTTGGATTGATGGCTATTCATCAGTATATGGTTAACTTCGTTGAGGGGACCTTGTAATGGACTTATAACTGCCAACCTCATACTCTTTAATATGTTAATAAATATGAGATAAATTGCTTCAGGGAGAAAAAAAAGCATCCTCAGTCATCTAAAGCTCTGTTGAGTCCTTCTTAATAGACCTAATGGTATGAATGTCACCTTGGACTGGCATCAAGTGAAATAGTACACCATTTGTCTGCTCAATAAGTAATTGAATGATGTCCAGAACATTGCGCCAGAACCTCAAAGAGCTCAACACATGGTATCAGTGACCACCACAGTTGATTCCTGCCTCCTCCAACATCAAGTCTTTGCTAGACCTTACTCACATCCTCAACAGCTCACTTTATTAGATTTTTAATTCAACATTAAACCCGTTCTAATATTATAATAATCATAGAGGTGCTTGCTGATGTGGCTGGAAAGGATGTTGGACACTCTGAGGGTGCTGTTGAGATTCTCGAGCGCCTTCACATTGGAGATGGAGACCCTTCGGTGAGTATATTAGCCCATGACTTGACATCATGGATTAGCACTAACTAACAGGAGGTCACTATCGAAGCTACCAAGCTGAGTGTTTCCGAGGACTTCTCAACGCGGGAGTCTTCTTCGTCTCCGTCTCTGTTTTTCGTCTTGGTCGAGAGCACACATGCAAAAGGTCGCAAGATACGACATCAGCATCTCTTTAGGCTCCATTGTATCGGGCCTATCCTCAACCTCTAAGGGTAATACGGGACAGAAGTGATAATATACCGTCTTCAGGTCGGTTGGGCATAACTTCAACAGTAAAAGGCATGTAACGTTCGTTACATAGCCATATGAAACATGGTTGTCAACCGTCTTGCCGCCAAGCTCGATAATTGCCTTTGACACGATCTCACCATAGTCCACCATCTCAATTCCATGTATCGCCTCGTACTTAGCCCGGTTATCTGCCCATAAGAACAAGTCAAATAGTTCATCAGCAGGCTTCTTCATAATAGCTTTGAAAGCAACTTCAAACTCAGGACCCTCGTACTTACCTACCGCAACAGTCTCCTCCGACCCATCTGACTTGATGCCCAGTACGAACACATCAGCTACACCACGAGCATTAGCTGGAGGCGAGGATGTGATCCGAATTCCGGAACAAGGCTCATTGGATAACCGAAGATATGTCGAGACAACTTTCTGAGCTGCATCCTGGATGCCAGCGTGTGCGTACAATCTCACTTGCTCCTGGATACTATCCTGCTGATGCGTGTGCAACTCTTCGGCAATTTTAATTACATCCCCGATGCTTGGGAGGGATGGCGCGTGTGACAACTTCTGCTGCACACGGTTGAAACAAGACGTGTGCATATCAGCAAACCCCTCCAACGCAACAAACTTCTCTGGGTGCCAGTCACATTCAACGGTTGTAACACTACCATGGGTAGTTGTTTCGTCTGCTGTTTTTGCGGCAGTAGAGGCAATTGTAGTATTTCCTTGCATATTGGGCTCGAATGGATGACCGAGGTCTTGACCAGCATTTGCATCGGCTTTGGCAATTTCGAGTTGAGCTTTGTTGGCTTTGATCTCCGACTTGACGGCCTTGATCTGCAATAAGTAGGTTTCGGCGTGAGATTCAGCGGCTGCGATTTCAGACTCAACGGCTGCCAGCTTAGCGACGTTGGCTTTAATCTCAGACTCCACGGCTGCCAGCTTTGCGTCTTTGGTTTTAATCCCAGACTTAACGGCTGCCAGCTTAGCGTCTTTGGTTTTAATCCCAGACTTAACGGCTGCCAGCTCAGAGGTAATGGCTTTCAGCTTAGAGTCTTTGGCTGCCAGCTCAGAGTCTTTGGCTTTAATCCCAGACTTAACGGCTGCAATCTGCGCTTCAAGCTGCGAAATGTTTTTTTGGAGTTCATACTCTGGTGTACCAACTGCTGGTCGTGGTGATGACATGGCGGGCGCTGCTCGAAAACGGATCCAGGAATACCTCTTGTAAAGTAGAAGCAATAGGAAGTAAGTATACCAGGATAAGAGTATAGGGACCTCGGGATGGATGAGAGCGCGGTAGCGAGTGCTTTTCAAGTGTAAGAGGGGAGAGGTAAGAATGGGTACAGATTCCACCGCAAGATATCGTTCTCACGTGTGGGTGTCTACCAAGTTGAAACCGTGTGCCCACAAAGTTTGCCACAATATGCTGAAGTGACCATGAAGCGTGCATATATAATATATATATGGGTAAGGGCAAAATAACGCTCTGAGGACTTAAATTAAATGAAGCAGTTGACCCGTCTCACATTGGTGTAAACCTAAAGTGTATCAATGCCCCAGGCGACAGTAAAATGTATGTGATGGATTGTCGATGTCATTATGCAGAGTGCCGATCAATGCAGCATTTTCATGCATTCAGCTGTAGAAGTATACATAAGAGAATATTCTTGGATGGTTAAGAACATTGAGCTGTTGAAGCTGAAGAAAGAACCAGTAGAGAGGGAATTCCGTTCATACCGCCGGGTGCTGTTGACGGCTAAAAGTGTCAGGGCCGGATGAATGACCAAGAATGGAATTCGACACTAACGAGAAATTTATTCATGAAAGAGTTGTGGTTGTAACCTCGTAGCTTATACAAAGCAAATCACAAAGTGTCCAAAATACAACTTTGTGGTCAGATTGCGCACTTATAAACTGTGGTAGTGTATAAGAACTCCTCAAACACCACACAGCAGCAGCAGCAGCATTTGAAGGGACTCCATACGAGCTGTTAATCGACTGTCAAAAAATGGCAAGCTTCCGAGGACACGACTGCCCCCAATTAAGCATATGCTTCTGGGTGGCTGGGTAGGGTACGGGCGGTTATCTATAAGGAGAGCTGAGCAGTGCCTAATAAGTCGACTGTTGGCCCTTTTTCTCACCATCCCACTTCCTTTCTGTCTCGTGTTACTCGTCGAGTACATTCCCATCAAGGTGACAGACTCCGTGGTCTTGCTACATTACCATCTCCATAGATTAGCTGTTTCCAAGTCTCGGCACCTAAAATCTACGGCTGAAATCTGAGCTAGCAGCGCAATCTCACCGTCATCCAAATCATGGCCAAGCAATCAGATTCAGACGTGCTGAGTCTTCTCGACTCGCTGGAGAAGGAATCGGCTCAGCCGACAGGCAAGCGTACTGCCAAAGCGAAAGACACGGCTACTACGGGCGGTGGTGCTGGTGCTGGTGCTGGTGCTGCGGCCGGTGCCACTGGTGCCAAGGATGAAGATGACATTATGGGCTTCCTCGACTCTCTGACACGTAGTGGAGCTTCTACACCCAAGGCCGATAAGTCAAAGACTGGCGAGACGACGAAAGACGAAGGATCCAAGAAGCCTGACGCGTCTACGGACGTCGAGTCGTCGCCCGAGTCGCTACCTGCCGAAAAGGAGGCTGGTGTTGGCGCCAAAGAAATCGATCCGTTGAGCTCCATCACTTCATGGTGGTCCCGCAACAAGACGGGCATCTGGGACACGGCCACGTCGGCTGTGAAACAGGCTGAGGCGCGTGTCAAGGAACTTCAGCCCGAGGTTCAGCAATCGTTTGGTCTTGGTCGTGGTTTACTACAATCGACACTATCGTCTGTTCTCGACACTATTGCTCCTCCCATCAGCCGCCATGAGCAGCTCAAGATCAATGTGTTTTATGATATGGTAAGCTACCCTGCCATTGACACGATTGTCTACAATGTGTTTGACCGGGTGATGCAGCAAGTCGAGGGCGGCGGTGATTTGACGATGGTTGTTCAAAAGGGCAAAGAGCGCCGTCGTCGTGGCTCGGATGCTCAGCAACAACGTGAGCTGGGGCTTTTCAAGGGCAGTCTCGATCAGGCCATTAAACTTGCTGCTGCCAACATTGAGGAGTTTGTTCGCGAGACTCCTAAAGTGGAAGAGCACAAGACAGCAGAGAATGCGGAGGGCCCGTTGATCCGCATCTCGGACATTTACCTGTCCATTCAACCGGCCTGCACATCAGTGTCGAGTACACCAGTTGCTTCTTCGACAACAATTATTTCGTCTGGCTCGCCTTCAACGTTTGAGTTCATCATATATCTGTCGGATCCTAGCAACGACATCAAGTTTGCGTCTGTGTCACAGTCGTTTCCTCTACAATGGGCCGAGTGGCTTGACAGTCCCGATGCCGCATTCCAGGCATTCGAGGCCGATCCTCGTGACTGGGTTCTTGACTGGGTCGAGGAAGGTCTTGGACTGGCTGTTGGAATTGCTGCTCAGAGTTATGTGTCGAAGCGGATGGGCATTGACGCTCTGTTTAAGGATGTTGCGACTGGAGTGAAAGCTGAGGTCAAGACTGATGATGAGCCAAGTACTGAACCTGATTCCAAGGCTGGAAAGAAAGATGAACCGTCTGACAAGACCGATAAGCCTACGAAATCAAAGAAGTCTGGAAAGGGCAAGTAGCTGTTGTAGCTCGTAACAGTTGAGCTTCTAGCTGTTGAGCTTGCAACAGTTGACCCGGTATGTTCTTGAGAGCCTGTAACGTGTAACCCGTTGAACGTAACCCGATGAACAGTCCCTCACTGACAAACACCCCTCTGCATCCTGATTGTGGCCTAGACTACGGCCGGACCTGTCTCCATAATACAACGTTTTTTTTTCCTCTCACGAACTACCTAATGCACTTATAGATTCCTAGAGCCAAAGAACATTGTGGCTCATAACATGATGATACACGGGCTTTGATGGGTTTGAAACCAATATAATGATACTCAAATGTCCAGAGTTGTTAACAACCTTCATATACTCATTCAAGAAGCAAACACATCAGCATCATAGGCACCAGATGTCGTGAGCTTCACGTAAACCCACATAAAACATGCAGAAAGAACAGGGATAGACAGATTGTCATCAACGATTTCAAGCGCTTCAGAAGCGGCTCCAACGATACCAGCAACGATAATAAGCATCCAAGCAGGAAGAACAGACGTTTGTTCGTGCCACATGATATCTCCTGGCATGTTGACCTGTGGATATGAAGGGAAAACGACAAAGTATAGGAGCCATGCCGAGAATGAGGCAGCTGAGGCAGCAGCTAGAGAGCCGGCCAGGGATTTGCGGCCGATTCGAGGCGTCAAATGGCCATATGCTCGACCAACAGTGGATGCCGCAGTGTCGGACCACGACAGTAGAAGCAGTGATAAGAGTGAGATGTCCTTGGGGAAGATACTGAACACAATAACGAGACCCAGAAGGTACCAAATGACTCCATTATAGCCCTTTACCTCTTTATCCCGCATCAGAAAGCCGAAATGTGCCACGTAGAACTCATTAAGAGCCGCTGACCGGTGTCGCAACAGATCAGTACCACCAATGATAACAAACAGAGTAGCGAGGACAGGCGTGACCTGCGAAATCGTCACTCCCATGGTATACAACCACAGAGTTGAAAACCCCCACGACACATGGAGGATTTTGCGAGGGATTTCGTGTTTATGAACAAAAGCGCCAAACTGCGCGTGATGAGGAATGCTGTGGATGATGGACGATGTTTTGGACGCTTCCGTGACTTGACTGCCTGTTATCTCGGCACTTATCACTGGCTCTGCCACCTTTCGCCGCGAAGCCCCGAGGTCCACGAATCCGTCCTCAACCGATACTCCCGACGAGGTCCTCGACATGGTTTCACTATGTTCCTGTTCTGTACTCATGATACCAGCACTCCAAACAAATAATAGCAGTCGTATCCAAGTGTTGCAAGTGTTATATCTCGTAAAATGACGCTTTTTTTTTCTTGATACGCGATGGTTCAACACACCGAACAAGTACAACAAGAGATCTTGGCGTTGAAAAAGTACAAACTACCACTATCACAACCACCAATACCTGATACAATGCTCTTACAAGTGGATCAAGCGTTTAACCGTCGAATCTGGCTTCAGACGTCGCTAATCCTAAGTTCCTAAAGTTAACTAAGTTTTCAACGCTTTGACACATGCAGTTTAGGACCTGCGGCTCTGCCGGCGGCTGCGCAGATGGACCCGTTCCGAATGAAGAGAAATCCGTCAAAGAGGAGTCTTTAAATAAGTAAATTGAGAATATCTTTATTTTTTCTTATTCTTCTTCTTTCTTATCTTGGTTTTTTTTTCCTTTTCCCTTTCTTTTTACTCCTCTTTACTCCTTGACTTGTAGATTGTACATCGGACACTGCCACTTGGTGCCACTTCATCTCCCACTTCATCTATAATCATATATTGACTGGTTTTGACGGGAATCTACCAAAATCTACAGTTCCAGGCGGAACGTGGCAATCTCAAAAGCACGTAGTTCCACAGGAATGTGTACTTGGCCTCCCTGGACTGTGAACTTGACAGCCTCCTGATCATCCTCAAGTAGATTGGCTCGGAACACCTTCTTAACGGGCAACGACGTCACCAAATCACCCTTGGACTTACCACCCAACGATTCATAAGTACGGATGACAACAGAGCGTGACTTACGCTTTGAAATCTGTACACTGGTGCTAACATCTGCATCGTCCTCACCGCGCTTGACGGCACTGACAACAACGTTTTCAGGGCCCTGGAATCGCACATTGCACGCCTGGAATGCTGTCAGATCCGTCGACTCCTTCGCAGCATACACACGCAGTGGGTGGTTGAAGTTGTGAGCCGTCTGTACAACACGCGCATCAGCACGGCCCTCATGGCCGAAAATGGCGTACCGGATCTGATGACGGCCCATATCTGCATTTCCATCTGGTGCCTTAGGTGCTCGCAGCAATGACAACCGCATGACGTTTCCATGAACCGAGAATCCGTACTTGGAATCGTTAAGAACTGTCACTCCGTACGTGTAATCGGAAAGGTCAGCAAACTTGTGGCAGCATACCTCAAACTTGGCCACGTCCCAGCTTGTGTTGTAGTGCGTGGGGCGCTTGACACTTCCGTACATGGAGTCATAAGTCGCAAACTCCTCGCGCACATCCACAGGCCATTCGACCTTGAGGAACTTGCACGCCTCGTGCCATTCAACCTCGGAGTTGTACTCAAGGTATGACGGAGAGATAGACGATGCGGCATCCAGCGAAACACGCGTCTTGATCCAGCTATTCTCGCTGATCTGCTGCTCAATGACCACAGACACCCGCAGAGGGCCCGAATCCACAATCTTCGTCGTACCTGGAGCCAACTTCTTGGCCTTGTTAAGAGAGTACACCTCGGTATCCCATCCCTGCCAGTTGAGAGGCTGATCATCAAACAAGTAAAACTGTCCTCCAGCTTCTCCAGCAGCAATCACCTCACGGTTGTCGTGCTCGAGGTCGACCAGCGACACGAGAAGCCCGCCTTTGATGGTGGCTCGTAGAGCACCGTTGTCGAGAACAAACTCGTCCTTGCCAACTTCCTTGATAGTAGCAGCATTGGGCGCAGCAGCCGGAGCCACCGCTCCCCAGGCAACCTCATCGCTGAAGTAAGCGAGCTTACTACCGTCATCAGCTGTCTGCGTGACAGCCGCAAGCGAAGACGCAGAGGCACTAGATGGAACAGCCGCCACCTCTGCACGCGCCCACGGAAGCGAGTTGAAGGCAACAAGACTCGTTCCCTCCTTGTCAATAGCAAACCCCGCAGCAACAAGCGCCGTCTCAACAGCGGTAAGACCAATCTCCGCAACCTCGGCGTAGATCTTGTCAACATCGTCGTACACCATCTCAATCGATGAACCAGGGAGAACATCGTGGAACTGGTTGAGAAGCAGCTGCTCCCACATGTGGTCAATCTGCTTCTTAGGATACTTGTAGGAAGGATTGACAATGGAGGCAATCGTAGCGGCAAGCTCGACATCGTGAAGGAGCACCTCGCTGCTGCGGTTGTTCTTCTTGGTGTTGGCCTGAGAAGTGTAGGTACCACGGTGGAACTCAAAGTAGAGCTCACCAACCCATGTAACAAGATCCTTGCCGCCGTCAGTTTTTTTAATGACCGAGTCAAAGTAGTCGTCAACACTGCCGTGCATCTGGACACGAGGAAGCTCTCCAACAGTATCTGAAACACCGCGGTTACGACGCATCTTCTCAAGCATGTCAACAGTTGGGCCTCCACCACCGTCTCCGTAGCCAAATAGCAGCAGAGATGTCTCCGAGATGCCTCTGTTTTTGTTGTTTGCAAGCGACAGATTCAGCTCGGGCACAGAGCAGTTGGAGTTGTACGTGTCGGCAGGCGGCATGTGACAGAGCACCTGCGAACCATCAAGGGCAACCCAGTTGAACGTCGTGTTGGGGAATTTGTTGATGTTGTTCCAGCTCAGCTTCTGAGTCAAAAAGTGCTCCATACCAGCGCCACGGCACAGCTGGGGGATCTGTGCCGAGTATCCAAAGGTGTCAGGTAGCCAGAAAGTCTTGCAGCGCGTTCCAAAGTTGTCCTCAAAGAAGCGCTGGCCGTAGAGGAACTGGCGAGCGATAGCCTCGCCGCTAGGCATGTTGGTGTCGCTCTCAACCCATGAACCTCCCATAGGGATAAAACGGCCAGCCTTTACAAGTGCTTTCAGACGCTCAAACAACTGGGGGTAGTCCTCCTTGAGCCACTGGTACTGAACAGCCTGCGAACACGCAAAGTTGTACTCGGGGTAGCGCTCGATGAGGTCGATCTGCGAGCCCCAGGATCGGCCGATTTTGCGGCGAGTCTCAGCGTAGGGCCACAGCCAGGCAGTATCGATGTGACAGTGACCGAGACCGGTGATGACGGCGGATTCGGATGTATTCTTGAAGACGTCGGGCGAGTCGACATTGGAGCCAAGGAACTTGGCAGCAATCTGGCGGCCACGAGTCACAGAGGATGGGTCAGACTCATCAAACGCATCGATAATGGCATTGGCAACCTCAAGAGCACGGTGTTTCTGCCACGAGTGCTCGGGAAGATGAAGAGCACAGTCGGCAATGACCATGTAATCAAGACGGAGTGCACGAGCCTCGGCGTTGGGCCACACGAGGTCGGCCTTGCGAAGCGTGTAGTGACGGTCCGAGGTCGGCGGCTGGATGTTGTCGTTGGGGTCGGCGTTACCGAACATAGCGTTACAAGAGGTCTCGATGTAGAACGTGTGCCATTTGCCATCCTTGACCCAAGCAGCAGGCACGATCCATTCACGGCGCTCTTCACCAGATAGACCCACAAGAGGAGTACCGTCTTCGGTGAATACAAAGCCCTCATTACCACAATCCCAGTTGAAGTGGACTCCTTGAGCCTTTTTCCAGGTGCTGGGGACCTTGATCTGGACCTTGAACCAGTGCGTTGTCCATGATGGACCGAACGAATCGCCCTTGGCAGCAGGAACAAACTGAGCAGCAGCAAGAGCGTCCTTGAACAGCGGACGAGCAGTACCCGGGACATGGTAAACCTCGAGTTTTACCGAGTCATCATCATGAAGTCTCTCGATATCGTAGAGTGCTGGAAGACTGTGTTCTTTGTACTGACCATCCTGAAGAAACAGCGCCAGGCGGTTTCGGTAGATGGAGTCGACTTTTTTGGCCACGGGGGCTCCATTAAGAGCAGCGTAGGCGTTGGATCGCTTCATTACTCGAACCAATTGACTGTATATGATATAATAGAAGTCGACACTGAAGGGGGGCGTGTGGAGTGGACCTGTTTATATATATACGAGTATCGGACCGATGTGAGCAAATGAAGTAAGGCACAAGTCAAAAGTGTCGGGGCGAAGGTCCGACTGGCCCTACGCGGCTATTCCGCTACGTGGGGTTTTGCGGGGGGGAAAGGAAAGAGTGCTCATTTGATCCGCAGCAAAAATAAAGAAATTGATAAGACAAAGTTCCAAATAGTTCAATTGTAAGTTAATAGATCAATTGATGTGATTGGTTTGTGTTTGGAGTGTTGTTTTGGCTGCTTTGGCTAAGTTTTGGTCCCTTTCTTAGAGGGCTGATCCAGTGCCTAATTGGGACACACGAAGGTATCCAGGTGTCCAGATCTGGTAAGGGTATGAAGGTATGAAGGTATGAAGGTACGAAGGTTCTTACGTACAATAGTAAAGTGAAGGTTACAATAATGGCGTCAAATCAGCAGTTTAGTAGTCAAGGGGTTTATGAGTGGATTGATCTATTCGTGGTGATGATCAGTTACGAAGTAACTGTCATTAACCTGCTCTGTGACTGGTTATAGTCTGAGAGCAATAACTAACACTCTAGATCCAATTGACACTCTAGATTCAATTGACACATAGGATCCAATTGACACTTAGGATCCAATTGACTCTTTAGACCCAAATAACAGTTAAATTGCCATACAGCCTAATAGTTGGAGGTTCTCCCGGTGTATGGCAACAAGAGTCGGAGTTCATAGCGACAGAACATGGCTGGATGTTTCAATGGATGGCCATTTTGATGCTGTATTCATTGTATATCCATTTATTTTGTTGCTAAACAGCTTTTCAAGGCTTTTGGAGAATCACCTTGTTGACAATGCCATCTGCAGCAGGTGATGTCCACCAAGATCCATTGGGGTAAGAGTACTGAGCAGCAGCCTCGGGCTTGATCTGAACCGAGTATCCCGGGTTTAGCGGCGTCACAATGTGACCGTTCTTGACCTTGGATGGATGTTCAAAGTGCTCGTGAAGGTGGTCGACGTACTCGAGAAGTGACAGCTTACCCGAAACGGCAACATAGTCAATCGTTGAGATGTGCTGAGTGTACTCAGGCAGACCAACACCACCAGAGTGAGGCACAATGGGCACATTGAACTTCTTGGCAAGCAGCAACACTGCCAAAACCTCGTTGACTCCTCCCAAACGACATGAGTCAATCTGCGCAATATCAATGGCTCCACTAGCAAGAAGCTGTTTCCAGATGACTCTGTTCTGACACATCTCACCAGTCGCAACCTTGATGCCGTCCTCCTTTAGCGCCTCGCGCACCGCCTTGTGACCAAGAATGTCATCTGGTGACGTGGGCTCCTCAATAAAGTACGGGTGGTAGTCTTTGAGTTGCTTGACGTACTCAATGGCCTCGGGAACAGACCAGATCTGGTTGGCGTCAATCATCAGCACCGCATCGGGGCCAATCTCCTCACGCGCCAATTTGAGTCGGCGCTTGTCATTCTCAACATCTCCACCGACCTTGAGCTTAAAATGCTTGTATCCATCAGCAAGCGACTCGCGCAACAACTTGCGCATCTTGTCGTCGCTGTATCCGAGCCATCCAGCTGACGTCGTGTATGTGGGGACTGCCTTGTTGTTCTTGGCATCCTCGACACGCTGAGCTTTGCCCTTTTGTGACTCCCGCAGAATCTCGAGAGCCTCCTCGGGTGTTAGAGCATCCGTAAGGTAGCGGAAGTCAATGGCCTTGACATACTCCTCGGGAGTAAAGTCACATACGAGCTGCCAAAGAGGCTTGTTGACAGACTTGGCCCACAGATCCCACAGAGCGTTGACAGTGGCACCCAAAGCCAGGTGGATAACACCCTTTTCAGGTCCAATCCATCGCAGCTGCGAATCTGCAACGAGCGAACGCCATGTGGCGCCAATGTCGCTGGTCAACGACTCGAGACTCTTGCCCTTGATTTTCTCGCCAAAGTGCTGGATAGCATACACAACAACATCGTTTCCACGGCCAATGGTAAACGTCATTCCATGGCCCTCGAGACCAGGTGTATCTGTTTCAAGAACAATGTACGCAGCCGAATAGTCCCCGGCCTCGTTCATGGCATCTGAGCCAGTCTTGTCGAGGGAAGTCTTGAAAAGTTAGTCTTTTTTGCTGTCTGATCCATGAGAGCTACATGTATCACTCACCGGAAACCGAATATCCTGCACTTTATAGTTGGTGATGATGGTCATTATAGGGATTAATTGCAAAGTGAAGGTATAAACATGAAAAATTGGCAGGTTTGTCTCCTTTTATATAAACTACGAAACTCGACACTTCAAAGTGTGGGGTACTCTCCGTGGGGGTCACGGGGGTAAGCGGGATTTCCCTGCACAGTAGCCGCCCTGAGCGGGGGTATGCGGGAACATTTAACCTCCATTTGACCACACAACCAATAGGATTCAGCCCGCCTTGCTTCGTGTCTACCTAATTAGTAAACTCTAATGCTCTTGGATCAAAATTATACTGTCAGTGTATTTTTCCGATTCCCCACCCTCCCTAGTACTGTCATTTCCTCCCGACTACAACCATTTCCCCTTCCCTATACATTTAGGTAGACCCCCACCAACAATCCCTCAATATGTTCATAAAACACTTGCTACGGCCTCTCAATTCTCTCAGCTTGCCTACCTGCTCAATTCCAACAGTCTCATGACCCCCAACTTTCCACTTCCTTTCTCTTCTAACCCTGGCACCGCTGACCCCCGCCTCTACATACCCCACATCCCCCCACCGACGAAGGTGACGCGGGTATGGCGGATAACCGGGTAGGAATAGTCGTAGGCAGGCGAGAACCTCAACATCCACCGCAAAGAGTAGGTTCCACTAACAGGTCCTGCCAACTAGTGGATGAGAATTTACCCGTGGGTATTGAGTAGACTATATATATACTGTAGTATTGGATTTCATTGTCTCATATGGCCGTATTAACTACTGTCGTTTAGAAGCATACTAGCGAGACGATCAAAGTGCCAATCAAGGTACAGTACACTGTTAGATCCAATGACATTTCTGCCCCAAAACACTATTTACTTGTAGTATTATACCAAAAAGCCTTTATGCTACTCCAACAGCCGTTCACCGCCGACTAAGTGTCATGTACTGTGTTTCCAAAGATGGCAACCACCCACGGACTGTAATACAGGACTAATTCGGTAATAATTCTAGTACCAAGAGGAGTATTCATTCTACGGTGTTTCTAAAGTCTGTTTCCCTATTGTATACACTACCAACGGACGCCTAGTTCCTCTCTATTGAGGTCCAGTCCCCTTGACTCCCTATCAACCCCGGCCCAAAACCACCCCTGCTTACGCAGCTTGAGATCGGCGGCTCAAATTACCTCATTCTGGTTCTTGATTGCATTTCAGCAAGCACGGCTGGACGCATAGATCATCTCACCATACTGCTAACTTCCCACTAACTCTACCTCACAAGAACCGGTATCCTGAGGAATTCGTGACAACTCCTGCCATATTACCAAGCTCAAATTGTTCCACAATGAATCGTGCCATGTCAAGCTTTACTTCACTGTCGGGATCCGTCGTATTGGACGGGTTAAGGAACTTTATCTGAACATCTCCGTTTACAGGACGTACGCGTGTTCTAGTACGAACCCCCGTAGGAGCAGGTCTCGTAACAGAAGACAGTGCTTGTGAAGATTTTGAAACTGGTACACCAATTCGCAGGTTTTTGCGGGGATTTGTAGCTGCTCGCTCACGTTCAGCACATAGCTGATCGAGCCGCCAATCATAGCCATACTGGTGGTGAAGACATCGATACTGTAGGTCTCCATAATACGCATCCATATCCGTATAACCATATTGCCCTCCTGGATAAGTTGGATAACCATACGCCTCTTCATCATCCAGCTCATCATCATCATCTTCTTCCTCACGATCCTCGTCGTCCTCGTCATCCTCATAGTCATCATCCCTATCGTCGTCCTCATCCACCTCGCCAATTCCTAGGTTCTGTCTCAGTCGATTACCCCATTGGTTGTTATTGTTGTTATTGTTGTGGTGATTGTTATTGTGGTGGTCATCATTTGCTCCGTTATCTTCGCAGCTACAGAGAAGATCAAGAGGATTGCATGGGCACCTGTTGTCGCAATCCTTATCAACCTCAAACTCCTCATATCTGTTAGATTCTTTCTTGATGTAACAAATCTTGGGGTGTATGGCTTTAGGGTCATCACCTGTATGATAATTTACCGACAAATACGTGTGCTTAAACGTGAACTTGACCCCGAATCGAGGAACACAGAACACGGCATCTGTAACCCACACGGGTTCAAATGCAAAGTACACCAACAAATCAAAACAATTGACATCATAGTTCATATGCAGCTTGTCTTCCACATGGTATATGAGTTTCTTGATGGGGTGCAGAATGGCAATCTCTTGAACAGCTTCGTGATTGGCACCCAAAATGTTGTCGACGACAATGTGGAAAAAGATAAAGTCACCGTAGCTATTGATGTGAAGACACATGCGCGGATCAAGAGAAATACCGGCTATATGTTCCGGTGCTTCGTGTATCTCTTTGACGACATGATGTATCTCTTCAGGAATCTGCTCGGGATTGCCAGAGATTTCACCTGTGTCCTGTTGGACAAAAACCGATTCGCTCGTGTTGGTGGGTATCGCCGACACAACACTTGCCAGAGCCAAAAATGAAGCTACTCTCATTGCGAGTAGTAGGGAAGGATTTCAAAAAACTTTCAATATCGCAGCATTGACAGAAACTTGCGATCTCCGCTCCATAATTCCATCTAGCATTTTGCGCTTGGACCAGGCATCAACTGGGACTATCTGTGTGATGCTTCGTGGACCTCTTCATATAGCTAGTTAGACCGGTTACTGAAGTTGTTCAACCAGCTAATGCACTCAACTTTGAGTCGAGTGAAACCTCATGAGCAGGCTTTGTTTGTAGAATTACTACGCCAATTATCTAGATTAAAAGTAGCATATATATAGACCAATACAACGAGCGGGTTGACGGTTCAGTTCGAAGGTGCGGGCCACGATTGAGGTGCCGTTTATATAAATATGGGGACTGCTGTATACAGCAAGCAGGTGTTTCACCAGTTCTGCTATGAGAAGAAGACGGCTCGTGGGTCAAGAGGACGTCCATCAGGACCAATGCCGTTGGATGAGAACAAGCTCTTGGTGTATTGAGCACGGGCCTCGTCAAAGGTCATGCGTGGGTTCTTGTTCATGATGTTGCGGATCTCGCGCTTGGCGTTTTCATCAAGGCCTTGACGGGCATCGCCAGACTCAATGTTTCCCGATAAATCAAACGTATCTGATGAGAATCCCTCGGCCCGATCACGAAGAAACGAGTAACGACCGCTGGGTTGAAGCCAAGTAGGCCAAGCAACTGGAATAGACCGAGCTGCCGGTACTGACGTTAGATTTTTGATGAAATATTAACAACCCAAGAGACATAGACTTACACCACCATGCGCGGAATAAATAAAGGAAGAATGCCACCACCACAGATACAAGCAACGTGCTCCATAGGAAGAAGCTCCAGCCACTGGTATCCGAATCCGAAGACATCGTGAGCTTCTTTAACACAACGAGAAGACGACAGCTGCAGTACAAATGAACAGCAATATCTCAGAGAGTAACCTTGAGTGATGGAACAATTGTCAAGTAATTCTACTGAAACAAAATAGCCAAATATCCCCGTTCAAATAAGAAGGTTATGAAGGTTAGTCAGTCCGGCACAGCCCTTGCCGATACCCGCCGCCGATATGTGGGCCAGGGCTCGATCTGAGATGGTGAGACAGTTTCTGAGATTAGCGAGGGAGATGTCAAAAGAAGCCGATATAAATGTAAAGTTTCCACCTATTCGTTTTCTCCTTAATATTATTTATCTTTCAATTGTGAGGGATTTCCCGTGTTTGCGTTCTTCCCCAATCCTTCACACTCATCCCTCAAACTATGCCCCCATGCCATCCTTATACACCGCGTGAATAGCGCGCATAAAGTAGAACGCGTACATTTGGTGAATTAATGCATCTCTTCTTCAACTTGATGACTGTCTCGAGCCCATGACATCGAATGAACACGGTCCTGTGTACGTTCTGCTGCAAGAAGTACAGTCACAAGCTGTAAAGCCTGTGAACTTGGCTCTGCTGGCAGAGCTTCTCCATGCCGTTCTTCACATCTCACAGGAAGATGCATTGTACTCTGATACATCGGCCTGTTCTACACTCATCAATGTCATAGTATCGCATGTTTTGTCACCTGCCATCGAGTCTGACTCATCTGATGACGCCACTGATGAACTTATTGATGAGTGTCTGACTGTTGTGGACCGAGTCCTGCTTTTGAACCCCCAGTGCCTCGCAACATCGTCTACCACTACGCCACAACCTACAAAAACAACGACTTCAGAACCCGTCAATGTATCTGATCGCTGTCGACGCCTTCTCATGGCACTGGCTCCACTGATTACGTGGTCTGAGAAGCATCGTACTTCTGTTCTTCGTTGCATTGAGCGTTTGCTCACAACTGCTGCTACTCTACCTCAACTGTGGTCGGCCCTGGTAGGCCTCAAACGCCTCGTACGAGGACTCCTACAAGAAGCTCTTAACAGACTCAATGCTCTCCTCACAAGATCGGACCTGCTGCCGACAATGCCTGTACCCTCGTCGATTTCGTTGCTCAACCTATTTGCATCTCTTAACTCACGCCCAGTCCTCCTCAATTTGTCCCTCTCAATCCTGTCCTCATACCTCGACGCTGCGTCCGCTGCCCCATGGGCTTACTCTTCCTCTGATATTCTCTCTCTGGCCATGTCGTTGGATCTTCTTTGGATTCACCTGTCGGCATTTCTAGCAGACACTGAACTATCCAAATCCTCAGTGGCTGCCTCTTCCAAGGAGATGCTGAGCCTCCTCTACCTGACCGCATGTACCAAGGGAATGAATCTATCCTGTACCCCAGATCTCGATGAATGTGCAGCTAAATTCCGTGATGCCTCAATGCATTGGCTCGTCGAGTACCCGGATGTTGCAGCGCGCGCCCTTCCAGGTTCAGAGTTCGACATGACATGTGCCTACCTAATATTGTCTTTTCTGTTGGAGTCAGTCCGGGCCTCGGATTCATCGCCAACCCAACTGTCCTCGTCGTTACCTGTCGTAGCCACTGCATTACAGCGCGCACAGTTTACAACCACATCATCGACTTCTATTGCCTGCGATTATCTGGCAAAAATTGTCGGCGGGTTCGACATTCGCTCACTTGGTAGATTTGAAGACTCAACTTTACAGGAAATTTGGCTGGCCATTGTTAACCTGTATGGGAAACAGAGTGATCCTCTTCAAGACCGACATGTCGACGACATGGAAGACTCCTCTTCGTTTGCTGCGCTGCCTTCACAAGACCTTTTCGCCTTTGTTTTTTCCAATGCTGCATTTTGGAATGGTTCGTCACCATCCTCTATGAAGGAACTTAATATTTGGATTTGTGACTCGATCAATCAACTCAGCGCAGAACATAAGCACGAGCTAGTTTCTGCCATTGGTACACTTTCGTGTGTCCTGGCTGGGGCTTATGATCCTAAATTCAAATCCTGCCGGTACTGCAACTCCGCAATAGAGTCAATATCCGCAACAAGAGCCGAGTATCGTGGGTTTGCAGAGGCTCTTACAAAAATCCTTAACTCCGATGATTTTCAACAAGATCCTGAGCTTCGTCTCGAATGCTTGAATACCCTACGTCGCATCCTCTCGTCATTCCAGCCCGAGTTTTGCTTCGATTGGTCGTCGGATCTGAGCACCTGGTTAATAGCATGCTTGAAGAGCACGATCAGGGAGATTCGAATTGCTGCAATCAGCCTGTTGCCATTCTTCGTTCTAGTGTCGGATCCTGAAGTCAGCGAACGCAATGCTGCTCACATCTGTAAAGCTCTGTCTAACATTAACCTGAAAGCTGACGAATATCTTCTTGAGACAACTATGATGGCCTGGGGACGAGTTGGATGTGCCGTTTCAGGAGACTTCTTAAACGTCGTCCTCATAAAGCTTATATCGTTCCTCAACTCGGAGAGTAGCTACCATAGCTCTCTTGCATATCACCAGTTGAAATCGATTGCTCGTGCCAAAAACTCTACCTGCTATCAATTGTGTACCCCCTTTTGGTCGACTATTAGCGTTTCAGTCTTGAAGCAGATGAGCCCGTCCTCTCCTATACTTGCACGATTTTCGGACCTCATTGGCATCTCCACAACAGACTTTCTTGTGCGGACCACATCTTACACCTTACCGTATCTGATTCTTGCTCGTAACAGCGAAGCTGTGAAGGCAGTAGCCGCTGCAAACAACGATACAATCGGCAGAGTATGCTTCACGCGAGCCTCAGTTATATTGGCCGTTCTGCTCACTCAGAAGGTGGAAAACCCAGAAGAATTTGCAAAGACTCGCTGGCTTGAAATCGACCCTTCCTATGCTGTGAATGCTAAATTCGAGCTGACAGTGAGGTCCAGTTTTCTCGACGTCACCTTTGAGCTCCTGAAGCTATACCAGAAAGATGATGACGGCAAGTCAGAACGGATTCGACGCGCTCTCGAGCTTGTGGGAGCATTGCGGTATAACATGGAGCCAGGAACTGAAAGCCTCAGGCATCTTTTCAACGGAAGCAATGTGCTTCATTTGGTAACGAAGTTCTCTGACACAGTCCGGAATGTTGCTGGCGTGAAGCCATACACTGTGAAGCTACAATGTCTCAGAGGCATCTCCATGATGATCCAGTGTTCTGGTAGCGAATTTTCCATTGCTGTCCCACAGATATCAGCGCAACTTCAATCCGCTTTGGACACTCCAGAACTGCAGAAATGCTCTCTCGAAGCTTGGCATGTAATGGTGGATCACGTTCGCGATATATCTACTATTCTTGACCTGACGTTTGCTGTCGTAGTTCAGGTTTGGCCCTCACTACAGCCCGAAGCGAAGCCAGTGGCACACACTCTCATCAAGCACATTTTGTCAGATAAACTGGCAGATGTTACTGCGGCAATCAGTAACAAAGAGAAGACGGTGCGTGTTCTTCCGTCCCTCAGCAGTGTTCCTGAACTTGACGATTGCTCAGCACTCGTGAGCAAGCTGCACTCGTCCCGGCACCCCTACTTCAGACTTAAATGCTTGGTCGACCGTAGTCGGAATGAGAACGTACACATGGTTCGACAAACCATTCTAGAGCTATGTGACTTCTTTCTTCAAGAGCAGGATGTTCTTCAGCTGAATTCTGAGCGAAGCTCTTCAGAAATTCGCAATGTTTTAAGGTCGCTGTTCAACATTATGTTCACCTTTCGCTCTTCGGAGTCTGACATTTTACAACTTGGTGCACGCTGTATGGGGCTCATTGGTGCAGTTAATAGCCACAAGATTGATATCATGCCGGAGAAAGTAGAGCTTGTCATGGTTAACAATTTCAATGAGTACAGCGAATGTGTCGACTTCGTTGTTTACTTGGTGGATCAGCTTATGGCCAAAACGTTCAAGGCCTCTACAGACCCTGGAATCCAGCTATTCCTTGCATATGGAATTCAGGAATACCTTAAGTTTTGTAGACTGGCTCAAAACGGTGAGTCTGCTCAAGACAGGTCAGTTTCGAACTCGAAAGTGTGGAGGAAGTTCTCAGAAGAGTCGCGAGCCTTGCTTACACCATTGCTGTTCTCAAAGTATACTAGTCCTGAAACACCGCTTTCCCGACTTCGCAGTCCAATTTTTGATTCCAAGATCTCCTATCAGAAATGGCTACAGACTTTTACCTATTGTCTGATGTCGAGTGTAAAAGGAACATATGCAGAGCAAATTTTTGGAATCTGCCGTCGTGTAGTTCGCGACCGAGAGCACTATGAACAAATTTACGAGTTCATCCTCCCCTATGCTGCGTTGAACGTAATGTTGTGTGGAACGGAAACAGACCGTAATGCAATTCTCGATGAGATTTTGTTGATTCTCAATACTTCTGCTCAACTCTACTATGACATTGGGCAGCTTCAGGAGCGGGTGTTCAGCATTCTTGACTATTTCAGTAAATGGATGCGTGAAGTCGCCAAGAGTAACTCGAGCTTCCGAAGAGCACGCCCAAGCTCTAGGGGCAAACCGGATACCAGTCTAATCAGTGCTTTTTTGTCTCAAATTTCGCCAGCACTGATGGCTCAGCGGTCTTTTGATTGTAAGTCGTTCCCTCGTGCCATTATGTACTGGGAACAACACCTGAAAATGCTCGGTCCATCCCCCCCCGAAGATACGGCCAACACGATATACGCAAAGTTTCAGGAGATCTACGCGAGTATCGATGACCCAGATGCCTTAGATGGAATTTCTGCTATGTTGCCCGATCTTACTATTCGCCAACAGATTTTACAATATGAGAATACTGGCAGATGGCACGAAGCTGTGGAATGCTATGAAGTTCTGCGAGACTCGAGCGACCAATGGGATCTGCCGACGGACCTCAAATTTATGAACTGTCTGAAGCAGAGTGGGAGATATGATGATCTGCTTGGTAGGCTTGATATGGTGATTGCAGATATGGACAAGATTCCTGAAGAGTACATAACAATGGGTGTCGAAGTGTCATGGCTCTCCGAAAGATGGAACAGCCTTGACCGCTGGCTTGCTAAGACTGCTACCGATTCCTACGAATCCAACATGGGCGGTGCGTTGCTTGCATTGAAAAACCGAGATTTTGATGAGCTGGAGTACCGCATATCTCAAGCCCGCGCGAACGTTACCACAACTATATCGCTCAATTATGTGACTTCCCTGAACCAGTGCGATGATAGTCTGGTCCGGCTACACGCACTCGCTGACTTGGAAAGCATTGGAGACGTAGCTCAGAATGGTGGTGGGATTTCTCACAAGGCATTTTCATCACGTCTTGATACTCATATGTCGTCTGTGGGAATGAATTTTGATGCCCGCAGATATCTCCTCGCTCTTCGACGATCTGCGATCTCAGTATCGGGACTGGACTTTGCTGATGCTGAATTAGGAGTTATCTGGATGCTGAGTGCCGGCGATGCCAGAGCTCAAGGTCAGTTGAGCTTGGCTCTCAGAGCTTCCATGCAAGCAGTGCAGTCTGGTAATCCCCTCGCAAAAGTGGAGTACGCTAGGCTTTTGTGGGATCGGGCAGAGCAACGTAAGGCAGTCACAACGCTGGAGTCTGTTCTCCATCGTACTTTTGTTGAAGATATTGATGCTCTCAAGTCAGACAAATCCTTTACACGGTCGTCAGCTGAGGTTGCATTACTGTATACAAAGTGGATCAGTCAGTCGGATCTTGCCGATAGTGCAACAGTGCTAGCCAAGTTTACGGCTATAGCACAGGCAAGCCAGACGTGGGACGAAGCGTACTATTTGCTGGCCAAATATTACAATCGTCTGTACGATTATCATGCGTCATTACCAGTTAATATGCGCGATGCAAATTTCAACAACGGCTCTTACGTGCTGCATATGGTGAATAACTACTGTCGTGCTCTGCAATATGGTACCGCGTACATATACGAGGCTTTGCCCAAGGTGATCACGCTTTGGCTTGACTTCGCGACTACAATGATGAAGGTGGAGACAGCGCTGAAATCCCAAGAGAACCTTCTGGACCATCGCATCAGAGTGCTTCGCAGTATAAATGACAGCCTTTCGAAGATGGCATCAAAAATTCCGGCTTATGTCGTAAGTATTGGATGGGGTTAATGAAGGCGTTTTGTAACACAGTTCTATTTGGCACTGCCGCAGCTTTTATCACGAATTGTCGTACCGGACAAGGCAACCGCAGAGGTTCTGGAGCTACTGATTATTGAAATCTGCAAATCATATCCGCAGCGTGCATTCTGGTATATTTTACCACTCGTCAACTCTAAGAAACGTGCTGCTCGTGGACATGAGCTTCTCAAGCGCCTCGACAAGGCAATGTCTGGCGGACGGGCACGCCTTGCACGCGAACTGAGACCGCCTGCAGAGTCTCTTATTCGTGCGTTGACGGAATTCTGCAACGCGTCACCGACTAGTGATCGACCCATTCTAGACTTGGAGCGAGATTTCAAGTTTGATAAAAGTGTTGTTCCCTGCCAGTTGGTCGTTCCAGTGCAGAGCCTGATGGACATCACTCTCCCATCTACTGCCGAGGCTATGAAACACCACGATCCGTTTCCCCAGGGATCTCACACAATAATGAGTAAGTGATTCGTACTATTAATGGTTTTTTTGTCTTCATACTAACGAAGTGATTGACGATGCTGTAAGCATTCAGCGCTCATTGCAACGACCCAAGCGTATTCATGTTTGGGGCAGCAATGGTCGTGGATATAAAATTCTTTGCAAAGCTCGAGATGATGTGAGAAAGGACGCCCGACTTTTGGAGTTTACGAGTTCAATCCACAAGCTGCTGCAGAGAGATAGTAAGGCGTCTATACGCCGACTTGGGATTGCAACGTACCTGGTGATTCCACTGAAAGAAGATAGCGGTCTCATTGAGTGGGTTGATCACTCAATTCCAATGCGAGCTATCATTACAAAGTCGTATTCTGCGAAAGGAATGGAGGTTACGGTGAGTGGATGAATGTTGTCAAGCATAATCTAACTCTAGATAAGTGAAGCGAAGGCTCTTTTATTTAACAAGCCAGAGGCCGAGCAGCTCAAGAACTTCCGACAGCTGACGAACAAGTATACACCAGTGTTGTGGGAATGGTTCATTGACACTTTTCCTGATCCTGGTGCTTGGCTTGCCAGTAGAACAAATTATGCCCGGTCCTGTGCTGTAATGTCCATGGTTGGATATATTTTGGGGTAAGTTAACCATCTAGCTACGAAACAACTGTGTGCTAACCGAAGTCTTGGTGATCGCCATGGAGAAAACCTGTTGTTTCTTGCGTCTACAGGAGGCATTCTACACGTTGATTTTGACTGTCTGTTTGACAAAGCGTTAGGACTTGAAGTGCCTGAACGTGTCCCGTTCCGATTGACTCCCAACATGGTTGATGCTTTCGGTCTGTCTGGTTACGAAGGAGCATTCCGACGATCGTCTGAGGTTACTTTGGCTCTTTTAAGAGACCATGAGAGCATGTTAATGACAGTTTTGGAAGCTTTCCTACACGATCCAATAGTCGAATGGTCTCGGAAGCGAGCAGTAAGTTAAGTCACTGATGATGGAACAATAATCTAACAAAGCAACCTCAACCTCTCGTGGTCATCAATGGACTGAGCCCAGCTCGAAATCCTGAAGAAGCCTTGACTACGATCAGGCGCAAGATCCGTGGAATGAGAGGACCGTCGTCAATTCCTCTCAGTGTGTCTGGTCAGGTGGAGTATCTCATCCAGCAGGCTGTTTCGCCTCAAAATCTGTCGAAGATGTACCCAGGCTGGCTTCCTCATGTGTAGAGAGCACAGCCCAAGATATCTGTAAATATGATGAAAAATGATTTATGAATTCTAAGGGCAGATTCGCAGAAGTTTAAAGAGATGCGGGGACGGTTTATTTTGTGAAGATAGAATCAAACATATATACAATAAAGTCCAAAGTTAACCAGAAACTCAAAGGTATCAAGCTTGTGCTTTAGCCTTTGAATTCGCTTTGGACTTTGACTTTGATTTGGACTTTTTCGGGGAGTTGCCATTGATGTAAGCAAGAAGCTCACCAATGCTCTTATCGCCCTTGGAGCCCTTTCCGTTGAGAAGAGAGGTCTCCTTGGTATGAGTCACAGCAGGAGCCCTAAGCTGGGTCTGGGTGGGACGACGAAGCTGCTGTTGAGGTTGAGAGGCCTTCATTTTGGCCTCGCTAACAGCAGCCTGGATACACTTGTCCATCCAAGATTTGGCTTCCTTGGTCGTTTCATGCTCAGCACCAAGAAGACGGTTGACTGCTTCATATGCCTTACGAGCGCTAGACGATGCACCGTGTAAGTCGCGCGTAAGAATCTGAGCTTCAGACAGGTGAGAGTACAGCGAACCCACAGAGTCTGAGCCTCCGGGAATAATCTTAGAAGACAGCTCAACGGCGAGATTGTACCAAGGAATGGATGCCTTGTATGCGCGAGCATTATACAAAATCATGGCAATGTTGCTGACGGTGTTGACAGTCTCTGGGTGGTCTGGCAGAGCAACAGAGTTCCAGATCTCCGTGGCATATCGGATAACGCGAAGGGCACCCAGCAAGTTTCCTCTTGAGTTCTCGTAGAGCGACAAGTTCATTGCCGTAAAGAGCGTCTCAAACGAATCAGGTCCAAGCGTGCGCTCAGAAATAACGAGCGCCCTGCGCGACAAGTTAGCAGCAGTCTCAGCATCCTTCTGCTCGTGGTACAGAACAGCAGCCTTGCTGTAAGCACGAGCCACTTCTGGGTGAACAGATCCATAAACCTGCTCAAACAGAGCGAGAGACTCAGATACTAGCTCAAAACCGACCTCAGTGTCGCCGTTAACAATGTTTACGCGTCCCATTTCAAGTGCTTCGTCGGCCATGACACTGTTGAAGATAGACTGCTTGACTTGAGGAACAATGTTAACAAGGTCCTTGATAGCGAAAATGTCAGTCGAAGTACCCTCGTTTACATGGTACTGCTTGGCCTTCCACTGGAGGCCAACAGCGCGGGAGGCCTCACGAAAAAGACTCTGCTTAGGCAAATCCTCAAACCAATCGTTACCGGCGGTAATACGGAATCGTCGGCGTAGGTTCCTACGCACAGCATCCCGCACAGAGACAGATGTCAGAGATGTAAACTCAGGAGAGGCGGCTGGATACAGAAGAGCCAACTCTTCGGGCAGAGACACACCCGCAGACACATTGCCAAACAAGCAGTTAAAGAAGTGCGTGATGACATAAGGAGCAACGAAAACAGGAACACCACGTAGATGAGAAATAAGGGCGTGCTTGATGGAGCGAACAGTAGCTTCAAGTTTAACGATGCTTGCAAAATGAGACAAAAGATCTCCCTCCTTCTCGGCAAGCTCCAGGAGCAGACCAAGGTATCGTATGTTGATACCGCGCTTGTGGAGTACGGTGGTGAGATGGACTCCAACGAGGGGAGTGGCGATGGAGCCGCTCTTGAGGTCCGAAATGAATCCCGGAATAATGGAATCCAGCAGAAAGTCGCAAACCCCACGTACTTCCTCTTGGTCTTTGTGGAGCTGAGCACGAGCCTCCTCAGGGATTGAGGCAGTATCAACAAGAACATCCGGGTTGATGCGGGTGTTCTTTGAGTAGTGGACAATGAGCTCCTCCTCTTCCTTCTTAATAGCTTCGAGCTCCTCCTCCGTTCGATCAGGCTTATCCTCGCGAGCAGCGCGCTTCTCCGTCAGCACTTTGTAGAAACCGTTGGTCCACCACGAATCGACTGCTTCACGACGCAGAAGGGCCAGACTGTGTGGGTATGACTCAGCTGAATCGTCGACATTCTGCTCCACGAACTTGAGATCAACAGGCGTAAGCTTGTAGAGGTCGATGGCATAGTTTCGGCCGTCGGTACCAACAATTCCCTTGATGTCAGAAGACACGGCAAGCTCCTCAGAGCCCTCTCCACTGTTATCATAGACTGTGTGCTTCTTAATGTGGCACGAGTCGGCGATACGAGCAAATGCGTCGTCGAATCGCTTATCAGCGACAATCTTGACACCATTGTCGATGCTTCCGTAAACAATAAGACTCTCACCCTCGGGCAGGTCACGGAAGATTCCGGGGACAGTTGTCTGGGCCAACACACGTCTTCCACAGTAGTCAACTGCGACGCTGATAGAAGGGTGTAAGCCGTCAATATCGAGCGCAGATACAAAGTTGCTGCCAGCAACGTCCTTGCCTGAAGCGGCCCGTGCAGCTTCGCGACCTCCGACTTCAGCAAAAGCGCCATCTCCATCGGATGCCAGTGAATAGAAAATGCCGTTGTGAAGGTAAATAAACGCTTCGGGGTCGTCATCAGGGTTCAAAGGAGCAATGTTGCCCGACACAATGTCAATGGCACCCTTGGTGGCAGCGTCGGTGAAATCAAAGGAGAACCGGTTGAGGAGGCGCTCACGAAGCATGCGATCAGGCATCGATCTGTTACCGTCGGCGTCTACCTTGAGAAGCTCACGCGTAGACTGGAAATCTTCGTTCCAATCCTTGACGTCGTCATTGTCAAGAGCGTTCTTGTAAAGCAGAGACTGGGTGCGCGAGATATCAGGTACAGGGGTCTCAGAGGCACGCACAAGCCAAGGATAGGCAAGGAATGAGTTAGAGGGTTCAGTGGCGGCGAGAATAGCAGTCAAAGAGCTCTGCACCTTGATAGCGTCTGCCAGATGAGTAGCAATGGCCGGCGACAGAGAGGTCAATAGTGTGTAGAGAGAATCACTCTTGAAGTACTTTCCAGAAATCTTACGGGGTGACGGCTCGAAGCGGTCGGCCGAGCAGTTGGAGACATGGAAGCCAGCTACAGTGGCCGTAATGTGGAAAGTACGGCCCTCGAGAGTCGTAACATGAAGATACAACAAATGACCAGCAATTGCGGCAGAAGGAGGCGGAGGGTTCCATTGAGAGAGCTGTAGAGATCGTACAGCAGGAGACGGCACTTCAGCCAAAGGTGGTAGAAGGTCGACTTCGGACTTGTTGAGCTCGGGAATAGCGCTCATCGAGTCAACAGAACCGAGGTCGATGTCATCAAAGGCGTGAGTCTCCGGAGGCTTTTCATCAAACGGGTTCTGTCTCTCAGGTTGCTCGTCAGTAGGCTTTTCGTCTTTTGGTTCGGGCTTGAAAGATTCAACCTCGGCATCGATAGCCGCAAATCCCGACAGACCCGCTTCAACAATTGGCATGCCATTGGAACGGTTGGAGGGAAACAAAAGAGCTTCACGGACTCTCTGGATGTGGATGCGAGCCTCAGTCTGCGTATAAGCGCTGGCTACAACATCAACGACAACGACATTATCAGTAAAGGTCAGAGAACTCTCGAGCTCGACAATAGGAGTCACCAGGTCCAGGGGCTTGCCATTGTGGTGAAGAGAGAAGCAAGTCAAAGGCATATCCTGCATCGGAAGACGTGCCAGGTAGTTTTTAAGCTCGGAAAAAGTGTCTGTAGCAAGGACCTGGTTTGTTAGGTACAATAAAATAACGGAATCAAAGAGGATCATCTAGCACTGACCTTGATGTCGATATCTTCGATATCTTGGCCCTTGATCCGTAGATCTAGGATACGCGGAGCCGGTTCGGCCGATTCAGCCGATTCAGCCATTTTAGAAGTCAATTGAGAAGCAGTTCTTCACAGCTATACAACGAGTGCCAATTCACTGAGAATTCGTATGCCAGTAAAGTAGAGAGGAATTGTTTCAAGGTTCCTGGATGGACAGGAACCCCGGAATTTTTCACGTCACGTGAGTGAAGTTTTGCACTGCAAGAAGAGAGATTTAAGAGCAGAGCGGAACAGCTGAGCGAAACGTGCTGAGCACTAAGTTAAACAGTTGAATAGAATTAAAGCCAAGTTCAATATGAACTTGGCTTTTATTTTATATGATTTGGTAGTCCAGGTTCATCGGGTTGTTGACTTAACACTAAGTAACGAACATTTGATCCGATGTTTTGTATGGTAACTGTTACTGAAAAACCATTAGTTACTCAAGACTCAAATAACAGCAAGTCCACACTTATCTAAAGGCCACAGATACCAAAAGTGACAACAGCCTACAAATCTATAACTGAGAACCAAAAACACAAATCCGTAGTTGAAAGGTCAAGTAAAGGACATAGTTCATGAGTATCCTTCATGAGAATACTTCATAGTCTTTCAATATCCTTCCAACACTCGTTCTTGTGATCCCTCAAACTCCAAAATCATCAGCATCGCTGTATTCATGACATTACTTTTAGGGTACATGTTTTTTTAGTGACCGGCAGCACGACGAGACTCGGCAATGACGTTGGTCATGTCCTCGCACTTAGCCTTAGCACGGCCAAAGGTTCCCAGCTTCTTCTTGGCCAGCTTGCGGGCACGCTTCTCTTGCGAGTTTCGGATCAGCTCAACAACACGACGCTCGTAAGGGGCCAGTCCAGTGACCTCACGGACAAGGCTTCGCACAAAGGTGGTGCGCTTGGACTGAGAGCCCTTGCGGTATGAGACACGGGGGGCAGTCTCCCGGGCAGTGACCTTGTGGCCCTTGTTCTGACCAACAGCAATTCCTGAGTTAGCACATCATGTCGGGATTCATAAATGTCGTGTAATGTCCTATTCAAAGAACCTCTCACAACGCTTGGTTCATGCTACACACCTGACTTCTGGGCAGCCATTATAAATATCAATGAGGATGTAGAACGAATCGTCAATGTCGAGGCTTCAATATTGGAAAAGTAGCATGGTCTGGTTGAGTTGGGACAATTGCCTAAATAGGAAGGTTTGATACTGTGACTGTTGTCTTATAAAAAATTTCCCTTTTCTTATTTGGCGGTTAGCGCTGACCGCGCGGCTATTTACATGCGGCTGTTATATGGGTTAGGCCCGTATACCCGTTACTACACAGGGAGGGGGGGAAGGGGGAGGCAAGGTAGGCGCTCAGTCAGCTCAGTATACCGTAGAATTGGATAGCCCAGAAACCAATTTCATTTTCCAGTCTGTCGGAATCATTCCAGACTGTCTTTTTCTTTGCTCTTCATAGATTTGCTCCTCCCCTTAAACACTTCACAGCAATAGATATTATAGTGATGTGATGGTCTTACTCGGAGACAACCTCGCTGACCTCGGCCTCGGCCTCCTTTGCAACACCATCATACGAAACAGAAACCAGATCAAAGCCCTGCTCATCTAGCTTCGTGACAACCTCGTCGATAGTAAACTGTCGGTGAAGAGATAAGAAATGACGGTATGTGACGGCTTCAGGTGATTGTTTGTCCTTGAGATGTGAAAACAGTTTTCGTAACAGTGAAGTACGTCCATAGACTATGGCATGCTCAATGCCGTTCTGAGTGTACCTGGCATACACGGGGTACAAGTCATCAACAGCTTGACCAGCGACCTTGGCACTCTCGTAGTCGGCCACTGACGTCTGTCCAGTGCTTGAAATATAGTGTAGTGGCTTAGGACTCGTCTTCTCCTGAGCCTCGAGTTTCTGAAGCACCTCGAACCGCAGCTTCCATCCAGCAGGTCCCAACTCCTTAATACGTGCTGGTTTATCTTTAATAAGGTAATTGTCAAGACCTCCCTCCTTGGTGATGGTCTTGAGCACCTTAGCCACGACGCGGATGCTGATTCGACGATTGAGTGCCTCGCTCCATAGTTTACTCCATTGCACATTGGGCTCAAATGTGCGCATGTTGCGGTTACCAAACTCAGACACCTTATTACCAAACTGAATCATTCGTCCACCATAAAGTCCGCGGTTCGACTGCTTGTACAGCGTGGCTTCTCCATACGGATAAGGAGGCATGACGTTGGCGATTCGTCGCACATTGCCTGTTTTCGGGTCTCCAGCTTTGGGAGCTTCGACCTTTTTCACATTGCGACGGACCACATGAGCATGAATCCGCAGAGCAGTAGCCGACGACGAGAATCCACGCACCAGCGCGTGGGGGCCCGCCTCGAAACCCATTTGTTGTAGTGTGTAGAGATGTAGCCAATCTTGGAAAATTTCCAATATCACTTCGCGGTCACGTGACCACCTTGATAGTAATATGGAGAGCTCCATTTGGAGCTTGAAATACGTTATAAAAGGGAGCTACCTCCACTCAGGACATGAAAATGGTATAATAATATTACGTAGGTTAGTTGGGGTCATCATCTGGGGTTTACTCGACAGAAGCAAGATGTTTACGGAGATCCGACCACCGTGACTTGAGTGCCTTATTGGCGTCCTCAAGGCTAGCACACTCCTGCTTCGTCTCAAGAAGATCGTTCTCAAGATTCGTCAACTGGTTCTCAAGTCGCTCCTTTGTCTCTAACAGCTCGGCATTTTGTTTCTCGAGCTGTGCAAGCCGATCCGCTTGATCACCGTCGTTCTGTGTATACTTGTCGCGCTCAGCTCGCAATTCTGCCAGCTCCGACTGAAGCTGCTCATTCTCATCTTGTAATCGCGCAGTCTCGAGTCGTCCTTGAACCATCTCATTAGCCACCTCGATATGTTCCTTGTTTAGAGTAGCCATGCTTGTTTCGAGTCGGCGCACCTGCAGCACGAGCTGACCATTAGCCTGACGAAGCGCCTCCACTTCCTCAACGCGCTCCCGCTCAACACGATGCAGCTCCGTATACTCACTCTCGTACTTATGCAGTGTTAGAGGAAGTAGATGGATTCGTGAAGCATCAGCCACCAACTGGTTGACCTCGTACTGTGGCTTGTCACCAGGAATACCATTGATGAGATACACATCAAAGATCTTCTCCTTGAGGAACGTCAGCACCGCATCAAACTCGAGCTGCACAATGGTGTCGCGGTTGCGCTTGATCAGGGCCACGCCGAACTTGAGAAGGGCCTCCATGCCCTCGGCAATCACGATATCATAGATGCGCATGACAATCGGCAGCGGGAACTTGTACGCGAACAGCGTCAGGAACCACTGCGACGCATACATTGATGATCGCACTCCCTGGCGCGCTAGGTGCATGTGCACAGACGGCAGCTGGTCCTCCAGCATACGGTCAAACTGATAGAGGCGAAGGTGGAGACCTGGCATGTCTGGTAAAAACAACGTTCGGAATCCATAGTCTTTCATAAGATGGACAAGCAATGTGAACGCTTCCGCCTCCATCATATTAAGAAGTAGGGGCATCACAATGAACGCCATTCCCTGTGTGTAGCCGACCTCGGGGTCGAACAGCGAGTATCCCTTGATGATTGAGAAAAGGCTGTCTGAATTGGAGGTCTTGAAAAAGCTTGTTCGCGACAAATCGCGTTTAATGGCCTTCTCGTGTGGACTTGATTCTTTGAGAATTGTGTGATATACTTCTTCGAGAGTAGATGACTTTGACGACGCAATCAGCTGCCAAATGAGACCTCGCAACTGCGGCGGGAACCCGTTGGCAATGGCGGTCCGCAGTTGCTCGGGTGAGTTGCGTGCCACGTTGGCATAGTCATTGATAACAAGCGACCAAAACTCCCAGTCAACGACATCGTCTGCTGATCCCGGTGGTTTCTGTGACACGCGCTGCTGCGCCTTGACGGTGTTGAAGCTCTGTTGGAGTTTCCTGATACCGGATACTGTGGCATCTTTGTCGGTGGCCTTTTGAGATTGTATACCTTCATTGGTAGCATCGAGACGTTGCAGTAACAGATCATAGGATGGCGATAGTGTTGAGCGACCATGAGCAGGCGGTGAAGCAGGGGCTGAGGGCGCTGCTGCGGATGGTCGGCCAGGAAGCCAGAAAAACGGTTGACGTTTGCGAGGAGGCAGAGGAGGTGCTTGCGGTTCATCTGATTGGGTAGGCATCGGTCGTTCAGGAATGGGTGGCGGTATTGATTTTGTTGCAACATCGAAGGCCTTTGTATCAGTCGTCACTGGAGTCTGTGGTGTCACTGGGATATCTGGTGACTCGTTAATGTCAGCGTCCACAGTCCCATCTACACCTGCAGAGTCTCCAGATACAACTTTTGGAGTCTCCTTGAGAGCATCGCTCGCCAATTCGTTGTCTTCATGCCCTTGTTCGCTATTCGGAAACACCTCCGACGGTCCCGTCGCTACCGCTGGCGAGCCGTTAAGCTCATCGAGACTTCTCGAATCGGCACCTTCAATATCCCGTGACACGGACCGAGACGGTGAGTGAAGGACCTGTTTTGCCTCGCCAACCTCCACTGCTACCACTGAGTCGACGGGCTGTAGAACAGGTGATTCATAGTCGTCATGAGCTTCGTGCTCGGGACTATCAGCACTGCCCTCTACAATCTCTGCTGGTTCTTGTAGCGTGTGTTCTACGGCGTCCTGAAACTCGCCGTCGTCTTCGCCGTGTGTTTCCATTGCTTCGTGAACTCTGTGCCAAATAAACCAGCAAGGTATCAAACAATTACAACGGTAAGTCTAAAGATTGAAATGGCCTCCAATAGAGGAACTATATCCATCTGGGGTTAGGGCTCTCCCACATATAATAGGCAGCCTTTCTGGACCCAAGGCCTTGAACCAAACTTCTGACACTTCCAATATGTTTTAGATTAACCAGATAAATAAATCGCGCTGATGCTACTTATAATGTTCACCTAAGGAAAAACAACGGGCTCGCCCATCGACGACGAGACAGTGGATCCCGACGAGTTGGTGAGACCAGGTGTGGTCATCTTATCGCTGCCAAACCATGGCTCATTATCAACAGATGCCAACGGTGAGTAGTTACTCGATGGTCCCATAATACTCGATGGTGGTGTCGACATCTCGCTGTACGATGATGTGGGACTTAGCGACGACATATCGCTCTCTTCTCCAACTATGACTCCACCCGTGACACCTAGATCGGCCATCAATGTGCGAACACGTGAACTGTCCGAGTTGGGGAAATGTACACGAAGCGCATCACCATTGCGGGCAACACTGACAGGCAGTTCACCGAGGTCAGCAATGCGACGAACATTCACAACCATGCTGCGCAAATCGTGCACGTACTGCTCAACTTCACGCTCCATCTCGACCAATGCTTCGTCTGTAAGACCCTCGGCAGATGCCACAGACAACCGCATTCCAATGTCAAACTCGACGTACGAGGGCTCGGGCTCTTCGACAAATTCAAACAGACTGTCGGCACTGTCGACGCTGTCTGCCTGGCTCGCCGTCTCACTGAGTTCCAGCTCGCTAATGTTCTCATCCCTTCCCAATGCCAATACCTTCTCATTTGAATCAGCTGGTGGTGTCGCTACCATGGAATCGACGGGCGGCGTTGCAATCGAATCAACAGGAGTCGTAGCGACCGAGTCGACATGACTAACAGCTCCAGAGTTGACCTCGACGGTTACTGGTGCCCGCTCCTTGGGGGGTTCTGGCACCTCAACCTGTTGCTCAACACCTCCGTGTCCAGTGCCGTTGATCCACAGCTGGCTCCACTTGTCGTTGCGCACATACTCCTCGACATCAAATGGCTGTACTTCGTCGCCGTCCACCTCGTTGCGCGGTTCCCCAATACGACGAGGAGCTGCAATGCTCGGCATCGGCATCGCCATGCCCGAATGTCGTGCGTACGCACTCTTGTTCCAAATGAGTTCCACCACCTGTGATGGAGTCATGGGAGGAGGGCTGTAAACGCGCATCCGCTTGACAGCAAACAGAGTATCCAGCTTGTTGACGCCGCGATCGTCATCTTCTTTGGCATATGACGACAGCGATGCTCGTGACAGCAGAGACATGGTTGATTGCCGCGACGATGACGCAGTGTTGGGTGCCCAGAACTGAGGAACACCCGGCCCCATAGGTCTCATGCGCACGCGAGGCCCATATTGAGATGAGCTCATTGAGGAAAAGCCACGAGAAAACCAAAACGGTGACCAGCAAGGGCGACATGGCCGTGAACTATTCCAATAGTACGGTTGACGGGCCCCCATATGTGGGTTCATGTGCTGGTAAAACCGTTCGACGTGGCGCTTGTGTTTGTCGGCATATCGTGATTTGAGACGGTAGACCCAACTACCGGCAAGAGACCCCTTCATCTCAAGGTTGTTGAGAATATACCGTTGCAACCGCATCAGACACTCATTGGCAGCGGTCGAGAACCGACTGTACTGGCCTCTTGTTCGCCATTTCCGACTTCCACCAAACCGACGTCCTCGTCCACCCCAACCACGATGTTGTTCGTTCCAGTAGTTGTATTCCTGTTGTTTATGTTGATGTTGTTGATGTTGTTGCTGAGACAAGTCACTGCTAGCAGCAAGCTCACTTGAAGACTCGCCAGTGCAGGCCGACTGCGAGAACCAACAGTATGGGTTTCCATTTTGTAAACACGCACGGGCCATGAACTCGGCACGGCGTTCAGCAATCCGCTTGCGAATAAGCATTCGTCGTTCCGTGGCTATGCGAGCCCGTTCAATAAGAAACCGATGAATAGTAGCGAGTCCCGAGTTCCATTCTGGCTTCCGGTGGTGCGAGTCCCAGCGGCTTGTAAACCGAAGTTGTTGACCGACAGGAACATGATAGTGAGGGACGCGGTCGTGGATTGAGACAGCCAGACGACTGGCCGACTCAGCAGTCCTCACAAAGAGGTTACAAATGTCGAACCGCGTCGAGCTCATGTCGGTTTGCTAATGGCTTTTGTGTGCAAAAAAAAGACTACCGTCAAGTCTGGCCCTTGACGACGAATTCCATGCCCCGCGTTAGCTGACGGGGGAAGAAAAAAGGGCAGTATTCCGGGGCCCCTGTTAAGGCTATCAAACACCGGAAAAGTTAAACAAAAAGACGTGAAGTTGCGCAGCTGCGGATTCTAGGGCAAAAATACTGCCTTGGCCGAGTCGGGATAGGGCTGGGGTACGGACCACGTACCCCGGATGTCACTTACGGATAGTTGAAAACAGCAACGATTAATTCTTATTGGGCCGGAATTTATCGGATACAATTAGTAGCAAGTATCTGTGGTATTTCGTGTTTCTCCGGGCATCAATATTGACGCATAACTGGCCAAATCAACACAAAATAAGCCAAATAGCCCCTTAACCCCGGCTTACCCCTACCCACGATGACCCGATCGGAGTTTAGCATTGTCGCCTCCGCCGCCATTAGCGTATATATACAAGGTTGGTTGATCGCGGTACGAAGGGAAAAAGCAGCAGGTGCAACAAATCGACATGAAAAACGTCGTTGTAGTTGGATCATCGGGGTTTGTCGGCAGATATCTCGCCCGTGAACTTATTCAGCAGAAATTCAATGTTCGTTGTTCTGCTCGGAACCTCGATAAAATCTAAGATCTACAGGAACTGGGTGGTGAACCTGTGAAGGGAGATATCAATGATCGCACGTCCATTTCAAACGCTGTTAAGGGCACCGACGCAGTGTTTCTCTGTACACACTCTATTTCCCCACAGACGGGAAAGAGCAGCAATCTCGACTTTACGGAGATCGAGCTCCACGGTCTCCGTAATGTAGTGGCCGCTTGTAACGAACACAGTGTACGACGTATCATCTACGTTACTGTGCTTGGTTCAGCTCAAGACTCTCCAAGCGCATGGCTCAGAGGACGCTGGAAAGCTGAACAGTATCTGTTCGAGACAGGACTTGACGTGACGGTCCTTCGTCCAGGTCTCATTGTAGGCATTGAAGGACAGGGATTCGACATATGTCGAGGACAAGCCAAGAAGAGAGTTGCAATGGTACTAGGCAACGGCAAGAACGTAATGCGTCACATCACCGTTGAAGACCTTGTGTACTATCTTATCGGTGTCCTGGATAAACCCGAAACGTATGGCAAGGCTTATGATGTTGGCGGTGACGAGATTCTCTCTAATGATGACAGAATTGACGCAACTGCTGACGCCCTGGGAAAGCGCCATCCAACCAAGATCCATGTACCTATTTCAATCATCCGTTCACTGGGCCCAGGAGTCGAGTGGGCTACAAAAATGCCAAAGGGAGCTATCAAAGGTGTCCTCGACGGTACCAATGTCCCTCTGATTGGAGACCCCAAGCCCATTCAGGCTGTACTGTCGAAACCTTTAACTTCCTATGCCGATGCCGTTCGCGCAGTCAGCACTTGATCTTGAACTGTACAAAGTCAGGCGCAATAATCGAATAATAACGTAACACATTCCTTCTTAATAATAAACGAACAACCAGGTAATGTTCCGAAAACCTTGTGGACATCAAGAACCTAGTGCAACAACTCACTAAAAATGTGCTCGCGGAAGTCGGATTCCTTGAAGCCCACGGCCAGCTATGCCGCCAATCCACTCACCTGTCGGGCTCCAAGTCAGATTGTTGACCTCAAGGGAGTCGGTGAAGCTGAGCACTGGCCCATACCTCTCCGTCGTCGTATTGTTCGTGGTGCCTGTTGAGCCAGCCGTAGTTCCTGACGCGGTGCTACCCACGTTCTTCAGATCCCAGACGAGTACCTGGCAATCGTCACTTCCCGATGCAAGTATACTTCGTCGCTGTGAGTCAACAGCTGGAGCCCACTGGAAACAATTTACAGGCCGGTCATGGCCCTCAAGTACTGCTATTGGCACGCCCGGAGAGCGGATATCCACCACGTAGATTTTGTTGGAGCCCTGGGCAATCGTGGCCAGGATATTGCGGTCTTGCGGGTTTGTAGCTATACGCAGCAATGGCACTGGGTTCGGTGGTTCATAGATAATTGTCGAATGATCGAGTGATCGCAGATCAAACACGCGTACAGATCCATCTTCACCTACCGAAGCAAAAATCTCTACCGAGTTAGCAACGTATGCAACGTCGTTGACTCCACTGTCATGAGCAATGAGCTGTGTTCGCGCAGTGCTTGTCGAGATATCCCAGATCGTGCACGTCGTGTCAATAGACGATGTAATAGCCAGACTCGTGTCGGCTTTGTTCCAATCAAACGAAGTAATTGGTGGCAGTGAGTCGATTTTGGATTTCTTCGTTAGAAAATGGAACAGTATAACAACAAGGCGGAGTACTCACGTTAATAAGAGCAACGCGCTGTTGGAGCTTCTGCGCATCACTATCGTACTCCCACAGCCTAAGGCAGTCGCTTGTAGACATGAGCCGTGATACATTGGACCGCGATGGTGCTGCTGTTGGCTCCCATGCTAACTTGGTGATGGGATATGCTACTGGCGAGTCAGCTACCAGCGTATAGTCGACTGTTTCGGGGCTTGTGCGATTCGAATGTATAATTTGGATCTTTGTTAGTGAATGAACAATGTGGTGGTATAGTTATCGCGTTGACATGGGTGTCAAGTCATGAAACCAGAGGACTCCTCAACATGGCATCATCAATCCATATGACAACACTACCACACAGCAGTAGCTTATCACAGCAGTAGCTTATCGCTGTTAACATAGTATAAACACGACGTTATCAACGATAATAAAAAAAGATGTCTGGGCTGATACCAGGTTCGTATGATGCCATGTTTACCCCTGTCATATCTCAGGTTTGTACTCACCTTGTTACTCTGGTCCTCAGAAAACGTGCCAACAGCAACAAATCCTATGTTTGGCGTATGTAAAGAGCCCGTCCAATCACAGGCATATAGAGGCCAGTGAGTTTCATAGTAGGCCAAGCGATTCGTTGCGCGTGTTTGTCGTCCTTGTGAGCTATGGCCCGAGAAGCCGTAACCGAGACCGTTGGAGCCGTCTCCAGTCTGCTGTCTATTCTGGTCGGCTCCAGCCATCATCTGATCGTGTGAGGCACCATACGCACCATAACCAACGTCATTTCCTGAAGGAGGACCTCCAAATCGCGGCGATGCTGGCGGTCGATATGACGAGAAGTTGGAGAATGAGCTCCTCTTGGATAAATACGGTCGGCTGTCCATGCTCAATGGCTATCCATGCACAAATGATGTTCCAGCACAACACAGTCGCAACAATTTGGTGTTTAGAGCTCGGTTATATAAGATCACCCAGTTCTTGGTGCTCCGGGTACTCGAGTGTAACAGTGCAACTGTCAATTATAGGGGTATGAGGGCCTACTTCCTGTGCCACTTAAGTGCATATGAATAACCTCCCATGGGATCGATCCTTGAGCTCTACTCCTCAGCTGGCAACGTACCAGGTTACCATGTCTTTCAACCGTCGGCTGTTGAAGGAACTAGAGAACCTTCGAACTAACCCACCAGCAGGTGAGTAGTTCAAAACAGTGTGTTTATGAGCTGCTAGACTAACTCTAGGCATCGAGCTCGTGGACTCGGACGATCTTCGGCATTGGACTCTCGATATCCGAGTTCTCAATGATAACCCGCTCTACGCAGGCAAAGTGTTCCGTGTCGACATCAAGTTCCCCGAAAAATACCCTATAGAGTCTCCTGAAGTCAAATTTGTCGAAACTCCGACCCGGCCCATTCCTATCTATCCTCACATCTACTCAAACGGTCATATCTGCCTCGATATTCTGGGACCCAAGTGGACTGCTGTTTGTAACACCTCGGTCATCTGCTTATCTCTTCAATCGATGCTCAGTGATAACACGCTTGCCTCTGGTCCTCCAGATGACGCCTCGTATGTGAAACATGCTCCACAAAACCCCAAAATGACACGGTCAGTATCGAAATCTGATGAACTTGTGATTGCTGGAAGTCTCAACTAATACAGATTCGCCTATCATGACGATAACGTTTAACACGTCCACGTTTAACATATTAACAATTGCATGAATTTAATGAAGAGGTTTTATTAATTGGTGTTAATGCGTAGAAAGAAAAGTTAGGATTACAATTAACTTGACCAACCAACTCCATGACATATTTATCGACCATATACGCTTCACCACCTCCACTTGTAACCAATACACCACCTCCTCCAAAATATGTCAAACACACCGTATTAAATAGAACCAAAACGTATTAAGGTTTATAAATATTATAGATAATGCAAAGATTTCGATGCCATGGATCTAGCCGACTCGCGAACTCGATCGTAATGGCATCATGCGTATATTTTTGTTTGCTCGCGACGTTCCTGACAAACTTCTCGGTGATGTAGCACCACCGTTCGAACTAGGAGTCTTTCGAGCACGAGACAAATTCGTCCGCTGAGCCTTTGACCTCGGTTGGTCCATCGCAGCTGGTCCACCTGAAAAGTAGGGCGACGAGGCGCCTGAATCTATGGCCTGGTTACGCTTCAACCGCACCAGAACAGGACGAAACTGCTTATAATGCTTCAAAACCTGCTCCGAACTGATACCAGGCAGCGAGCTGAAACTCTCAGCATCCGCTGGTAGTAAACGGGCCATTTCATACAAGGTGGCATCGGAGCAGACCTCTGCAGCCGAAGATAACCCGAGCTCTTGCTTGCGACCTAGTCGAACCAACTCCAGCTCCCCATAACACTCTTCCTGGTATTCCGAACTGCTGTTGTTACTCTCAATGGCGACACGTCTCCGTTTAGCTGCATGATCAGACGAACCATCAGATGCAGCTGTCATAGATGTTGCCGACCGTGCGACAGTGACTCTTGAAACAGTGGTTCGCACAATTGTTGACGACGTGCTTTTGGCCGCGGCCAACGCTGTACGAGTCGTCGTCCCCCTGGCTCCTTTGGCTCCGCTATTCCCAGCAGGTGTGTGGTCGCTGTTGTCAAAATCCATGAAAACCTTTAGAGAACCGTTCACGACTGAGTACGCTTTCGGGCCCTTCTTCACGTATGACGTAGCAAACCCCCTCTTGTTATACACCGAGTATTCAGTAAGAACCTCTTGTGCAATCAAGTGGTGAAACACACGCTCAGTCTCAGTGCGTGTCAGCGAGCTGCCCTTCCCATGCGCTTCTATGCGATCATGTCCCAACTGAGTAATTTTCTTGGTTCGTGATCCTCGGTAAACATCAACACAGTGTAGTACCGTCACTGATGACTTTTGCACCTGATCCACCAGGGCAATTATCTCCTTGGCATGTGCAGTCACGTCACGCTTGACCCGCGCTCGAGACGATCCCGATCTGCAGTTGTCACAGGTACCTTTGCAAATGTCTGCACGAACAACCTCGTTGAAATACTGAAGAATCTGCTTACGACGGCAGTCGGTACGGTTCTCACAATATTGCACAACACGGTTGAGCATGGCCTTCTGGTGCTCCTTTACTTTGGGCTCAAGCTCTGTGTCTTGATTGATGAACTTGATCATCATTGACGCGTCTGCATAACCATAAAACAACACGCATTCGGATGGCTGTCCATCACGGCCAGCACGACCTGTTTCCTGATAATAGCCTTCAAGGGTACGTGGGATAGTGAGATGAATAACAAAACGAACGTCGGGTTTGTCGATGCCCATGCCAAATGCAATGGTGGCACAGATAACGCGTACCTCGTCATTCTGCCATGCAAGCTGTACACGTTCTCGTTCTCTGGTGTCCATTCCAGCATGATAGTGCTCTGCCGTGATGCCAGCATCACGGAGCTTTTGAGCTGTAGACTCACACGATCCCTTGGAATGGCAATAAATAACTCCTGACTGATTGTCATATGCAGAGATAATGTCACAAATATCCTGCATCACATTACGAGTTTTGGCTCTCACATCATAGGTGAGGTTAAAACGGTTGAAACTCTGTTTCAAAAAGACAGTATTCTCGCGACGAAGGCATCGCAGAATGTCAAGACGGACCTGCTCGGTGGCTGTGGCCGTCAGAGCCATAATAGGCACGCCCGGAAAATCTCCTTTCAAGTTTTCAAGCAACTTATAGTCGGGACGGAAATCGTGGCCCCAGGAGCTGACACAGTGAGCTTCGTCAATGACAATGCGTGCAACTCTGCCCCTGGCGTGCAAACCCTGTAATCCGTCCTTCATCTGTTTACTTGCCGAGAGCATTTCAGGCGACACATACAGTAGATCCAGATCACCATTCCAGAGACGCTGGAATACGTCTTTCCGCCTCGCTGCATCGAGTGTCGAGTTCATCAGGCATGCCCGGATGTTACGAGCTTCAAGACTGGACACCTGGTCCTGCATAAGTGAGATGAGAGGTGATACAACAAGCGTTGTTCCGCGAGTCTTTGCTGACTGTATGAGTGCAGGAAGCTGGTAGCACAATGATTTTCCTCCTCCTGTTGGCATCAAGACAAAAACATCGCTGCCATTGAGAGTAGCATTGATGGCATCAAGTTGATTCCGACGAAAGCCGTCAAGTTTAAACACTGACTTGAGAACGGACCGTACTTCTGATGTCCATGGATATTGCTTCTGCTGAGATGCCACTTCGCCATGGTGGAACTGAGGCATTTCAACACCCTGTGGAGATGATCCCAGGCCAATAGCACGAGGTGCAGATGCTGTTGGCGTGGCTGGTGGTGCAATGTGTTCAGGAGTATGAAATGTAGCAGGAACGTCGTCCGAGTCCGACAGCATCTCATAGAACGGGGTACTATCGGCAGGAACAGCATCAGTGATGGTGCGAACATGCATTTCAATGCTGTCGTCGCTGTCCATAGCGTCGTCATCCCTGCGGGGAAGCACAGGAATAGACGCTGGTGACGGAAGTCGTGGCTGTCGAGGCGGCGGTGGTGGTGGTGGCGGGAAGTCGTTATGCTCAAAACTGTCGTCAACAACACTAAGGTTGTCAGGGATGTCGACATCAGCGAACTCATTGTCTGATTCAGGTTCGGCCCAGTCCTCGTCGCTAATCATGATGGGGTCATCGGGGCTCGAGTGAAGTTGGGAAGACTTTTGGGTCGCAACTTCTTCTTGGCCCTGAGGTGAAATATTAGATACTTGGCTAGCTGGAACCTCCGCGGTAGGTGCAGGTGCGTGAACAGCTGAAGTCTCCATGGCTGAAGTCTCTGTAGGTACAGAGGCTATTCTGTACTGTGGAGGAGGGTCGCGAGGACGGGGTATGCTAGGCGAAGCGAACATTTGGCCAAGAGATCTATCGAGTCTCGAAATCTGAACGTCCATTTCGGGAGTTTTTGGTGACTGAGGAGTTGCCTCTAGGATGCGAATTTTCTGGCGAAGCAGCTCAATCATCTGCTGTTGACAGCTGATAGTGGCGGCAGCATCTGCTGGAGATGCTTGCAGTAGGCCAAAAGTAGACGGTGGAGCAGGAGTTTCAGGGACGATATCTGACTGGTGCTTGGCGGTATCATCAAAAATAGCGGAAGGAGTGCCCGTGAAGTGGATCTTGTTGTGGTTGTTGTTCGAGGTGATGTTGTTGTTGGCCGGCGTGGAGGGCATTGCAAAAACGCGAGGCAACGAGTCACCAACGTCAACGTCCATGTCGAGATCAGTGATTTCATGGATTGTTGCGGGCTCAGTCAATGAACCACGTGGACCGGGGAGAGCTTCGTCAAGGTCGACATCACTGAGCTGGATACCATCGTTGTCGAGAGTGCTTCCAAGTGGAGGGTTATCCGAGGAGTCATCAAGGTAGATGAAGTCCGAGTCTGACGGAATTGATGAAGGTTCACGACGTGGAGACGAGTCTGGAGGTCGTGAGTGTGACGATTTGGGTGTGATTTGGGTGTGATTTGCCTCTGGAGGAGTGATACCACGGTTTATAGCATGTTGAGGCGGCGGTAACAGCGGTTGAAATGAAGCCACAGGCGGAACGGCGGCTTTGGATGACAAAAGCCACCTTAGATGTTCGCCGAGATTATTAGTAGGACGAGGCATGCTGATATCTCCGAGACATATCTTCAGACACGGAGTAAGAGTGATGAAAGACACACGATTATATCGCGTGGAGAGCGCGCGCTGCGCCTGTTTAAAGGCATATGCTGTAGGAGGGTCAACCGAGAATCGCATCACGTGACTCAACCGCTTCCTACCCCACTGGCTTACAATGAACAATTATATACATGGATAAAGTTATTATATAACTGGAGAGATCCAGATTACTTGTTGAAGTCCCTGGTAAATGAAGACGTCAGTTAATAGGAGTTTTCGGGTAAAAGTTAGCCCGATAAATGGCAGTACGGTAACAACACAACGGCAGGCTTACAGTAACAATGACAAGCTGCGGCTGAATAACAAACAGAGATATACTGAACGTATACCCGACGGATATCGGCAGTTTCCGTTCAACCGTAGGCCTATATTTACTCGAATTCACTAATAATGAACAATACATCACTAATAATGAAGAATACCAAAGTTAGGTCCAGTATTAGGGTTAGTCAGGATTGCCGATGCTTCAGTCAGCGCGGCGGTGCACGCTAGTCCCAATGCAGGGGTGACATATAGATTATTAACGACTGACGAATGGAACTAAGGAAGAGACGGTAGTTCTTAACTCTACCATCCTATGTGGCATCGAGCCCAGCTATTCTGCGAGTCACTAACACTTGACTCTATTAACCGTTTGAACCGAGTCTGTATACCGCGAACTCCTTGCCGAACTCTCCCTTATACCCCGTACTTGCCCGTACCCTGATCCCTGATCCCTGCCCCTACCCTCGACCGGTTGTACCTTAAAGTTATCCATGCATAAGATGCCCTCATCCATGCCGGCTCGTTTTGGCCTCGATAAAGCCAAACTTGCCATGACTCGGCCCGATCCGGCTATGGGCCCGTTAACTGCCTTTCATCTAAGTTCTTAGACGATTCTTACTTATTTTACGTCACTAATCGACAACAGTCTTGTGCCAGGATATAAGAAGGGGTTAAGGTCCTGGTGGTGAGCTTGAAACCTCAAAAGGCTGAACCCCATGAAAAACACTTTTAATTCTAACTATTTGCGTTCTCGCTATTACGCGCAAAGGCCCTTGGGTATGGCCTCTAACGATGATCACGATGTCAATATTGAACAAGCGGTAAGTAAACGAGTTGTTTGGTTGGTTTTGTGGTCGAGTTTTGGGGGTTTGCATGTCGCTAACTCAGTGTGATTCTTGTCGAGTGAGGAAGCTCAAGGTATGTTTAGTCATGCAACAGGAAGACCGTATGTCAAAAAGCGAGGCAGAAAGACAACAGAATGGAGTTACGTGATGGTATATTGGACGTCAGACATGATATGGGTACTCTATGAGCATTTTGGAGTAGAACGACAAACCACTTTTTGCTGCTTATTGAGCTGTTTAGTCATACAGTTGGAGAGACCATCTGGATCAAAAGAGAGGCAGACAAACAGGAAATGGACTTGTGGCTTGATCTGGGGGGGGCATCTGGTAGCATTTGAGTATAGACGATGAACGACTCTTTGATGCTTTTTGAGCTGTTCATTCCAGTTGCTCGCCTCGGAGCACTATAATCCCGAATCTTACCATATTACTCCGATCCAGTGCTCTTGCTATCGTACTGGAACCACCAATCACCAATCACCAATCACTCATATCATATGGCTACACCCACTTTGAACTCCATTCTACGTTTACGCATTGCTCTTCATGGCCACATCTCCGTGATTCCGGGCCCCACCAACTTGTGAAAGCCCTGTCTATGTCTCTTAAGCTCATTACTAACTCAGTGCTCTAAAGAACTTCCTGCTTGTAGCAAGTGCATCCAGTTTGGCCGCGAATGCTCATATTCACCCAAACAGGTGCGGTCGCCTCTTACGAGATCCCATCTCACCAGAGTCGAGACAAGACTTCAGCGTCTCGAGGATCTCATCCGCAGAACTGTGCCCAATGTCGACATTGATGCCCTTCTGACGCACCGAACTATTCCACCCCATGTCTCCAATAGTCTCCGTGCTGGCCTACTCTCCACCTCTTCCTCCTCTTCTCCGGACCCTTCCCAGCTGCCTGCGCCAAGTACTGCTACACATCGTCCCGCAGAGCCAAGCGAAGAGGTTCCCGAAGAGGCCGACGGCTTTGACTGGGTCGAGGAGGACCTGCTAGGTAATAACCTTGCCGATGGAATGGCTGCTCTATCTATAAATCCACAGGGAACCGGGTACTTTGGAATCGCATCGAGCTCTGTACTGTTGCGTGCATTACGCATCAATGCCTGGGAGCTAACGGTGCCTCCACGGCAATCTTCTGCCACGTCGCAGGTTTCTGATACAGGATCACCACAACCAACTCCATCTCCTCGTCAAATCCTCCTCAATGCTACCTCGTCCCTAGAATCGGGGTTAATGAACGAGTACATTGCAACGACTATTATTGATGCCTATTTCACCCATTACCATACTTCATACCCATTTTTGCACCAGGAAACCTTCCGTGCCATGTACCACCGCCGCCTGCCGCGTCCTCGCGAGGACGTTTGGGAAGTACTCCTCAACACGGTTCTTGCTCTGGGTGCCTGGTGCATTGACAGTGAGAATGGAACGGCCGACCTCACTTTTTACCGGACGGCTAGTACCTACCTCAACTCGGCCGTCTTTGAGACAGGCTCTTTCCTGCTAGTCACGGCTCTGACCTTGTTAACAAACTACATCCAGAAGCGCAACAAGCCCAACACCTCGTGGAACTACCTCGGTATCGCGGTCCGTATGGCCATAGGACTAGGCCTTTACCGTGAATTCCCCGGATGGAAGAGTGGTCCGCTGAAGCAGGAAATGCGCCGCCGTCTCTGGTGGGGATTGTATATTTTTGACACGGGTGCTGCTGTAACTTTTGGCCGTCCTATTCACATGCCTGACCCCACAACTGTCGATGCCAAGCTTCCTCTCAATATTGACGATGCTGATCTAACCTCGTCCAGCACCGAGCTACCTCCTGAGCGCGACACTCCTACGCTGTATTCCGGCCTCATTGTACAGGTCAAGTTCACTCTGGCCACCACGTCCTTGTACAACCGTCTTATCTCGAAGCCGGCTCCTAGTGCCGAGGAGGTTTTGTCGCTGGACAAGCGCATTGACGCATTTATTGCAGACCTGCCCCCATATTACCGCGACGACAGTCTGTTGACGCGTCTTGGCAAAAACGAAACAGACCCTCTGCTTTCCGGTGATTGGGCTACGAAGCAAGGAATCATCTTTTCTCGGTATCGCCTTCACTGGCGTTACAAGAATCTGCGCATTCTAATGTTCCGGCCGTTTGTTATGCAGCAGATTGTCAACAAGTTGGATCCACAGAGGAGAAGCAGCTCTGGCAGTGGTGGTAGTGCCGCCGAGCAGCAGTGTATAGACATCTGTCTTCGCAATGCCCATGAGACGATTGTGTCTGTTGACGAGTTTGTGTCGACGGTCCAGCTGTCAAGTATCCAGGTCTGGTATGCGGTATTCTTTTTGTTCCAGGCATGCTTGATTCCATTGATTTGCTATCTTGCAGACCAGCACTCGGAGCAGGCGCCTGAATGGATTCGAGATGTCGACAAGACCAAGGCTATTCTGGCATCTCTGTCGACCGAAAACCGATTGTCGGTGCGGTTTCTCGATGTCATTGATCGATTGTGTGGAAAATACATGGCTGACTATGTCCAGACACAAACAAGCCCTGTACCCAAGTACGAATTCATGTCGGACATTTCATCGTTTTTCTTTGATGGATTTGTTAATTTCCCACCCCCTGACACAGAGGCCATGTTTCCTGCCTCTGATTCTGCACAATTAGATATCAATTTTGACGATGATTTCGATCTCAACGATATGACAGTTTTGCAGTGAAATGCCCTACAATGACCTCAAGGACGATTTCGATCTCAATGATATGACTGTTTTGCAGTGAACTCAACCTCGACGACTCTTTTGGATGTCAATGATATGACTGTTTTGCAGTGAGCTGAACCTCGACGACAATTTGGATGTCAATGGTATGACAGTTTCGCTACAACGACCGCAACGACCGATTGAACCTGTGTCATAACACCATCACCTGTCACCCAGTGTGTCATAACACTGTTACCTTTTACCAAGTCTCTTTATTTATTGAAGTTATGTACACTTTGATCATCCTAATAACAGTTGATTCATTAACTTTGAGGGAACCCGCGAATGATCGTATGAAACCAAATTGTCCAGTCACCTGTTGACTTTCTGACCGGCCATTCGTGAATTTCTGATTGGCCACTCGTGACTTGTATATTCACCTGCTTATTCAGCAGTTTATAGACCTTTGGCACTCTTCACTGCTCTTTCGGCCGAGTCCGTTTGTGGGGAAGTGCGGCGCCGAGATTCGCCCGGGGTGACGAATCAATATAAATATTTGAACTATTTCACTGGTTTTTCTGTTTCGCAACTTTTTTGCAACTCACAATGCACGCACTTGCTGGGCTTAAGCGAACTGGTACCACCGTTATTAGAACACAGACTTTGATGACTCGTTCCGTCTCGACGATTTCGCAATTCCCCTACCCCTCGTTACAGGAGGAAACCAACTTCCTTGAGTCACAGGTCGCTGAGATCGAACAGTGGTGGCAGAGCCCGCGGTTCAAGAACGTCAAGCGACCCTACGATGCTCGAAAAGTGGCAATACACCGTGGAACTCTGCCCATTTCGTATCCTTCATCAGTTCAGGCCGACAAGTTGTGGAATCTGCTGACCGAACGGTCCAAGAATGGAGATCCTGTGCACACGCTTGGATCCGTTGATCCCGTACAAATGACCCAGACTGCTGCCAATCAGGAGGTTCTCTACGTGTCTGGATGGGCGTGTTCGAGTCTTCTGACGACAACCCACGAGGTGTCGCCCGACTTTGGCGACTACCCCTACGACACGGTGCCCAACCAGGTGGAGCGTCTTTTCCGAGCCCAGCTTCTTCATGACAAAAAGGCATGGCATGAGTGGATGGGTCTTAGTGCTGAACAGAAACAGGCGAGAATTGCTGCTGGAAAGGGCCGCATTGATTATCTGCGTCCCATCATTGCTGATGCTGACACGGGCCATGGAGGTACGGGTGCCGTTATGAAGCTGGCTAAATTGTTTGCTGAGCGCGGTGCTGCTGCCATTCATATTGAGGACCAGCTGCATGGTGGTAAGAAGTGCGGCCATTTGGCTGGAAAGGTCATTGTGCCCACCTCGACGCAGATCTCGCGCCTTGTCGCTACTCGTATGCAATGGGATATCATGGGAACAAACAACCTTGTCATTGCACGGACCGATTCCGAGTCGTCGACGTTGCTGTCCTCGTCCGTCGACCCATCCGACCACCCCTTCATTCTCGGTGTCACCACGCCCACCATCCCGCTTGCCGAGGCTATTCAGAACGCCGAGGCTGCTGGCAAGACCGGCGCTGAGATTGACCAAGTTGAGAGCGACTGGATGGCTGGTGTCGAGCTTGTCACCTTCGACGAGGCTGTATCGAGCGCCCTGACTGCCGATGGCAAGTCGGACAAGATTGAGGAGTACAACGCTGCTTCCAAGGACAAGTCCAACTTTGAGGCCCGCAAGATCGCCTCGTCTCTGCTTGGTCGTGAGGTATTCTTTGACTGGGATGCTCCTCGTACCCGTGAGGGCTACTACAATGTCCGCTGCGGCATGGAGCCTGCCATCAAGCGTTCGCTGGCTGCTGCTCCCTATGCTGATCTGTTGTGGCTTGAGACGAAGAAGCCGGATCTCGAGCAGGCCAAGGCGTTTGCTAAGCGTATTCGTGATGTGTACCCAGGAAAGTGGTTTGTCTACAACCTCAGTCCCAGCTTCAACTGGGCTGCTCACGGTTTCTCCGACAAGGATCTCAAGGACTTTGTGTTTGAGCTTGGAAAGGCCGGTTTCGTGCTACAGCTCATCTCTCTTGCTGGTCTTCACTCCAACGCACTTGCTACCTGGAACCTGTCGCGAGCTTTCCGTACCGAGGGCATGAAGGCTTACGTGGACCAGGTACAATCGCAGCAAAAGGCCACTGAGTGTGACGTTCTCACTCACCAGAAATGGTCGGGTGCCAACTACGCTGAGAGCATTCTGACGTCTGTTGTAGCTGGTTCTTCGAGCACTTCGAGTACTGGTGCTGCTTCCACTGAGAACAGCTTTTGATATAGATTCAGGGATACAGAATGACATACTATTGTCATTTTAAATCAACAAATACTCTAATTTGACGATACTTTAAGGAGTTGTTCATATATACGAAGTGTGATCCAAGTATTAAAACATTCCGCTTAAGCATAGGTATAGTCGCCAGCAATCCAGCGGTTGAGCATCTCAAGAGAGTTCTCGGGCTGGTTGTAAGGAACCATGTGGCCAGCATCAAAGACACGAAGGAACGTAAAGTGGCCAGCGTTCTTGACCTCACCAGCATCAACACCGTCCACAGTCCAGGGAGAAAGAGGTTTGACGGAAAACTTGCTGCTTCCAGACCACTCCAGAGCATTGACCCAAGCCTGGTTACCGAGCCAGTTGCAGATGTAATCCTTGTCTCCGGCATAGATGAGCACGGGAACCTCCTCCTCCAGTAGGAAAGCAACATCCTGATGGAAGGGCTTGGAGCCATCTCCTGTAGTCATAAAACCACTGTGTTAGCAAATCAATATGATACAACAACAAAATCCCGCAAAAAAAACAACAACTTACAATCCAACACCATTGTCGCAACCAACAAACTCCTCGACTTCAGAACCAACTGCAGCCTTGACCTCGGGCAGGTTCAGGTACTGATCAATATAGCCAAGAGTCTCGTAGCAAAGAGGGTTGTCACCACAGGGAACACGGATGTCGTAAACGTTGAGACCAGTCTCAATGTAGGGCTGCATCAGAGAGCCGCAGTACAGACCCGGAGGAACACAGGTCAAAGCCGAGGGAGCATCGTAGCAGACACTAAGCAGGGCCTGGCAACGAGGCCACTTCTCGTGCAGACTGTTACAGTCTTCAGGTGAGATAACAGCAGGGTATCCACCCTCACCGCAGGCCATCCACTCGTAAGACTCGTCCTGAATGATCGAGTTGGTGATTCCGTTTCCAATAAGAATCGAGGTCAGGTTGAACGACTTCTCCTTGTGCTCAACAATCTCACGGGCAAAAGCAGGAATGTAATGACCAGCATAAGACTCACCAGCAATGTGGAAACCATTACCGTTGTACTCGGGGAACTGCTGAAAAAACAGCTCGAGCAAAGCGTAGACGTCCTTGCCGGCAGCAACGGTGCTGCGGACCGAGTTACTCGAGTACGAGTTACCGACATTGACGGGTTGGTCAAGGAAAATGACCGAGGCATTGTTGTTCCAGGCATGCGGGTTGGGCACAGGCTGTAGGTTCTCGTCAATACTAGCCGGTCCCAGCTCAAAGAAGAGACCAGTCATGGACGAGCAGCCAGGACCTCCATTGAGCCACAGCACAACGGGATCATTCTCGGGGTCGTTACGAGACTCAAAGAACCAGAAAAAAAAGTGCTTGTCATCCTCCTCAAGATCAAGGTAACCAGAGTACTGCTTGACCGAGTCAATTCCCAGCTCCATGGGTGATTTGATACGCAGCGAGTGGTCGGGGAACTCTTCGCTCTTGACAGTGTAGAGCCAGTCGTCACGAGTCGACGCAGCAATGGGCTCCGATTCAGTAAGCAACTCCTTGATCTCCTCGGGGAATTCGGCTTCGATCTCGCTCCAAACCTGAGCAAGTGAAGGATCCACCACGTCCTCATTGAAGAAGTTGGCGGCTTTCTGGAGAAGAGCCATTCCAGGAGCAGCAGGCTTAAAGAAGGGAAGCTGCTCGAATTCCGACAACAATGAGCCAATGGACAAGCCATAGGCGGGGGCCACTATAGCCGCAGCAGCAAGTGCTGTTGAAACCTTCATGATGATAGTGATCAGAGCAGGTTAACAAAGGTAATGATGGATGGAGGAGGAGCTGCTGGTGCCGTTTATATATGTTTTGTCTCTCGATGCCGTGGTGTCAGATAAGGGCATGGGTTCGGACCCCGAAAAGTGCCGTGCCTGGCTCTGCTGAGTCATGGCCAATGGAGTTGGACAACAGCGGAGGAATACTAGATACTCGTTATATAGTGTTGCAATAAGTGAATTGATAGACGTCTGGCAATTTTGGAGATCTAACACTTGATTGCTGTCGAAACAAGCTTCTAGACATCGTGAACGTTAGCGGGTTGATGCTGGGAGATACGAGTTAAACAGTCGGCTTTATCAACGTCCACTATATGAACATCAGCTTTAACAAAAAAGTTCCTGTATGAATAGCCAAGTGACCAGTTACATATTGTAATGAGATTAGCTGAAGTTATTATTATGTGCATATTATGTGTTGATATACCTTTTAAGGTGGTCTTAGGCTGTAAATGATGATTATGATAAGAGTTAATAGAACTACAACAGTCTCAATAAAACGAACAACTCAGTTTCTTGTAAATCTATACAAGATAATCATTTACAACACTTAGAAACCCGTTTTTGGTAGAAATATTCATAGTAATAAGGTCTCTCATCACCTCGTATCCCCTCCACTGTTCAAGTCCAGGGTACGGGCTCTCTGATATAAGCATTTACACCCTCTTAAAGGATACTAGCCCAAGTTTCAGATCATTTGAACTAATCCATCGTTTCGTTTCTCCTGCTACCTGTTCTTCCAGCTTCATCGGACAACATGTCCGTGGACGACCAGATCAAGGAGCTGGACCAAGTCCGGCTACTGGTGGACAGTGATCCCCAGAACTATATACAGTTGGTGCCGGGAATCCTTCCAATTGCCCAGTCTCCAGCAGTCATTCTGAAAAGATGGTGCGTCAAGTTCCTCGCAGACGCGTTCGACTCGCCAGCTCTAAGTGCCACTACACGCCGGACTCTCGCTGTACAATGTTCCGATTCAATAGTTAACCTTTTGACGTCTGACGATGCTGAGGTCCTCAAGTACACTGTCACCACGGCCTCATCAATCTATCCACTGTTGTTTGTCCATGTATGCGCCAATTCAGGTGAAGCTGGCGTATGGCAAAAAGCCGTGGCTATGAAATCAACAATCCTTCAACTATGGGGAACTTCCACTCATTTCGGCGTCACTGCCGCCTGTATCAAATTTGCACAGCAGGTCATTTCTGTCCAGTCATATGCTCCTTCAAAGTCGAATGCTGGAGGAGATGACATGGACGCTTCGCTATCGTCAGTTCCACCAGGTCATCAACTCATTGAGTCAACCGTCGAGGCTGAAGGCCTTGGTCTTCTCGATCGAATGCTCTCTGTTTTCTCAGAACCCGTCGTCGAGTCAACTCGCATCACATGTACCATCAACGCTCTAAGCCCGTTGCTCCGCTCTCGTCCCTCAATGGTACTCAAGATCATGCGCGAGCTGCTGGCGTTTGATACTTCTCGCAAAAGAACTAAAGTCCCTGCACGTGCGCAGCTTGAGTTCCGCTTTATTAACAAGGCCATGGAACTTTTGTTCAAGAGCCTGCTCGTCAAAAACGTCGTGCCAAGAATGGCTTCACAAATTGATCAGTATCTCAAAGACATGTCGCAAGCACGTGCAAATGAGAGCCTCCAGCGCCTCCAAATTGGCGGTGCTCAAGACGCAGGGGCTATCAACACCTCCACCACCCTTCCACCTGGCCCGGCCTCTTACGCGGCCCTTTACAGTCTCATTTCAGCTTCTGATCCTCTAGCCTCGTTTGATGCTCGCAGCTTGCCGCTTGACATTGCAGTTGACATCACGCTTGCTGGAGTGGCAATGTCATCGCAAGCGCTCCTAGAGAATTCCATCAATATAATTCGAGCCCGGTACAGGAACCTCGTTGAGCAGGCTCCTCTCCTGGATCGATCTACACTGCCCAACAACCAGTACGCTTACTCGGGTGCAGAGGACGTTGATGATGAGAACGACGATGTTGATGCTCTAGTGGCCCGAAATCAAGCCCAAATAGACGCCGCTGGCGATGAAGACAGTGACGACGATGATGAGCGGGGTGCAGCGCTTATGCCTGCTTCGGCTTTCCATTTAGACCTTCCTCCAAAGCTCAATGACTCGGATAAAGTCCAGGAAATTGGTCGTGTTATTGATCGACTCATATCCTATAGCAGTGTAGCGACAACAGTCGTATCATCCGGCGCAGCAGACGCCAACAAGGGTCTCGATCGCGTGGCCTTATCTGAATGGAATAAGGATACGTGGGTAACGATTGCTTCTCGTATAATTACTCGTGGACTCTGTTCAAATGCCTCTGAGTCTGCCAAGGACGTCATTAGAGAGCACATATTTAACTACATCGTGGGTAATTACCGCGAACGCCTCGAGGTCATTGTCTCGTGGCTCACAGAAGAGTGGTTTGGCGAGCTGGACCAGTCTGGCGCTGAGTCGGACTCTAGCACCCCAACCTACACCAAATGGACAACTCGCATCTTTGATCATATTGTGCCTTTAATAGAGGCGAACGACGCCAAGTTGTTCATTCGCCTTCTGTCTGATTTACCTGCTCTTGACCGCAATATCATATTCAAGATTCGAAGTTTGTGTATTGATCCTTACAGAGCTCGGATTGGATTCATGACCTTGCGGTACCTTATTAAACTGCGACCTCCTGTCAAGAATGACTGTCTCGACGTTCTTGAGATTCTTTATGTTGATGACAAGGATGCTCGCAAGAGTGCTGGCGCTATCTTAAAGTCTTACCGACCTGATTTCATAAAAGCTATTGAAGAGCAAGAAGCTCTTCAGGCCAAGGAAGCAGAAGACCAAGAGCAGATCGACTCTGCAGAGTCTCCTTTGCCCCCACCTCCTATGCCCCCTCCTCCTATGCCTCCACCCGATATGCCTCCGCCATAGGCGTGTGACTGTCGGCTGGCTGAATCTGCATTGTTGTAAATATTGTACTATTACGGAAGCTGTTCATAATAACAAGATACTTCCCACAAATGGCACTCTAGCCACGAACTTTACAACAGTCTCTTCAAGGTAGCTAGCTCACTATACAAAAAAGCTTTAATGCATTTCTCAGTTTACTTACACCTTCCCGTAGTATTTGTAGTTCTCGAGCCATACACGAGCTTCTTTGCCCAATTGCCCCAGTAAACCTGTAGTTTCAGATGGCTTCTTGGACCGTTTACGAGCAAGAATTGCTTCCCTTCCATCGGAAAGTCGAGTCCAATAAACCCAGAATCCTCTTGCTGTACTCACAAACCTCTCTGATTCATCTTTCTTTGAATCCTCGAGTAGTGAAACCATGACCTGGTGTATATGAACTAGATCCGCCCTCGCCAGGAACAGCTTCTCCAGTAATGAAGCATCAAGATCTTCAAGTTGGGCAATCGGAGGAAGGCAAGGAATAGGAGGAACTGATGACTGCATCTGTAACGTGTTGTTGGAGTCATCTTTGAATAAATAGTAGAAGTTTGGCGGCTGGATAGGATCTCCCGATCCAAGATCCGCTAGAATGGGTTCTGTAAGAGCAGCTAATCGGCGATGAAGGCTCGCGTAATGCTCCCCGCTTTCAGGACCCACATATAGAAGATCGTTTTCTTGATCATCCTTGTAAACAAGAGTAAATATCAGTGGTCTGCGACGGTAAATGATGACCTGACACTTCTCATACTGTCCTTCAGAGTCTCCAGTCAACTGAAGGTAAACGGCCTTTGACTCAATTTCTGGTTCATCATGAATTTCTTCAAGATCACCTTGCAGACCAACCAGAAATCTAGAATCGCTTAGACCATCAGAAGGCGTCACATCCCGGAGGTTCTTCTTCTTTTTCTTTGCTTTGAATTTGCCCTTCTTCACCTCAGGAACAGGCGAGGGTGATGGAGAAGGAAACGGCTTGAGGCTCATCAAATCGATAAACCGCGACATAGAACCAGCGGCGCTATTTCCAATTGTCGAGATGGACTCCATTGTCGGAAGAATCGAAGAGATATTAGCAAGCGGAGCAGTCAGAGATGATGTCAGGGTTTCAATAGAGAACGGTGAAGGGGTAGATATTGTGTTCAGGTACCCACCACTGCGATTCAAATGAGCTACAAAGCCTGAGGGCTCAAGAAACACATCATCTGATTTGCATGAATCGCACTCGCGAATCCAGTTTACGACATCGCATAGCGACGAGTTCGCCATTACAGGTTTGCTTGTATACACGAACCCTTCGTAGTCAACAAGAGGAATGTCCCCTGGAAGGAGCTTCTGAGCTGGAGGGGTGGAAGAAGCAGGAGGAGGCAGAGGTGGTGGTGGTGAAAGCTCAGCAGAAGCTGTCTCGGATTGATCCGCCGAAGGAGGTTCGTCAGACCCGGTTGAAGACGCCGGAGTGACTGGTCTCGTGGGGCCACCTGGATGACGAGTAATCAAGACTTGAAGCAGGTCTTTGTCGTTAATAGTACCTAGAGCATCAGTAGTCGGTCCACTGAGGACACCACGAGCCATTCGACAGTGTTCAGCTTCCACGATAAGGTTGGCATCTGTAGGCCTGGCAGTCCAGTTGTGGCACCAAGCAAACCACCATGGTTTCAAAGAGTCTGTTAGTTGGGTCCGTGAAGAAGTGTTCAATATCATGGCCATTGTTCCATAGTGCAGTCTCCAGCGGCGATACGCAACGATAATCTCAGCACGCAGCATTTCGGCTCTTGCAACAGAATTTCGTGTATCTTTAGAGCCACTACTCAATAGGAGACCATGGATATCATCTCCTTTGGCACCCTTTCCGTGACCCGTTCCAAGGCAATAGGTAGCCACCACCCACCAATTGGGCTCCTCAATTTTGTGGATAACCATTCGAGAATGTGATGAGTCGACACGCGAAACGGCCTCACCGTTGGCGAACTCGCGCGACATCTCCACGAGTCCCTGAGCCAGGCCTATGTACCTCAGCTGATCGTCTTGCGATCCTGAGCCATGATAAAACACAATCTGGTTTGCCAGTTGGTCACCATTTGGATCGAGGTCCGGATTATAAATACAAAAGGATTCTAGACGTGGTCCTTGCAGTGTTTCTGTCATGGCCATGCCAACGGATCGTCCATTCAGCAATAGTCACCAGTCAATTACGGCGGTCCTAACAAGTTCAAGACAGTGGCTCTCTCTAAATAGAGTCAACACACCGCACTATACTCGATCACACAGTCAATATCCGCGAAGCAAGTCCATATAGCTAGATCCAGTCCATACAAATCAACTAGACAACTGATAGATAACAGGAAGTTTGGCGTGTAGTTATATACTTAATATGCTACTAACCAACACACAAATTGCTTATAACCGCGCAGAACCCTCCTCAACATGTCCTTAACTGAAAAATGACCATTGGCAACTCTGCTGTCCTTCCTTTAAACTACACTGTCTAAGCAACATGGTTTTGGCTGATCTCGGGCGCAAAATCAACGCTGCTATTGGCGGGCTGACGTCGGCGAGTGTCGTTGATGAAGCTGCACTTGATGCCATGCTCAAGGAAATTGGTACAGCGCTGTTGCAATCGGATGTTAACGTTGTACTCGTTAGCCAGTTGCGCAGTCGAATCAAAACGAAAGTGAACCTTGCTGCCAAGGAAGCTAGCACCAACAAAGATTCAGCCAATGCCATCAAACGGCTTGTGCAAAAGACTGTTTTTGACGAACTTTGTAGTCTCGTGGACGCTGACACGGACGCAGAAACTTTCAAACCTCGCAAGGGCCGATCTAATGTCATAATGTTTGTAGGTCTTCAGGGAGCAGGAAAAACTACGTCGTGTACAAAGCTGGCCGTCTATTACCAGCGACGAGGATTCAAGGTGGGTCTTGTGTGTGCGGATACCTTCCGTGCTGGTGCTTTTGATCAGTTGAAACAGAACGCTACAAAGGCTCGTATCCCATACTATGGATCCTACACGGAGCCCGACCCCGTCAAGGTGTCGCGCGAGGGTGTTGACAAGTTTAAAAAGGAGAAATTTGACATTATCATTGTTGATACGTCGGGTCGTCACCGTCAGGAGCAAGAACTGTTTGCAGAGATGGTGCAGATTGGCGAAGCCGTGAACCCAGATCAGACCATTATGGTTTTGGACGCATCCATTGGACAAGCTGCCGAGGCACAGAGCAAAGCTTTCAAGGAGTCATCCAACTTTGGTGCCATTATTCTCACCAAAATGGACGGTCATGCAAAGGGAGGTGGTGCTATTTCTGCTGTTGCTGCCACCCACACCCCCATTGTGTTTATTGGTACCGGAGAACATATCCACGATCTTGAGACATTTTCACCAAAGCAATTTGTATCAAAGCTTCTAGGAATCGGAGATATTCAAGGCCTTGTTGAGCATGTCCAGACCCTGAAGCTCGACCAAAAAGACACCATCAAGCATATACAACAGGGAATCTTTACACTACGTGATTTGCGCGATCAAATGAGCAATATCATGAAGATGGGTCCTCTATCAAAGGTTGCAAGCATGATTCCTGGAATGAGCCAGTTTGCCGACCAGCTCGGAGAGGAGGATAGCAGCAAGCGCATCAAGGCCATGATCTATATCATGGACTCTATGACGGAGAAGGAGCTGGACAGTGACGGAAGCATGTTTTCAACCGAGCCTACGCGTGTTGTACGAGTTGCTCGTGGAAGTGGTACCAGTGTGCGAGAAGTTGAAGAAGTTCTCATGCAACAGAAGATGATGGCAGGTATGGCCAAGAAGATGGGAGGAAAGGGAGGAATGATGAACCGTATGCAACAGGCCACTGCTGGTGGAGCACGTAACAACCCACATCTGGCTGCTGCTCAGCGACGGCTCGCTGCTCAGGGTGGAATGCCAGATATGAGCCAGTTGGCCGGAATGCTTGGTCAAGGTGGTGGTGGCATGCCGGACATGAGCCAGATGATGAAGATGATGGGTAACAATCCAAATCTCCAAAACATGATGAAGCAGTTTGGAATGCAGTAGATATGTGTTTTTATGTACATGCAAATGATAATTACGATGAAATCACAGATGGTGACTTTAAGGTGTGAGAGGATCTAGACGTGGATACTGACAACTTCCCGTGATCCAACTGGTCATGAAAACGAGTATAAAGTTCATCATGCCAAGCTGTAGTTCACGTTACCTCGCAAAAGGGTAATGACCCCTGAAGGTCATGAGGGTGAAGCTTTTTTTTTTTGGGAGCCATGGCAACGGTGCGACAATTCAAGACTTATTAAAGGGCCAAATCAGAGGGAATGTGTAGCGTTATGTTTTCATAGTCAACCATATTGTGTCTTTACTCGACTGTGTTCACAACCGTTTGTGAAACAAGAGGAAATTATGGAACAATCTTAGCGGGACCGCATGATGCACGCTCCATAACAAACAAGCCGACTCGGCCGTTCTAATCTTGGTCATCAGTTTCACGCGACTGTTTGAGCTCGGATCATGCCTAATATCGACAGCAACGATAGCAATCCCAGTTCAGCTGGAACCGTGGCTAGAGACCTTACAGGTGGCCGAGATCCAATCCCTCCCATGGATGGCCCCGTGGTGCCGGCATCATCCCTCTCCAATCCACTCGATCCATACCATAAATCGTTTTTGAGATACCGTCGCGTAAGCAACCAACGTATCAACCACCACACAACAATACAAGCGGAAAACAGCATGTTTGGCTCCAGTGCGAGCCAGCGCCCTCGACGCGTTTATCCCCGGAAGCCTGTTTCGGGAGTCCTCAGTCCTCCAACAAGTCCTACCCCGACCGACACATCGTCTGGTGCCGTATTCACTCACTTGCGGTCGCACTCGGAAACAATAGCATCCAACAGTGCTCGGTCAGCACTGTCTTACCAGTCTCAGCAGAGTCAGCAGAGTCAGCAGCGCCTGCAGAGCCTACAGCGACTCCGGCAGCTCCAGGAAGAGATAATACAGAAAACTGCGGCTATTGAAGAACTCGAGTCGATATCGGCAACCATGAGGCGGAGTGGTCGAGCACCTTTGCATATTTACGAGAACAAACATGGCTCTCGTTCCTCACAAGTCATCAACGAGCTTCAGTCACAAAAAGATAGTCTCAAGCGACAGATGCTGGAGCAACAAATGATTGCCAAGCAGGAAGCGCAATCAAGCACAGTCTTGCGAATGAGAATTCACAGTCTTGAAGAAACTGTTAACTCACTCAAGCATCAGAATAGTAACCTTTCACAACTACTAGTGAGACGCGAAAATAAGATATCGAAGCTTGAAGCTGAGGTCACCTCCCTTGAGACTAAGCTTGCAACGCTTGACATGGAGAGACTTCACGAAGTGGAAGCGCAGAAATCAAATGACAAGGAACTGGAAAAGTACCGTAATGAGTGCCTACGTCTCGAAGCAAGCTACAAAGCCATTGTAGAATGCACCAATGTGATGAAAAACAAACATGAAGAGGAGATCAAGAACCTTGGACGGCAAGTTGAGACGCTGCTTAAGCTGAGGCAGTCAGACATGAAACGCCTCTATGAAATGGAAGGCCAACTCTCGAGACGTCTAGTGGATGCCGAAGACTTGCCTAGCATGAGAAGCAAGATGGAAACACTTCGCGATGAGCAACTCGACAAGATGAGCGGTATCATGATGAACATTCGAGAAGCAGTTGTAAGCTCCGATGAGGTTGTGAATGAAAAGTTCGAAAGCGCTGGAATGCTTCTGAATGAGCTGCGCACTTTATCTCTTTCTTTGCCAGGAGCGAAGGCAACTGTGTAGACATGTATCATAAAAGCAAAGGAGCTCTCTTTTTTGGCCACGAAGCGGTTGCAAGGGCAGCAGGCTAATAAATATTAAAAAGTCGTATTCGTCCGTCTTTTCCTCCACTCGCAAGCCAATGCGTCGAATTAACATTATTGTGTCTGCGTGTAGACAACAACTGGAGAACGGTTGACTGCTGAGAGTTTGGTATAGAGTTGACGTCCGCTATTTGATTCAACTGTGGCTCGTCAGCATGGACTGGGTTGAAGGCAACGCTGGTGATTCCAGACTGCATGGCTCCCTTGAATACCGCCAGCGGCTTCATTGTTTTGTAGCTGAACACTCGGACCATACCATCCCAGCCAGAGATGGCGAAGATGGCGCCGTCAGAACGGATAACAAGAGATGCAAGACCAGTGTGTTTTGTGTTGACGAAATCAACAAGAACAGAGTCGGTGAGCGTGTGTTTGGCTAGTATGGAGTCTGCTGAAGACGACAGAAAGTGGTTGTGAGAGGGGTGCACAGCAAGTGCCAGTATCGGGTGCCGATGGGTATTGTCCGTGTATACGACGGTAGCTTGGCGTGGTGAGGGCTTCGAGGGGTCGAGCGTGATGTCGTAAACAATAATGTGGCCAGATTCATAGCCAGCTACGAGTTTTGTAGGAAGTAGTAGTAATGCCATGACTATGCCCGTTTTGATGTCGGAAGGGGCCGAAATGGCAAAGTAAGGCCGTGAAAGCTGTGGGTGAAGCGAGTAGATATCAATGCGATCCGAGTCGAGAGTGTTTGGTACAGCGATAAATTTGCCATACACGGAAACAGCACAGAAGTTGAGGGCATTGACATCTTGTGTATGTACGAGCCACGGAGACTTACAGAGCGACGGGTCATCCAGAACCTGCGGAAGATCCGTCGTGTAGTCCATCGACAAGTCGAGACGAACAGCTTTTATCTTGTTGTCTCTAGCATGCGATAGAAGCAACCAATCCTCAGTTTCTTCAGACGGCCACGATAGCCATTTGATGGCTGTAATTGACTTGTCGTGAGGTTTCCATACAGCCAGAGGTCTTCTAGAAACGAGATTCCATACAATGATCCAGCCGTTTTCGTCACCCGAAGCAAGCCATGGCTGTACAGGATGAAACTCGACACATGTTACAGGACATGGATGTGTTCTGAGAGTCGCTATGGGTGTTATTGGCTGGTCCAGCGACATTTCAAAGAGGTCGGTAAAGAAGAAGGTCGTTCAGGAACCACTGAGATCCTAGCCCTGGACAAGATATACTGAGGGACGATTGAGAGATGACCCTTTTTGTACCAGAGTTAAAAGAAGATAAAAGAATAAAGGATAAAAGCTTGATAAGTAAGGTCAATTGAATCAATTGAGAGTTTCAGATGCAAACAGATTCTCTAGTTATCCTAAGAATAGTGAGCAAGTGACATCAATCTTGGATGATCTATGTCTTCGGTTATAGATTTTTGCCGAACAAGACGTGACGCAATTGATTCTGCACGATTGTTCGTACTGAAACGCAAACATTACGAATTCCGGCTTTGCTGACTCAGAAACACTGCAGAATCCCGTAATCCACGGCAAAACCTGCGTTCCGACGGTGGAGTTAAGCGGCCGAGTTCCTATACGAGGGTATTCGTGAAGCTGTCGTTACGTCAAACCCGCGCAATTGCCTCTGATTCATAATCAAAACATCTTCATAAGTATTAATCACTGTTTTATAAAGCTTCCAGAGAGTTGTTGGCTCTTTTATATAAAGCCCAATCACCTAGAAGTGCCCCTCTATGATGACCCCACCATCGATTGCTTACTAAGCAGATTCTCGTATAAAGCCCCGCGATAGTGGTTGGGGTTCGCCATTAGCAAACGCCCCCAGTGCACCCTTCTCGCCTATAAAGTCTCCTCATTGGTAGCAATCCTATGATTAGATTGGCTGTTCGAAGAAATCTCCGTACGTCTTGTCTGCCACCGAAATTCGCCCCACGCCTGTTCAAAATGCCTCTGGTGAGTATTGACAAGGACAATTGCGCCCCCTGTCCCGGCTTTGCTGAACCCCCCCCCAGACTAACAAAGGTTACTATTAGCTCCAACATTGCTGAGGCCATCAAGAAGCACGAAATCGTGCCTGATGGTGAGTTTTTTTGTACCCGAGATACTCAATTGATATTTACAAACATGCTAACTCCAGTCCTCGATGACTTCACACCCAAGGGTCTTCTTACCGTCACCTATGGCAAGGATACCGAGGTGACGCTCGGCAATCTGCTCAAGGTTTCCGAGACTCAGGAGCGTCCTACGGTGGCAATTGCCTTTAATGACAAGGACGAGGATACCACGTCGGCATACACGCTTGTTGTCACTGACCCGGATGCGCCGACGCGTGGTGACAAGACTTGGTCTGAGTACTGCCACTATGTGACGTCCAACATCAAGCTCGACACCTCGGCTGACTACACCATTATTGACCTTGACAAGTCTAAGGACCTGCACTCGTACCAGGGTCCTGCTCCTCCTCAAGCCACTGGAAAACACCGTTATGTGTTTATCCTGTACAAGGAGGACCCCAGACACCCTCCTCCTGAGTTTGAGACGGACAACCGTATCAACTGGGGTACTGGTACTCCTGGTTCTGGCGCTCGTGACTGGGCCGCTAAGCACAAGCTGACGCCTGTTGCTGTCAACTTTTTCTTTGCTCAGAACGTCAACCAGAACAAGGAGTAAGTTAGCAGTTCAGTTAATGGCAGTCAATGACATGAATTGCCGTTTCAATTGACAGTTATAGTTAAGAGAAGTTCTTCAAAATAGTTAAAGATAAGTAAAGACTCAGGCGAGTTAGAAGCAAGTAGAAGCAAGTGACAGTTAAAGAGAAGGTATACCTGACAAGTTAAAGATGAGTAAAGATTAAAGGAAGTTACTATCAAGTTTCTATCGAGCGACAGTTTAGTTCAGAGAAGTTACCCCTGACAAGTTAAACATGAGTAAAGATTAAAAGAAGTTACAATCAAGTGACAGTAACATTTGAGAAAAGTTATGTTAAAGATGAGTCAAGAATAAAGGAAGTTACATACAAGAGACAGTTTTAGCAAAGAGAAGTTTCATCTTAGAAATTACAGAGTAAAGATCAAGAAGTTAAAATCAATTGATATTAGCAGTGTGGGGATGTGTTAAACTGAAGAAACGTACGAGTGTAATGCACATGCTTTGTATTGTCTATAAGTCTATTCTAAATTACATTGATCTCAGTCGTACAGGGAATCAGAACAGTACACCGACCAATTCAAATTATCAAAGGCTCCTTCTGACCTGTGCTCTGTGTCCTCGTCACAGTATGTCTGGGGGTATTCTTGTCATGTACAGTACTTTGACGGTTCTATCCATCACACTCTCTCAATTATCCCGGCACACCTTCTGTTTATCGATTCTCAGCCACCATTTATAGTCTTTGAAGTGTCCGCTTCTCACAATCTCCACTTCTCACAATCTCAACTTCTCACGCTGAACTCTCCACTTCTCATAGTGTCCTTGAAACGCCTCTTCTCATGTCTCCTTATCACGGTGAAACCTCCACTTGTCAGTCTCTATTTGGGATGGCCCCAATTTTTGAGCTGCTCAAGAACCAAAAACGTGACAATTGTCTGTGGACCAAGACGTACAAATGACGGCACCCACCCTCGGAACATGAACAAAATGCCCTCCTGTTTGACAGCAGTGCGCAAAATCGTCAGAGCACTTTCTGAGTGAGAACCCGAGTTCATGATACGTGTTTTAACAACGTCTGCTGGACTACACACCGTCGTGGCCACGAGTCCTGCTAGCAGTGACGCTGAAAAGTGTGTTGTGCGCTTAGCACCGTCGAAACCAAGTCCATCGACAAGCAATACCTTTATACGGTCGTATGACACGACCTGCGATGCAGTCATGAGTACACCTCGCGTGCAGTTGGGCACAAGGCCGCGGAACAGCGCTCTCGGACCCTCTTCAACAATGATACGTCGTATACCATCAAAGGCGTTCCGGTAGTTACGACGCAGGTTCTCGGGAGCACTGCGATCATTCTGCATGCGGATATTAACAACATCAGCTGGATTGCCAACAATTCCTCCTACAAGGCCCGAGAACATGGACAGCGGTAACAGCACCCAAGTTGACGGAGTAGCCGTTGGGTCTGATTGGACCGACTCCTTGAGGTATTCATAGACTCCAAATCGTGTCGTTGAGTAGGTTGCTTGACGTAGAAGACTGGCACTAAGACCTTGGTACACCTTGAAAAGGCCCTCGTTACGAACAACACCCAGAAGCGTGCTCACCATGGTACCCCCACGCTGAGATGCCGTTTGCATTCTCACCTTTGCCAGATCCAGCGGGTGTGTACAGGTGGCAGCCACCATTGAAGCTACGCCTCCGTACCAGAACCTACGTTAGCCAGACTTTCATTTCCTTTCTCCAATATACCCACGGATAATGCACCTTGTGTTTCTTGTCCGTCATGTTGGCGTGAAGTGAGACGGATTAATTTTTTTCTTATCGCCTGGCCCTATTATGCATGGGGTCGATTACGAAGTATCAAACAGACTTTTTCCGAATTAAATGAAACAGAAAATTTTCTCAACTCAAACCTGTTTAATACAAAACGTCATTGCAATCATCTGGTAGTTATTTGATTAATATATTCGTTTTAACAGAGCTATAGAACAATGTTCCATACGGCTCTGAAACTGACACTTGCATGGGGATGCACGCTGACGTCGATGGTTGACCTGTGAATGATAGTGTGGGGAATAATCAAATCTCTTTGTAGATTACCAATAACAAGTCAAGACGATTGTGATATTTAGTCAAAGTTGGTTTGTGAGATGATGTTAGATGAATTTGGTAAAATGTCTGTAATTACTGTTCATAAGTTACGGGATTTTATAGTATCAATTGGTTCAAATTAAACGGAGCAAATACAGATCCTTTGATGTTTACTCGTACAAATTATATAAGTTTATAATGACATAATTCTCCGTATGTTTAGTCATTCTGGTGATGTGCTGACGGGTTGCAGAGCGTATTAGTTCAATACTGTTTAGCAAGTGCTAGAATAATTAACACAAACTTCTTGTCAACTATATATATTCACCAAAGGGATCTCGAGATCATTTTGCACTTACTTTCAACCATCACATTATATTTTAGCTACCCTTGAATATCATGGGGTCTGTTTCTCATCTCTTGTTCCCTCTGCTTGTCTATCTCCAATTTTAATTTCTCTCGACGTTTCTTCCTCTTCCTGTCAGTCTCCAACACTTATTCTCTTTTTTGCTTCTCTTCCGTTTCTATCTTTATCCAACTTGTTTCTCTCCGTGTTTCTCTTCCCATTCTTCTTTCCTGTCTAACGCTATTCCTTTTCTTCCCTTCTTCTCTCTTAACGCAATTCCTTCTCTTCCCTGTCTTCTCTATTTCTTTCCCCTCTTCTCTACTTTCATTCATATCTACTCTCCCTCTAGCTTCCTCTCATCATACTTCGTTTATTCGTTTAATCATGAGCGTTAGAATACAAATAGCTGCCCGCTCACGGAGCTCTAATACTGCCGATACCCATTATAGTCGATATTGTCACTGTACCCTGGTGGATAAACATGACCGAATTCGCCTGTAGGGTGTCCTGTCTGACCGGTAGGAAACGTGGCATCGGCACCTGCTGGCGGTGGAAGGGTCATGTCAGAGGTAGCAGCTCCAGTTAGATGTACAGGTGGAATGGTTCCTGGCACAAAATGGTCGCCAGTAGCAGGTACCGAATCAGAAGGTCGCTCAACAGACGGAGATGGCGGTACCGTCGTATCATGTTGTTGCTGTAACTCGCCGAGCTCATCGTGTGGTTCTTGCATCGTCTCAGCATCTCCATAGCCTTGTGTCATGGAACTGGCCGGTCGGCGGCTCCCCAGCGCCTCCTCACGCGGTACAATATCAATGAGAAAGTCAAACATGTCGGACTTTTGCAGAGCAGCAGCAATGTCGGACCGTTGGAGCGTGCGTCGCTTGTTTTCCTCAGCATGAATCCATGCTCGCATCGTCAGCTCTGTTATAAACACATCACAGCCCTTGGCAAACAGAATAGGTGCCTCGGCACTAATCATCTTAACATCTTCATCGGCCTTCATCACCTTTTTGATCCGTGCTAGCGGAAGTTGGTGGAACTTGAACTTGTGGTCTTCATGCTCAATGTTGTCAATGGTCTCTTGCCAGTATTGTAACATGAGTTCGCGATGCTGGCCCGTCAGTCCCTGCGCTACATTGGCAAACGCGTTACTGTCACTGAGTCCAGCCACATGCTCGGCATACGCGTCACCCGGCGACTGCTCATACTCGTCGGACATTTGGTTCATTAAAACAAGAAAAAAACTTGTGCTTTCAACTGCTGTGTGATGAGTTTAGGACTTAAGAGAGAACTATAATGCTTCCCATCACGTGAGACCCTGGCCCTGTGGGTACGGGCATTCTGGTTGAGGCCCTGACTGCACGCGTCCCCTAATATATAGACGCGTATCGCGATTCTTCAACTTTTAGATCCATTTACTTTGATTGTCTACACTATTATCGTCTTTTAACCATGTTCAGACAGTCAAAGAAGCGCGCGCTGGCGCGTACTAACTTTGGCGAAGACGTGGCACGATCCGTAGAGTATCCTTACAGACTTAACCTGTATAAAGTGCCGCCTCTACAAGAGATCACGTTGGAGGAACTTGAGACATGGGCTATTGACCGATTGAAGCTGCTCAACTCAATGGAACAGGCGCTGGCCAAGAATCTGACTGTCAAGGATATGGAATCGTTTCTGAAGCCAGCAATTGCCAAGTTTATGCCGTTGAGCAGAACAGGTTCCAACGCGGCCGCAGAACGCAAAAAGGATCACTACTCGCACTTCACACTGCGTCTAGCCTTTTGTCGGACACAGGAGTTGCGTGCGAAGTTTGTCCGTCTTGAAACAGCGCTTTTCCGCCTGAGGTACGCTACCGACGACACTGCCGACCGTCTCGCGTTCATTCGTAGCTTGCACCTTGATTGGGACGCTGTGATGCCTGGTGAGTACAGCGAGCTGGCTGGCGCATTGGCAGCAGCTACCAACCCTGCTCCGGGTCCCGATGAGACGTTTTTCAAAGTCGATTTCGAGCGTGTTCCTGACCTCGTCGAACAGCGCCGTGTGTTTCTTAAAGCTGGAAAGGCCTATGTACCCATGTCGTTGCAGCAATCGCTCGTGCTAGCCGAGTTCTCGTCGAACCTCGAACGCCAGCTGGAGATGACAGCCCGCGCTCTGCCACGTCTAGACGAGGACGACCGTCTTATGCCCATTCTTACTAATCTCTCGTCGGGTCTGTCGTCATGGAGCCCCATCAATGGTCCTTCGTACTCTAGTGACATCACCGCCGAGTCCATTGACCAGCTCGACCGCGAGGGCCACTTCCCGTTGTGCATGCACCACATGCACCAACAGCTCAAGATCAATCACCACGCCCAGTACAATGTGCGTCAGCAGTATGGCCTGTTCCTCAAGGGTCTTGGTCTCAGCGCCGACGAGGCCGTCAAATTTTGGCGCATGTCCTTCTCCAAGTTCACCGACGATCAATTCGCCAAGGAGTACCAGTACAACATTCTGCACAACTACGGACTCAAGGGTTCACGTAAAGACTACCAGCCCTTTGACTGTTTGACTATTGTCAACAGTTCAGGCAAGAGCAGCGACTGTCATGGATGCCCCTACCGCAAGTTTACCGACGACCAGCTTGTATCGTCGCTCAAGGAGATGGGTATTTCTGATTCTAAGGCCATTTCAGATGTCAAGGCACTACGAGAGCAGAAACAGTACCATCTGGCGTGCTCCAAGGTCTACGAGGCTAAACATCCTTTTGATGATACCATCTATGCTGAAACCATCACGCATCCAAACACGTATTTTGAACGCTCTTACAAGGCCGGTAAGGACCAACATTCTCAAATAGTTGCTGTTGGTGACAAGAGCTCAGCACCAGTCCAGGCCCAAGCCTCCACCCAACCTCAGGGCCAGGCCTCTCGAGCCATTGCTGCTGAATCGTGACGAGTTCTTGGCTTTTGACTCGAAATTTTCTCAGTTCTGTCTGGGTTATCTATATTTAATGACGTGTATTTATGAAGTTCATATTATCAGGACTTCATACTCTTTTCAGATGCTAACCTCTTGATGGAACTCCTGCAATATTTTTTTTAGATCTTCATTTTATCTCCACGCAGAACGGTGGAGATCTGGGTTAGGGCCAACTAGGGGGGTCAGTTTTTGCCGGTAATGGAAAACTTGGAATTGGAAATAATGCTACTTAATCAGTGTTTATTGACTGTAGTAATTGCTCTATATAAATGTCAAACTTGTAGCGTATATACAAGGCGAGAGACAGCCTGTCAACGGCGTGATCACGTGATGTGTATATTGGGTTAAGGGTTCCTTTTATCGTGAAGTTTCGATCCCTCATAACAAAAAAATCCCCTTACAATATTCTGTTCTTCTTCTTCATCCAAAATGCGTACAAGATCGACTTCTAAAACTGAAGGAGAACTCTCCAATGTTGTTCTCGACTCGTCCCTTGATGATGATTTTGCACTTGACGAACTGCTGAATCAAGCCAAGAAAAATCTCGCCAAAAACTCTGCTGAAAACTCATCTCAGGCTGAACAGGACGACAACATCATGTCACTCAACGAGAATGTTTCCGAGACATTTAAGCAGATTAAAGATTCATGGCGTAAGTTACCTAAGCTTCAGTCTGGACTTGAAGCTGAGGCTGTTCAAATCCCCAAAAGTGGACCTGTCAACTTCGCAGCACATAACGAAAAAGTGCCCAAATCGGCCTTCAGAAAGGTCGTTGATCCTGTTCAAGTAGTCCGTGAAGCAAGGAAAGAACGCGAGTCTAACGCGGGCTCCAAGTGGTTTAACATGCCTAAACAGGAGCTTACTCCAACGGTGAAGCGAGATCTACAGCTACTCAAGATGCGAAATGTACTGGATCGAAAGCGACACTACAAGAAAGACGATTCGCCGCTACCAACATATTTCCAGACTGGAACTGTTGTCGAAGGCAACACCGAGTTCTACTCTGCGCGCATTAACCGAAAAGACCGTCGTACTACCATTGCTGATGAGATTCTGGCCAGTAACGACAGCAAAAGTTACTACAAGCGCAAGTACAACGAGATCCAGATGTCCAAGCTTTCTGGTCGTCGTGCTTTCTACAAAAAGGTCAAGGCCGCTCGCAAGAAGTTGTAGCCTGTTGTTGACTTATTATTTATTTTTGACCTTAAAAAGCTCAAGCTTAACGTATTTTGATGATGAGGTACTTGAGATGAGTGTGATGTGCCGGTTGCAACATCGTGTATCTACACTAAACACAACCTTACTCCAGTACAATTTAATACTATAGAATGGAATTGACTGTTTAATACAATAATGAAATACAATAGTGATATACAAACATGTAGATACAGTAGTTTAAACTGATTCCATCTCAGATCAACTGATTACAGATTACACTGGACCCTTTCTTTGAGCACCATTTGAGACTCACTTCCTGATTCTATCGCCAACCGATTTTCAAAATACTCATACCTCGGTCTTGACACGCTCAGGAAGTTCGCCTCGAGACAAATAAATATTGATTTCCTCCTGAGACCACCCGGCCTCGTCTCCAGTCGGTTCACGCCGACTAAATGTAGCATCATCCACTTCACCAGATTCAACCTGGGCTCGAGTTCGGAACCCTGTCCATTCATGATCATCACGATTCGACTCCACTATTGTACGTGCCCATTCGCAAAAGTCTGCGTCCTGCTTTACAACAATATCACTACCAGCAGCACGGCCAATAGCGATCCATTCGTCAACCTCAGGAAGGTTCTTCTTGCGAAGAAGTGTCGTTAATAGGCCCATCTGACTGTTGGTCGGGAAATTCGGCAGCGGATAGGTGACGGTACGTTGTAGGATCTCCGAATAGCCATTAAGAGTTGCTGATAGAGACGTGAGTTGGGTGAGAATGACATTGAACTGGCCTTGAAGAGCGGGCCATGATGGTAGCGTCGCCTGCTGAATCTGTGCCAACAGGCTGTTAAGCGAGTGCGTCAGCTGGCTCAATCGTAATCGCAACGACTCAAGCTCTGGTACCGGCACGCCGGACAAGTCGGGCTCGTTCATGGCGGCGTTCCCTGTGCGAAGTTAGTGAGCGTGGTGGATGCAAGAAGTGAAGTAGAAGAACATCGGGCTGGGGTTCATCAACTTCCACTTCTACCATCTACCACCTACAAACAGTTGATAACCAATAGACTATATACTGGGTTGTACTGGGTTATTTCAAAGACCAAGAACTATACTTTGGATCTCTTTCACCTGTTAATCACATTATATCTGTTACATCTGTACGTCTACTGTTACAATTTCGAGATCAAAGGATCAAGATGAAAGGAGATGTCAACCCTGCTCAATTACAACGAAAGAAGGACAAAGCACAACAGATTAAGCGAGCCAAGGCCGAGAAACAGGCAGACAGAAACAAGCGATTGGCATTGAGGAATCCGGAACCTCTACAACAGCAGATTGCCACTCTTGAGCAGGAAGAGGAACGGATAGGCAAGTTACCGCCGTTCAAAGCTCAGCGTCTCGATACACTAAGGAAGGGACTACAAGAGATTCTAAAGGCAAAGAAAACTCAAGGAATAGACGTCAACAGTAACCGAAATACTTACAATGGTATCGGTAGAGGCTCAGGACCCGGATCTAAAAGTATCTTCTGGGATCCTATCCTTAATCCATCAGGTCATCCTCCCAAGGGCATGAAGTATCAGGATAGACCTCGACGGGAAGAATGGCAAGATACTCCGCTAGAAGACCCGTCTGTACTGTCAATTCCGCTTCCTTCTTCGAACCATGATCCTGCTCCTATCAGCAATGCTCCGGCAAAGACAGTTTATGAATCAGCACCAGTCCTGAGAGATCTTATCAAAGAGAGTGCAGTTCTCGTTCCAGCCGCCGTGAGGAAGAAGCGAAAGGTTGAATCAAGTGCTACCGAGTATCCTGATACCGCCGAACAAGCAGATCAAAGTGTATCTGAACCTGATGCTGCTGAAGACGATAATGAGAGCATCCCAGTTGAAACTGTCAACGCAGTGAAAGTTCCCAGTCTTGTTGAAGTCGATGATGATTCCGATGCCTCTGAATATGACGATTTCGGGGTAAAACTTCGTTGATTTGACGATACTACGGGCATAAAAGCATTATATATGGTTACTGGATCAACCATCGCGAAGGAGTGACTGCTTCCAGTTGCGGATACGAGCCTCAAGACCCTCTTCGACAAGGTACATTCCGTCAAGTTGGTTTCCAATGGCTTTGGTTAGTCTATCCTTCAAGCAACCACGATGAACTTACTCAACCATCCTGGGCGGAGGTTGTGACTGCGACCAAACAACTCAAGCTTTCGGGACGTCTTGCCAGCGAGACGTTCCGCAATAGCATAAAGCTCATCAGGCTTACGGCTCTTTTCGCGTGTCGTCGACACAATAGTATCGACATCGACACACTTGGTAAGCCATATCGGCTTGCCCTTGACACTGTGTTAGACAGGATGCAACAATCCAATGACCTCACACTGCTCTCGCGCTTACCCCATCAAAACATGCTCCTTTGTATGGTTGAGCCAGTGGCCCGTGCGGCCAGTACAAATGGTTCGTCCGAGCTGGTTTGTCTTGCACCAGATGATCTCCTCGACATGATCATAACCCCATTTCTTCATGCAGTTGCGACCAATGTCGAGAGCACGGCCTGTCACCCAAAGAAAGAAGATGCCCTCAGTTTGAATCGAGCTGATGTCGAAAGAGAGTATCTCACTATGTTAAACATGCAAGTGATGCGGTACTTCACAACAAAAACAAAAATACCCACTCGTCTGTGATGACCTCAAATGGCAGCTGGAGGTGTCCATTCATATGAATATCCCACGGAGCTGCTGATTAGTTTTGATAACAGCACACAGCTGTCAGTTTGCACTCACGATCGGCGATGATAACACTGAACTGGCCTAGAATCTTCAAATCGAGCTTGCGGATGTCACACTCGAGCCATTGAGGGGGGTTCAGGACATTTGTATCGTGTGGAATGATACGCTCAACGTTGACAGCTACGACGGTCGCCTGCTCAGTAGCCTCCCTCTTGGCTGGAAGTGGAAGTGGTGCAGCCTTTGATTGAGACCCGCGACGAATACGATACGGGTCAATGATACGGTAGTGTACGTATCGGCAGCCTTTTCCCTTGAAACAAGTGTCAAGGTACGAGCAGTCGCCAAGAGACTCGTCTGTAACACGAGTGATGACCTTTTCAAAATGGATCTTGCGAATGCATTCGAGATGGCCTTTCATCAGGCAGTCTGAGCGTTTTGGATTGGGACACAGCTGTGAGCAATGCAGCACCTCGGATTGACTACGCGTCATATCGGCAATGAGACGCTGGTATGCAGTGCGCTGGTCCGTCAGCTGCTCAATCTGCTGGCGGAACTGGGCCCAGTACGAGTCATCATCGCGCACAAGCTTCACCAGCAGGTTCTGCCATGGGGCCAGAGCTTTAGGTGATGCGCCGCGCAAATCCGGCAAGGTGCTAATGGCAGCAAAGTCGACCTTGGACTTGGTAGGCGGTTGGTCGTCAATGGTCAACTTGTGCTTGTTAGTAGCAGCCACCCAGAACGTTAGAACGGCAGGGTCGAAGTAGACTAAGTAGAGGCGCGACGAAACAGACGAGTTGTACGAGTGGACTTTGTAAGTCACGATCCGACTAGGCATATATGCCTCGAGGCTCATCATGTACTTCTCGAGCGTCTCTACAGCAATGACAATGCCATGGTCGGACAACGTGTCGAGCAGAGCGGTCAGCGGCATTGGTAGATGGCCAAATAGCCTACCGGCACTTGATACCAAGAACTCAATGAGCAGTACTTCGAGGTTATCCTGCATGATTGTTTTCACGCCTCCAAACAAAGTGTAAGGGAGGAGAGAACAAAGACAAAGGGCAAGCTTACCATTTTATACCTTTTTGAGCCAAAAGACAGGTCAAATTGACGAGTCGATTTTACTGTGCAGTATGCATATGCACGAGGCCGATCAAAATGTATACAAAGGGCTCATTGAGCAAGAGATTTCACGGTATTTCGAGGAAATTCACGGAGTTTATCAGCCCGTAAGTTGTGTGTTTTTCATCTAGAATAATCCGAGATCGATTATCTGCCGAATAGACAAGCCAAACATGTCAAAGGGGCCCATCTGGCTCAATTCGAGGTCCTTTTGCAACAGTATAAGAGCAGATTGGACAGAAAGGCCGCAATTGGAACTTTTAATAGTTCTCAGTTTCTCACATCTATGTTATCAATGTATTATTCAACAAGAAAATTAAAGAAAGTGCTAATTTACTCACGTCTTCGTCGTTCTTCAGCTCTCAACCTCAACGATCCATAGTGCGGCTGTACTACGCGGCTAGACCTCACGGCTGAGTTGCTGTAGCAACATCCCCTATCAACAAAAAGGCCCTACGCCTAAATTATTAACCTTCTCCACTTAGATCGACTTTTTGTTTAGACATCTGACGAGCTTTAAAGGTTCTCTAAACACTATTGTGTAGTAGCTGTACCTTGAAATTAGCTGTCATGTCGTCACGTCGCAAGTCTGCCAAACTGGACGCCAGTTTGCAGCGTCTCGTACACCTCAACGATGATGAAGCGGAGAAACAAGCGCGCCGTGAATCTGGCGCCTACTCGTCCAAACGCCAGAGTCTGGCATCCGAGGCTCGTGAATCACTTCGTAAACCAACTTCTACGGCTCCAGTAGTGACAGGACCGGCTCCACAAACTCCTATTCTTGCCAACTTTGAACAATGGATGAAACTCGTCAAGGATAATGTGAGTATCAAGCCTCGTGCTTCTCTGGTTCTCGCCTCTAACTCAGAAAATCAATGCCACCAACTCGTGGAACTTTGCGCTTATTGACTACTTCCATGACATGTCTTTACTGCGCGAAGGAGATGGTATCAACTTCCAACGTGCCTCTTATACTCTCGATGGATGTGTCAAAATCTACACATCGCGCGTCGATTCGGTGGCCACCGAGACAGGCAAGCTACTCAGTGGACTTGCTGATGCGCGTAAAAACGGAGGAAATGACCTGGAAGAAGACGATGTCGCTGGACGAGGTAGCGATGATGAGGACGAAGACGAGGATGGTACGGTCAAGAAGCCCAAGCAACGCAAAACGCGGTCCGAGGCTACCCTCGCCAGCAATTACGAACAACTATCAGTGAAGAAGTTTGACTTTGAGCTTGCCGTCGACCCGCTGTTCCGCAAAATGTGTGCTGACTTTGACGAGGGCGGAGCCAAAGGTCTATTGCTCAACAGTCTTATGACCGATAAGCACGGTCGTGTTGTGTTTGACGGAGATATTGATGAGGAGGAAGGCGAGGCAGAGGCTGCTAGTGTCAAAAGAGAGGAACCTACTCAGAGCACATTTGACTTTGAAGCATTGAGGGCCCAGTTCTTTCCGGATATTTCAGATATCGACGACCTTGAAATCGCTCCTTCCCTGCCTAGCCTGTACGACGCTCTCAACGACCCCGAGCTCCTCAATGGCCCGCTCGTCAAGGACCTCCAGAACCTATCACTCACAGCTCAACAAGCTGAGTCTTCGCCCTATAGTCCCGCGTATGACGCAGCTCTGTATGAAGATGGTGGAGCAGCAGACGACATGGGAAATGACGACGACCTCCATGGTCTACTTCCCGACGGTGAGGAGAACTTGACGTTTGGAGACTACAACGGTTCCATGGGTGGAGATGACTTTTATAATGGCGAAGCCAGCACCTCCGATCCCAGTACTATGGCTATTCCTACGTCGAATCTCATTAGCCGAGGCGGTGATGTTCTCGCTTACTTTGATGAGACCCTCAAGAAGAACTGGACTGGTCCCGAGCACTGGAAGGTGGCCAAACTCAAAATGACATCTGTGGATGGTCCTGTCGAGCGCAAGAAGCGCGTAGTTAAGCCTAAGGAGGACTTCTTTATTGACTTTCTTGACCCAGCAAAGGCCGTATCGAGCTCGACCATTTTTGCCGAGAGCAGCGCGTCGCTTAACTTGCCTAAGCCGCAACGGCAGTCAAAAACCCGCAACCTTCTGCCCAGTGATGAGCACTTCTCGTCGAAGAATCTCGTACGGTTGTTCTTACGACCCAATGACACGGCCATTGGTAACAGTCTGTTTGGGCGCATGGCTACCAAGTCCAAGTCGAAATCGACATCGGAAGCGCCAGTCGAGGCAGATGCCGATTTCTGGGCTCAACAGTATGTCAAGCCCTCAGACGAGGGACGCCCCAGTGACTACGATCAGGACTTTTTCCAGGATGACGGACAAGCTGCCGATGATTTCGGAGCTGATTATGATGTCAGTGGAGCAGGTGGTGACTTTGATTATGATGCAATGCCAGCAGGTGGAGATTCAGCTCCTGATACTGCGACTGTCGCCAATAACACTACACGGTTGTTGGCTGGTGGACAGCGGGCTCGTCCCGAATATGTTCGATACGCCCGTACAGCTAAACGGATCAATGTGCATCTGCTAAAGGATAATCTGTGGAATGTCCTTAAGCTTCCTGAGCCAGTTGAAGTTGCAACGAATGAGCCTGCTGCAGAAACTGTCGAGGTTGTTGAGAAGGCCATTGAGCCTGAGCCAATGCAGGAGCGCAAGTTTTCCGAGATAACCCAAGATCTCAAGACAGTTTACGCACCGCAGCAGATGTCGGAGATTTCCACGAGTTTCTGTTTCATATGTGTGCTACATTTGGCCAATGAAAAGGGTCTCATTGTGGAAAACAACGAAGAGCATACCGATCTTAATATTCGCTGGGATCCGTCCGTTCCACGAGGCATCACTGCTTCCGATTAGACTAATTGTGCTCTGTCCTAGTACGGGTCTTTTATATTCCACCCGTCATATTTATTGAATGTTATTGTATGATAATTCATGTTGTTCTACCTGAAACGAACATGCGAGAAACCTTGTTCGTATGCGTATAACTATAATATATAACATGCATATTTGACCCTCAAGTTCCATAAACCAGGAACCAATCATGAAACGGTTATACTTGTCCACTACATAGAAAGAGATGAGAAAACAAAAGATTTATACGTCTGTTACAACTATCTAAAACTGTCTTAACCACTAGAGTCTCTCTTAGTAGCCCCTGTTATTACCCCCCTCTTATACCCTGCTACCCCCTCCCCAGTCCCTCCACTACCACCCGCCCTAACCACGCCCATCATGAGGGGTCTCCGATGAAGTGGGCATCTCTACTTCCTATCCACCCCCCACTGCTACCAACTATGGATATCACCACGGTCCGAGGCGAGTTCCCGGTATCCATTGATGAGGATGACCTTGCCGTACTTACAGGTCGAGCGGCCAAGTCGGGCTCAGATGTATTTGCTCTTCGATGTGGGTTGTTTGATGTTTGGCTCTACTTGGGCTGCTCAACACAAGGATACTAACCTCAGACAAGTTTCGTCCCGACTCACTGGATAACTCGACTCCCATGTCGATAGCAAAAGATAAAGAGGATTATGTTGTGGAGGCGAATGGTGTAAGTGAAATTATAGACATTGAATGGTCCTGTTGTTTGGGTTCCCATCTAACTGTTCAGGGTGCTGAAAACTATGTCTTCACTGGTCAGGCAACAGCTGCCAAGGACTCGGAATACGTGCTTGTTTACGATCCACAGACAGAATCATTCCAGCTACATCCACTCGACTTTACTATGCGAGTGTCGCGAAGTCGTGAGAAACGTCATGGCCAAGCATTGCGAGTACCAGCTCGTAATGCCGAAACTGCATCAATGGACTCGCCTGCTGTAGCTCCATCTCCAGGCGGACCATCACGGTCTGTTTCACCAGATCCACGCCTTGAAAAGGCTGTTGACGTCAAGCCAGCAAGGCAAGAAAAGCCAGCACCCGAAAAAGCTCCAGCCGAACCGGCAAGTAAACCAGCTGCTAAACCTGGTAAAACAGCAGCCAAAGTGCCAGCAAGAACTACAAAGGCTCGTCCAGTAGTAGCTAAGAAAGCACCTGTCAAGACGAGACCTGAGCCCGTTAAGGTGCAGCCTGAAGTTGATGATGACGATGATGATGACGATGATGATGATGACGATCTTCTAGGAGCATTGGCCAACGAGCTAGAAGAATCACTTGAAGATGAGTCCAACAAATCAAAGGATGATGACTCAAATTCGGACGATGGTTTAAAGGTGACTATTATTGAGCCAGCAGCGGCAACTCCCACCTTGACATCTTCTAGCTTTGGCTCGTCGGGAAGACCCATGAGCTTGCGAGGACTCGTGACGGGTTCACGGATGGCTGATGACGAGTTATCAAGCAGCGAGGAAGAGTAATTATTTATGTTTTGTTGGAAAAAAACATTGTCTTTCAGCTGCTGATAGCGACTGTTTGGCAGCATCACGGCCCTATTCTGTTGTAGTTGTCGATTTTAGCATTCTATCTTAAGTTAATGGTTAATATGAAAAGTATTTATAATCTTTACGAGAGTAGGAAATCTGTGCGAAAACAACTAAACACACAACACTGTTGTTACTCCAAGTCCATTCCATCTCAATTGACTCTCTATTATTTTTATCTGGTGTGTTAACACCTAAGTTATATCCAATACTGGTATAGTAAAGACCCTGGTGCTGGATGATATTCTTATAAAAGGAACAGCATATAGGCATGTTATCACTGACTCTGACTTCTACACTTGTACACTTTATAACGATGCCAACTGAGCGAGTGGACAACGACGAGTTCCTCTCCCGAGTGGCCAAGACGTTTTCAGAAAACACAGGTCCTGAGGGAGGTGTTTATCTGTGGCAAAAACGAGGTGCGTTGGTCCCTCCATTTGACTTTACGATTTCCTTACTAACTAAAGTGACGGAGGACTCTGGTCTATCAGTTTTGTTCCGTGCTTGTAAAGCCTCGAAATACGAAAAGGGAGCTGCAAAGAGTGCTGCAAAGGACCGAGCAAAGTTTTCTACAGTTGTCAAAGTGGCTGATCTCGACTCGTTCTGGCAATCATATACCGAGACCGTCAAGACAGGAATGGGTGGTCTCCGTCGCAAGGATAAGAAGAAGAAGAAGGCATCCAAGGCCAAGAAGGAGAAGGCATGAAAAGAGTTACGTAAAAGAGTGTTTTACTTGTGTGGAGTTACGTTCCTGACCTGAACGCTGTTAGATGGGCATCATATCGAAACAACTGTACGAAAATTTATGTATATAATGAAAGCTGGTTAGCTCAAACAATTGTCAATGCTAATGGTTATTCATATTTTAGTATTCATCTATTTAGCAGAGCTTTTTTTTTGATAGCAGCTTCTTTTACTCATAGGAAAGTTTGCCAGGAACATGACTCCAAAAGTCAGTCACAAACTGCTCCTGGCCATCTCCTCCTCGAACTGCCAAGTATACACGACCATCAACCTTAGGGTCCCAATCTCCAGGATTAGCACTCACCATCCGACCACCAGCCTCTTCTAGGATAACCCAGCCAGCACAAACATCCCATGCGTAACAGCCACCTTCCCAATAGCAGTCCAAGGTACCAGAGGCAACGGCACAAATGTTCATGGCTGCTGAGCCCATGGATCGAAACCCATGCGCAAACGCTCCTCCGTCTGCAGTATCCTTGGCGAGATTGTCAAACGTCGCCGTCTTCACACTGTAATTGGAACCTGTACGTTCCGACCCCCACTCAATGCCGACAAGAGCTGCCTGCAGCTTCAAGGGCTGAGGACTACGTAGAGGCAGCTTCTGAGTCTCATTAAGGTACGCTCCTTTGCCCTTGATGGCTGAATACAGAGTGTCCAAGAACGGATTGTAAACAACACCAACAACAGGTTTCTTGTTGACAGCAAACCCAAGAGAAATGCACGAATACGGGAAGTAATGCACAAAGTTGGTCGTACCATCAATAGGGTCGACAATGAACGTGGGTTCCTCGGTGAGAACCGTCTTTCCTGGCACATATGTCTCTTCACCCATAAACTGATAATCCGGAAACTGACGCTGTAGAGTAGCAGACACAAGTTCTTCCACAGCTCGGTCGATTTCCGTCACCAGATCAACAGCATTCTTCTTGTCGTCGAAGCCAACATGTCCACTTTTGGCGAGAATAATAGCTCCAGCTTCACGAGCAACCGCCACGAGGGCTTTAAGAACAGAGTCAAGATCGATTTGAGACATATCAACAGTAGGAAAGCAATTGACTGAGATTGGAGCTCGCGATCTTCTTAGAAAATGGTCTCTTAGTGAGACTCCAGAACGGTTCTTTAAGTTGATGGTCAGGTCAACACGTAAAGCTATTCTGCTTAAGCAAGATTTGTTGGACAGCACAACTCAAAAAGTAACGTATACTTCGACCAAGCATTAACCTTTGTTATGCGTACTGACAAAGTATCAAGTCTGCTATAACGGTGTGTGAAGTTCAATTAAACTGCTGTTCAAAGCAATATGGAGCATATTGATATTCGTATAAGCGCCGTATAAATTGCTTGTAACCGCCACCACTAATGAGACCCAACCCCAGCCCTGGGGCCAATATCAAAAATTCGCCATTGAAAAATTGAAATCTACATATTAAAGAATGGCCGACACTGAGAGGAGAGCATGGGCCGATGAGGAGGTCGAGGATGGCCTTCCTGCGCCTGTGGTTACAGTTAACCCCGACAACACAAAGACCGTCGTCAGCTATCGGATAAACGAGGACGGTAAGAAGGTCAAGGTGACTCAGAAGATCCGTGAAACGCGAGTTCAGGCAAAGGTGGATCACGCTGTTGCTGAGCGCAAGAAGTGGGCCAAATACGGAGTCGAAGCCGGCTCTGCACCTGGACCCAATCTTATCACGACAAAGCTTGACGATGAAATTGTGGTGAAGCTTGGTCTCAAGGCTCACAAGACTGAGGAGCAGAAGCTGGAGGAAGAGACTGCCGAGAAGATTGCTAAGGAGACAGCTGGTGGCAAAAAGGTTTTGTGTCGAACTTGTGGAGGCGAGCACTTTACCTCTAGATGTCCTTACAAGGACGCACTTGGAAACGCTGACGCTGCTGCGGATGAGGGCGATGGCAGCCGTTTCGGTACTCCTCAGCCTGAGGCTCCTGCTGGCGGCACTGGTTCTTACTTGCCTCCTCATCTGCGAAACAGACCTCCTGGAGCTCCTCCACTTTCTGATCCTGCTCGTACACTTAATGGAGAGCGTGATGATAGCGCTACTTTGCGAGTCACCAACCTTAGCGAGGACATTATTGAGGATGATCTTCGTCACCTGTTCAGTCGCTTTGGTCGTATTGTGCGATGCCATCTTGTACGTGACCGTGAGACTGGTCGTAACCGTGGTTTCGCATTTGTATCGTACGAGACTCGTGATATTGCTGCTGTTGCTTGCAACAAGCTGAATGGTTTCCCTCTCGACAACCTGATTATGAGCGTGGAGTTTTCCAAGAAGCAGGATTAAGCATGCAAAGCATCATCATATCAAGGTTCCATTTAAAAAAAAAGGGCGAATCCAATACGACGCTAGCATCGCGTCTTGACAGATGAGTCTGTGATGAAGTTACAATGTACTCAGGTACCATGACTAGGTAGACGAAACATCATGTTTGTTTGCACAATTATAGAGTAAAAGGAGGAGATTAAGATAAGAAGGAAGAAGAGAAGAAGGTGAAAAGATATTTACAATATGTCGTTTTAAGTGTTTCTATTGCTGTGAGTGATTTAGTTGACGTCGTAAGAAGACCAGATCATGGGTTTGGTCAATGTCGTGAAGTGTTCTTCCTCTCTACTACTCCTAGGACTATTCCTCTATAGCATGTCTGTGACGTGGGAAAAGTACAGCTTCGGAGACGATAATCTACAATTAGCATGTTCTGCTAATGTGGAGGGCCTTAACCAGCGTTCTTCGTCACCGTGGCTAATCTTTATTCATGGAGGAGCCTGGCGAGATCGAAGACAGACGTTTAAAGACTGCGAAAAGCTATTTGGAGCTCTTGATAGGGAAACTGTGAAGAGCCTCGGAGGTCTAGCATCCTTGGAGTACCGTGCATCTCCCGAAGTTAAACATCCAGCCCATCTCAACGATGTTTTGGCGGGGTTGAAGAAGTTACAGCAGCTTCACGGGTTTACACAAGTTGTTCTAGCTGGACACTCGGCTGGCGGATTCCTGGCTCTTCAGATCATCACGCAGATCTCAATTCAAAAGCTGCCATTAGAAGTTCCACTGACGATTCTCATTGAATCAATTGTTAATCTGCCGCTTCTGTTGGACGAGGATGCATCGTATGTATCGATTGTTGACGGCGCTTTTGGAACCGACCGTGATGAATGGCAACGCATCAGTCCAATTGGCTCCAAGTATATCTGGACTAGTAAGAAAGGATTGTCTGGTTCACAGGAAACATCTCCTGGATCAGATAACTTGGTCGTTTATCCCGGACAGATTGCCGTTGTGCATTCACCTCAAGATGAGCTGCTGAGCTTGGATTACCAGCCAAAGTTAGCCTTGGCGAGATTCAAAGAAAGCGGTATATCTGTAACATTGGATACAAGTGTAAGGGGTAAACATGATGAGTTTATCACTTCTCCTGAATCCTTGACTGCTGTTGTCACGAAGCTACTGGCGAAACACATTGCTAAGTGAGTCAACAAAATGTTTGTTTGCAACGATTCAAAGATCTGAAGCTGTTACTGATGATCATTGAATTGTATATGATTATTGTACTTGTTACTTTTGTTGGAATTGACTTTTAGCAAAGAGATCTGGCATTTTGGAGAGATCAAAACGATACTGAGAGTTGCATACTTCATCAACTGAAGAGCAGCCATTATTGGTTCTCTCGTCAACAAGGCAAAACATGAATAGACATGTTCATTGTATATGTACAATATATATTTATTTTCTGCGAATTTTACTCACTGTCTATAGCCATCGAACTTGTAACTAAGACGGGTCATATGGCCCGGCTGATTTAAGCTTCGCAAGATCATAAGATTCCAACCTTCCTATTCTACATTCTACACAAATGATCCGGAATCGCTGGCCAATTTTGGCGCCGGTGAGTCGGCGCGCAATTGTGCGCTGGCAACACAGCGCTGTTCAGCAACTGTCTGGTCTATCGGATGCCAACGATGTGTCCAACCAGGTCCAGGATATTCCTCAAGTTAACGGCTCAGGTCCATTCAAGCAAGGTTAGTTGAAGAGAGCAACTATAATTTCACCAATTAACAAAGAACCGCGATTCTCAGTCCTTGGACATCCTCCTGCAATGCTCCATGTCTCATTACCGGCGTCTTCGACGATTTACGCACGCCGAGGTTCCATTGTAGGAGTCAATGGCGAGATTGAAAATGTGAGTATTGAACGCGTACGATTCGACTTGTCCCTGTCCCGAGCTACACTGATAAACGCTTACGAACCCGTGGTCTGAATGCGTCTTTTTGTTGTCGTCTATAGTCTATAGCAACCCACTAACTGATTAGATTACTTCGACTCTTGATCTGAGCCGACCACTCGAAACATTGGCGCGTACAACGCCTCTTCTCTATCACAAGGTGACAACAATCACTCCAGTTACTCTGCTTGTTTCTACATCACGATTGAACCGGTTCTGGGTAGTGGATCTCGATGGTAAAGCACCATACACCATTTGCCAGAGACAGGCGCTTCTCGGCTGGAACGCGAACACCATCTGTGTTGAGTCTGCTTCGCGATGGTCAAGGTGGGGCGATATTACAGCATCTGGAACGGGTCAATTGGCTCTGGTTGGAGAAGGTGATCTGTTTCGGATTGATGTCAGTGCCAGTGAACAGATTGTTCTGAATCCAGCACACATTGTAGCCTACACAGCTGCCTCCAAGCCGCGGTTGGCCCGTCTCGACCATTCGCAACGATACATTGAGCTACCTGACGTTGTCTCGGGATGGTTTACAAACCTTCGCAATTTGCTTCCATCTAGTCCTTTTCTTGCTCGGATCGGTTCATGGACCAAATCAGTTGCGACACGATTGCTGTGGAGAGACGACATCACGGCCACGATCCAAGGGCCTGCTTCTATCATTGTTCAGGCCACTGGAACGCCTCTGAAGCATATCTTCACTAAATCGGAGCTCCGTACCATTGTAGAGAGAGCCTGAATTAAGTGTCGAGATACAAGGAAGCGGCAAGCATCGGTTTCCTTTGTTCTGATCTTCATGTAATTATTAACCCGTCTGCTGTAACTACCAATAACTACCTAGTCACTGACTCTACCTACAAGTCAAGGACCGTCCTATCCTCTTTTCTCTAGTCATCAGTTCATAGCAAGACTATGTACATGTCTAAACTGCCTTTGGTGTGCTAAGCAGCAGTCCAAATGTCGTTGCCATTACTTTCGATCCACTCGCTGAGCTTCTTGACGTCCGAATCCCACTTGACTAGTCTCTGTCGCATGTCCTCAATCTGAGTTTTGTTCATGACACGCGGTTGAACCCAGGTGATGATAACAGTTTCTGAGACCTGGTCAATAAAGCCCTTGAGAAGCCCCAAGCTGAGTGCCTTCATAACAAGATGCTCGACCTCATCCTTGACAAGTTGTGTTTCCTTGGAAATGGTGTCAAATGTGAGCGTTCGGGACGATGTGGGGCGCCTGAAAACAGCCTCGGTGAGTGCAGTGAGGCAGATCTTCTGACGCAAAAACGCCTGTGAGTTCTGAAGTAGCGGCTGCTTGGCTAGGTGCCCACTGAGACCCTCAAATGCCTTAATATCTCCAGCATTCAACGCAAACAGAACATCCACAAGCCATTGGTACTCAGTGTTCTTGAGAGTATCGAGAATGGGGTGTAGCAACAGTTCACCAAAGTTGTAAATCTTGTCTCCGAGTAGGGCAGCTACTGCTAGATCGTGGGCCTTCTGTTGCTGCTCCAAAGCCGACAGCTGAGCAAGATCAATACACGCCAGGTACAGCAGGGCGTTACGGTAGTATGATGTGAAGTCTGCTCGCTGTTTGTAGTACTCGGCACTGACGCCGTAGAACGAGGCGTTGATGATGAGGGAGTCGGTGACGAGCGAATCGACAATGGGCGTTGCCTCATCGAGAAGCTTCTTGGCTCCATCTACATCTTGAAGTGTCAACTTCATCCGTGCCAGCTCAATCTGTGCATATACGTGTGCATTGGTGGATTCGGCCACCTTGTCCACGAGCCCCGACACAAATGTCACCGCTTCTGCCGAGTTGGCGCTCTGACTAGCAGCAGCCAATCCGAGCCGAACAAGACTCAGCTGGTTGATCTTGGCTTCAAATGTCGCCACAAACTGGTTGAATAGTCGTAGACGAATGGGCTCAGAGCGTGGGTCACTGTACACCTCGTTAAGCACGTCTGTGAGCTGGTGCCACAGTCTGGAATGTTAGTAACCTCGCCATAACGAATGCCCTTTTCGTAATACTCACTTGCGCTCCCACAAATCCTCCATCGTGTAGAATTGTGCCGTCAGTTCCGGGTCTGCCTCCATCCGGAGCGTTGTCAGAACTGTCGGGATGTCTCTGTCAATATCCATTTGTGACATTGTGTATGGTACCACTTGCAATGGTTGCAATAGTAAGGCAATTACGTGAGGGTATCATGTCTGTCTTCGATACGATAGCTTACCCGGCTCCAGCCCAGTATATGCCTATAAAAGGGCAAAACGACCGTCGAGTTCGACGAGATTCGGTCAACTTTGTTAACAAAACTATCTCCAATGCTGTCATGACAGGGATCTGGACGCTCTATGAGCAAGGAGGTGCCAATATAGTGTTTAAAAACCCGAGCTGCCCGCAACGCCTGCTTCGTATACCCAAAGATGCTAATCGTGATCCAAGGGTCCAGCTCGACCAGCACCGGCGCTTAGCCGAGTTATTGGCTCCATACTGTGTTAACATGGACCTTGTGAAGCTGCAAGATGTTCATGTGTCATCAGAAGTCAGTAACAACTATGGATTGGCACTATTCGTTGATTTTGTTGGATATATCGCCGGTTACGAAATGGTCGATGAGATCACTTACACTCTATCAGATGCCACAGTCCGAAACCGCACGTATACCTCGAATGACTGTGGATCTCAGGTATATTCTACTACCATTGAGTTTAAGCCCAAATGGCTTCTCCAGTCGCCGAATGCTCCTTCCGATGCCATAAAATGCAGGACGTGTGCACTCAAGATACGCCGAACCGGCACCAAACCAAGTTTTTGTCGACTTGATCTGGCTTCCAAAGTTCCCACCAAAGTGAGAAGAGCCCTTACAGGCGTTCTACAAACCTATAATCCTGCCAGCAAGTTTCCTATCTCTGCTGAAGATGCAATTGAAGCGGCTACTGAATATCTCTGTCGACAACCACTTATGGATCGGTTGAAACAAGTTCAATCCCTCGACTCTAGGGGCATCCTCGGATACAGTGACGAAGAAGAACTGGATGACAAGTTTCTGATTGCAATGACAGCTCGTGACTGTAGTGTTTTCCTTGAGATAGTGCGGTTTCTTCCTGATACCCGCGGATTCTGTGTAGTTGATCTGCCTACCGGGAAACTTCAAGTCAGGGCGCATCTTGTTGATCTCGACATCAAACATCCATCTAAGCGTACCTACTGGAGAGACTTGGAACTGTCTCTAGAAGACTATTGGAAGAGGTCTTGAAAGTTTCACCGTGCTGGAATATGTCAGTTGTCATTTGCTATTTCAAAACAGGCTGATGGTTCCCTTGACGGACAGAGAGCCTCTGTTGTCGAGAATGTACACCTGGAGGGAATTTGTTTGAGCATCGATAGGCGAACAGCACATGGTGAGCTCACGGTCAACAAATAGAGGCATCAGGTTCTTATAGGAAAAGCTCTTGATCTGCGTTGAAGGGCCAAGTACAGCATCAGCGACCCAGCGAAGCAGCAGAGTAACAGTCAATGGTCCATGAACAACAACTCCGGGCAGTTCCTCGACCTCGGATGCGTAGATGGGATCATAGTGGATGCGGTGACTGTTGAAAGTCAATGCAGAGTATCGGAATAGAAGTACAGGAGTCGGAGTGAACTTGATAGTTGCAGCCACTTCATCTTTTGGTGCTGTGTTAGAGTTGTAGAATAAATAGGAGAAAACACTTACGATCTAGGAACCGATTGAAAACCGATTGACGTGACTTGCCGGCATCCTCTGTAAAGTATATGAGAGTGCGGATCTCACGAAGCGACCAGTCAAGAGATCCTACTGGCCCCATTCGTCGCTCAAGAGTTACACTGACACGTTCGTTTGGAGTCGTGGTATATTTGACCGACTGCGCAGACTCGATACACGAAGCCTCGGTACCTAGTAGTAACGGTGAGTCCTTTGCGAATTCGACAGATCCTCCATACCACATTCGATTGGGGAAGCGCGGTCCAGGACTCTGGTGATCCTCGTAACCATCGGTTGAAAGTGCCTTTTCGGGAGTGTGGGGGTTAAAGAAGGCCAGGTGAGAGCCATATGGAACAGGTGAACCGACTTTAAGTGCTCCAATTGATATTCCAGGAAGATACGAAGCCAATGAAGCGTCCATATGCTTGGCTTGATTAACGGACATGGAATCCTCAAGCACCCAAGGGCCCTCTGTTGATAGCTTCACCTCGTTACCGAGAACACGAGAGCTTGACAAGAGTCTTACTGATGCTCTTGATGTCCAGTTACTTGACAGTTTAAACCAATTGGGTTTCAGCATGTTGGTATAAAGACAAGATTGAAAGCCACGAAATGATCCAGAAGCCGAGGTTTTAACCCTGCGTGATGGCTACTGCGAGGGTGCTATGCGGCTCGAATTTTTTTTGTATATCAAAAAGTTCAACGACGACAAAATTGAACTCTTCCATCCAACCAAAAAACTATGGCACTCGCTAAACGGATCCAGGAAAAAAACAGACTGAGGCGTCAGAAGTTGTTTGCGGCGTTGAAACATGAACAAAACAAGACTCGTCATAAGGCGCGTGCTGAACGAGCGCGGGCTGAACAGGAAGATCCGACCCTCAAGGAAGAACGATTAAAAGAGAATGTTACGCAGACCATCGAATCAAAACGAGTGTACGATGAAACAGTCAATGTACCTATTGAAGGAGAAGACGAGTTCAAAAGCTACTTTGACGGTCGAGAACCGAAAATCCTCATTACTACCAACAAAAATGCACACAAGGCAGCCTATGACTTCAAGGACCTGCTTCTCGAGATCCTTGAGAACTCGGAGTTCGTCAAGCGTAAAGGTGATTTCTCCATGAAAGATATCGCCAAAATGTGTATTAAGCGTGACTACACTGACGTAGTTGTCGTGAACGAGGATAAGAAGAAGGTCAACGGTCTCACATTCATGCATCTTCCCGAAGGCCCTACCTTCTACTTCTCAATCTCCTCGTTGGTAACTACCGACAAGATTTCCGGCCATGGACGGGCCACTTCGCATACTCCAGAGCTAATTCTCAACAATTTCTCCACGCGACTCGGTCAAACCGTGGGTCATTTGTTCCAATCGCTGTTCCCGCATCGCCCCGACTTTGTAGGTCGACAAGTCGTGACACTTCATAACCAACGAGATTTCATCTTCTTCCGACGTCATCGTTACGTTTTCCGTAATGAGGAACGTGTTGGTCTTCAAGAACTGGGTCCGCAGTTCACCCTTCGTCTTCGAAGACTTCAGCATGGTATTAAAGACGACACTGAATGGGAACACCGTCCTGATATGGATCGTGACAAGCGCAAGTTCTACTTGTAAGAACGAAAAAAAGAGACAAAAAATCGTCGTCATATTTACACATATCTATTTACATGTCAAGCTAGTCATATATAATACAACTTTTTGTTGCTTGACTCAGGCGCTCTCCGGGTCGACTACAGTCCAACCTTCGCTAGACACAAACTCGGCTCGTGAAGGGCCCAAAACTGCCACTGATGCTCCAGACTCGGGCTTACCAGCATCCTTGATAGGTGCCAAGTATTTCTCAGCAACGTCCTTAACATCAGCAATAGTGACATTACGAAGCATCTCACGGCGCGCCTGGCGAGACTCGTTACTGAGGCCATGCAAAAGCTCATAGCTAATCTCACCCCGTGGACTGATGGGAGCATCAATGCCCTGGAAAATGCTCAACTTAGACTCATGGAGATCCCTCTCGGTCCATTCATTGTTAACAGCCCACTCACCCGCGTTCCGAATCGTATTGATCGTTTCCACGGGACTGGGATCGCGGTACGAATAAAAGCCGAAAACACCATCAACAGCCGAATACGACGCACCTCCTCCATACGCACCACCCTTTTCACGGATTTCTGTATGAAGATGTCGGTGCGTAAGCAGATTGGCAAGAATCTGCAGCGCAGCACTATCCTTGTCAAAGTACCCAGCACCCGGAACTGCTGCACCAACATAGCTCACTTGGAAAGGAAGCTGGAACAGCGTCTGGAAGGAGTTACCTGGCTTCAGTCCAGACAGCTCCGAACGTCTGCTGCTCTCAGATATACGAAGCTTGGTGATGAAGTCATCGAGAAGCTTTTCATTTGTCGCTCCGCTGCCTGGGGTGTATGTAATTCCAGCACGAATGTCGGAACCATCAGCAGACCTGCCTGACACATACTTTTGAATGTCATACAGCTTTGGCACAACACTGCTAAGAAGACCATCATCCTCGAGCTTCGAAAGCTTCATAATATGCTGGATCTGAGGCATGCCAACAAGGTTCTCCTCAAGATTCGACTTGCCAGTAATAGCTGCGCGTGCATGGCTCATTGCAAATCTATGGCCGCTGTCGGATAGCGAGTTAAGAGCATTAGCTGCGCTACCCTGAATCAGAGCCTTCAGCTTTTCAATGTTATCGAATTTGGCCTTGACAAGGACTTCATAGAGAAGGTCATAGACGTAAGGCGTTTTCTCATCGAGACTAGAACCACTCAAATTAAGCAGCAGCTGAGTAGCACGATCATCTAGCGATGATTTAATCATGAGGGAAGTGCCGATTCCTCCGGTATGAAGTCTGATAAGGTGTTCGAGGTCACCCATTGAGTGCTCAGAGGTACCAACGTTAGTCATTGCAGAGCTGAACAAGGACAGATACGGGTATAGGTCCGTGCTGATACCAGAAATGTTCTTGAGGATGTGTGCGTACGTGATACCCTGCGTTCCCACCTCTCTAGTTAGAAGCAATGCACCAGAGTTCGCCAACTTTGATTTCTTGACGTCATACTTGGATGCAGCGGCAGAGATATCCTCAGCAGCCAGTGTAGGCAGAACAGACACATCTTCCTTTGCCTGCTGAGACTCTAGAAGCTCCAAACCGCCCTGGTAAATACGTTCCTTGTCCTCAGACGTCAAATCAGCAGTAAGCTTTTCAAGACGCGAGGCTTCATTAGATTGCAGCTTGGACTCAAAGTCGGCAGACGGAACCATTGAAAACTGAAGGTAGGGGCTCGACACCAGATGGTCGCGAACAAGGTCTTGGAAAAGTGTCGGGTGGTTCGCAAAGTCTTCCTTGAAAAGATTAAGAAGCTTCTCGTTATTGAGAAGGCTCAGGTAGTTGGTGTCATTGAACACACGGGGGAAGACGCGAGAAACGAGGTCCATTCCTAAGCTCGCATCTACTTCTCGATCAGCAAGCTCTGCCTGGTTCAAGATAGCATCAAGACGCTCCTTGGGGATTCCATTTGTAGCAATGTCATTAAGCACGTTAAACACAGCCGACTTGAAAGCATCAACAGACTCCTTGGACAGACCCTGAAGACCCACGGTAAAGATGATCTTAGCTGGAGTTTCCTCAAGACCAGTGTTAACAGAGAAGTCAGTACCAATACCAGAGTCTATCAAAGCCTTGTAGAAGGGAGATGAGTGGCCGTCAGTAAGGAGCGTTCCCAGGATCTTCCACTCGATGGTTGTCTTAAGATCCGAGGCATCGGCAACTATCCACGATAGTGAGACCTTGTGCTGTTTCTCCGGATCAATAGTTGGATCAAGCGGCCCCTCGAGCTCGACCTGCTTTGTTTCGGTGAGTGTAATAGGTTCTGGCAGAACCACCCGAGCACGAGTTGATGTAGGGAATTTGGCAATGGACTTGGCAAGAGGTCCAAGGACTTCAGAGGGCTCCATGTTTCCGTATGAGAAAGAAAATGAGTTTGACGGGTTGTATTTCTGAGCATGGAAGTTGACAAGATCCTCGTACGAAAGATTCGTCATAAACTGAGGATCGCCGCCGCTGAACTGAAGGCTTGGGTAGATGGTTTGGAAGAAGCGGATGTAGAAAAGGTATGCAGGGTTCGAGAGCTGACCTTTCATTTCATTGTACACAACGCCCTTGATTGAGAGTGGAGAAGACTGATCTTGAGGGTCCTGGTGCTCGAGACGCCATCCTTCCTGGCGGAAATCGGCCTGACGCAGCAGCGGGTTAAACACTGAGTCGAGATAAACCTGTTGCAGGTTGGCAAAGTCCTTGTTGTTTGTGGTTGCAAATGGGTAGAACGTGTAGTCAATACCAGTGAGAGCGTTCATATAATTTGCTAAAGATCTAGTGAGCATCTTGAAGAACGGATCACGGACCGGGAACTTTTCGGAGCCACAGAGCGTCGTGTGTTCAAGGATATGAGGCAGCCCACTGTGATCAGGAGGAAGAGTGCGGAACCCCACTGCAAAAACCTTGTTAGTATCTTCACGAGCAACGTGAAGGTGGCGGGATCCGGATTGAGAGTGGATCAGCTCATAAGCCTTGAGGTCGAGCTTTGGAACATCCACGATGCGATTGACAGTATAGTCATGGACGGTATCGCCCTTGCTAAGAGAAGTCAGTGTACGCCTACTAGATATAGCACGTGTCCGAACCGCCCATTGAGCGAGCCTCGAAGTCTGAAGCGACATGATTGAAGGTGTAAGAGGTCTAGATCTGGGGCCATATTTAATATGATGAATAATTTCAGGGGCAGGCGGATAAGCGGTTGAGACACTCCTGCGGGTAAGGGCGACAGCGCGTGTGCGTTGTTTGACAGCTTTCAACAATGGTATAATGAAAGGCCTAGAATAAACAAAAAAATAAGTCCATAGTACTCTGTAATAAAAGTATTGTCAAAATGTCTATTCCATTTGAATGAAAAGTTGATTTTTTGGCTGCTTTTGACCGTTCCTATGGCTCCTCGTTCGTATTAAAGCGCCGCTTGCTACGCGCGTACCGTTTAGTGCATAACGGCTTGTATTGATCGATTTTTGTTTAATTCAACTAACCACCATCAGATCGACCCATCAGCGTCCTCATTGTTGTGGCGACAACACGCAGAGTGCGACGGGTTACTCGACGACAATTGACTGCTAGTGTGGCTTTAACGGCCAATTGGCCTCCAGCTACCGACAATGCAACCTGAAGGCTCGGCCTTAGCAGAGGTCGCGGCAGCACTTGACTCAGTGTACGCCTCGGGTTCAACACCCGAACAGCGTAGAAGCGCCCAACAATACTTGGAAGACATCAAGGTTAAGGATGATGCTCCTTTATGGGGATGGCAAATGGCAATGCCTAATGGCAATTCGACCATTGTCCGTCATTACGGTCTAACGCTGCTCCAACATTCGATCCAATACCGATTTGTGGATTTCGATACCAACCAACGCGAAGCCATTCGTGACTGGATCATTGACATTGCACAGTCTGTGACCCCGGACGATCCTCATTATCTCAAGGAGAAAATCTCGTTTCTGTGGGTTGCTGTTGCCAAGCGCATTTGGGGGCTTGACTCGGACCTTGTAACAGAAGCCAAACAAAACACCTCTACAGACGCAGACACAGCCCGCAGTCCAACGAGCTGGACAGACATGGACACCACGCTCGTCGACTTGTGGGATGCCTCGCCTGCTACCAGACTTTTGACCCTCAGTATTTGGCGGACTTTGTTTGAAGACCTCTACATCCTTGAAGACCCCGTAGCTGCCAAACGCTCCTCGGTGCTGTCTGCCCAGTGTATCGAAGTCGTCACATCCGAGTGGGACCTTGAAGAGGCCTATGAAGTGAGGTTAGAGTCGTTAAAGACGCTTCGTGGAAGCAGAGAGGGATGGCTCAACAAGTGGTCTCGTTTGCTAGGCGAATGCTTGTCGTCTAATGCTATGGACTCTCAAACAGAGCTCTTTGCTCTTAGAATCCTCGAACTTCTTAAAACTTGCCTCTACTGGGTGTTCCCCTCGGCGATCCGTCACGCCAACCTGCTCGATCTTCTTAGCGTTGCTCTTACTATGAACAACATTCAGGTCCAGACTCTGGCTGCTGACTGTTTGCACGCTCTTTTCACTCGTCACTTTACAAAACAGGATGATTTCCAGGCCATTGTTGGCGCTGTCTTCCACAAGGAGGGAATAGCAACTCTGCGCCGTGTCTACGAGTCTATCAAGATTGATGTCGATGACTTTGACGAGAAGTCATACATTTTTCTCAAAAAGCTAGTCGAAATGACTGTTGGGCTTGGTGAGTATCTTGACGTTAGCAAGAATCCGCTTCCTGAAGAAGCCGATCTCGATGGATACCTGCGGTTGGTACTGTCTACAACTATGCATCCTAGTCTCCTTATTTCAGGACTCTCTGTCCAGTTTTGGTGCTCCATTCTACGCGTCGAGAAGCTGGCCTCCAAGCCTGAGGTCTCGCAGCTTTTCCCAGAGCTTCTCCAGGTTGCTGCAGACCGCTGTCTTCGTTATGAAGACGTGAATGAGGAGCACATCTCTTGTCGATTCCTGGAGCTTGATTTCGATACGGCACCGGAAACTCACGTGTTCCTTGGCAACTACCGAAGATTCACTGAGGATACTGTTAGACTCATTGTTTGCCGTATTCCTGAAGCGTCTATGCTCTTCCTGCAACGTCGCATGACTGAGTATTTCTCATCGGAAGTCGGTTGGCAGAGCCTCAATTCTCAGAAGTTAGAGTATTCGGGAAGCCCAGCATACTACTTGGCGTACTCCCAGTTTATTATTGTTGAGGCTGCATTAAGAGGACTTGGTCGCTGGAGAGTCTGGTACAACTATCCTGATAAGAGCGCTGTATCAGAAACACTCTCCAGCGTCGTGCACCGATGGGCATCTCAGCTCATTGCCATGAAGCCAAAGGATCCTTTACTGACTCGCAAAATGATGCAATGCCTGGTTCAATTTGCACCTGTTCTTAAAGAAGACCAAACAATTGTGTTCCAGGTTTTGGAAAAGCTCCTGACATCATGCACCGCGCCATACCCGGAAAATGCCGAGGATGAGGATCGCGAGTTGATTCGCGATCTGCGCTCAAGCTGCGGAACAGAGCTCAACAGGCTAGCATACATGATTCCAGGCGCTTTGATGATGATTTATGATGACTTAGAGCGTGTCATTGGCGAGATTATCACATCCGAGAAACTTAGTGCGCATGAAGCGGTTTCGTTCCGTTCGTTTTTGCTCGTTGTATCGCAGAGAGCTCATGTACCAAATAAGGAGGAAAAGTTCGCGTCTATTGTGGATCCTATTATTCAGTCGTGGAGCGAGGAGAGCACAATCATGGGACTCATGGACCTTGAGTGGTTCATGGAGCGTGTTGGAATCGTTCGAATTGCTGAGTACTTCCGTTACCGTGGTGTTACTGCCGACACAGACTTGTTATCCACGGATATGGACGATGCTGGTAAGGCACTCAAGTCCGAACTCAAGGATAAATGGCAGGCACTGTTTCCTATTCGTGCTACTCGCATATTCATTCAGTATACCATTGAGAAGCTGCCACATGAATCTCCAGAGTATAAAGATTTGCTGAGGCTATGGAAGGTTCGAGTCCAACCTATTGTGCCCCACATTTTGCAGCTGATTGCACAGATTGAGGCGTATCATAACCCCAAGAACTGGGGTGGACTTCCAGCTGAAGTTCAGGCATTTGTGAAGTATAGCTGTGCAGAACGATTTTGGCAAGTGGGAATCTCGTCACAAACCCGAGATGAGTTTGTGGATGAGAACGTGCGAGCTATGCATACGCTGCGAGATTTTGCTGATTCGGTCGGACATATTATCAGATATACCCGTGAATACGCGTTCCTAACGCTAGGCTCGATCAGCCAGCTAGAGGAGACCCTATATGAGATCCCCGGCATTGCAAAAAGTCTATGGGTAGCTCTGGCTGGTGAAGCTGAAGGTATAACGCTTCATTCTTGGCGCCATATGATCTCGCTCGTTTTGCGGAATATTGTTAAGAACTGTCCAGTCCGTCTTATTCCAGTATTCATGCCAGAGTTTCTGCCGCAGATTCTTTCGCATCTTGATGAGCTCTTGGTCAAGAAATGGGATGAACTGTACAGAAGCGGTGTTCAGCTGACGGGGCAAGAACCTGAGGGTACCGACTTATCTGAGGAGATGATGGAGGAGCATCTGCTGCGTCAGCTAACCGCTATTGTTGCTCGGTTCCTCATTGATCTTGGCGGTCAACTTGGCAACAAGTCTTCGGGAGATGGAACTGTTGATGACTTGACGACGTCTGTTGGAATGCTGCGTCATACGGTTGCTACAAACAAGGATATTCTTGGCCCCTTTTTGACTTTGTGTTCGCATATCATGCAGTTCAAGGACAATCGTTGCAGTTTCAACTGTTGTCTTGTTGTGCGCAACATTCTTCCGTTGATTTTGGGAAAGGACGAGGAGGTGGATCACTTTTTGTGTGATCGCATGATGGAGACGTGTCTCAAAGTGCTGGCAGATCCCCATCTTAACGATGTCCACAACGAGGTCGGTTATATTGTGACAACCATCTACACGACGTTGCGAAGCCAGAGCAGCCGACCGTTCAATACGTTGGTTGCTTTACTTCCAAATGTTCCTCATCGAGCTGTGCAGGACTTTGAGGGCCGTCTCAGAAACGCCATGTCGTTGAGACAACAGCGTGGAGCTTTCCTAGAGTTCTTGTTGGTGGTGAATGCCATGGAATCCAGTGATCAGAGCGATGAGTCGGCAAGACGAGCTCAGAGGGAAAAGGCCGAGCGACGGAACGATGCCACGTTGATGCTGACCAAGAAAAACAACGTTGGTGGAAATCTAATGGATGACGATGGCTTTGATGGAGCGTCCATGACGGATCTATTTGGCGATGAGCAAAGATGATAATGCAGCTAGACTGATAGATACACCAAAAAAATGAGGGGAGATGGAGTAGTTAAAATAAATATTCAAACTGAAAAATTGATATCTAATTTGTAAGGTAAATAAACGTTTAATGAGCGATAATTCTATTAGGTGACAAATACGCCTCGAGGTTTTACTGATGGTCACGATCCAGCTTCACGTTCAAAAATGTGAACAGAATGCCTAGATCATATGAAACTTTGAGAACACCTGCAACGACGTAGCAGATCCACTGCATGTCTTTGTTAGCCAACATACCAGTGATGTATGGTGCTGCCATTTGCGCCATGGTTTTGACGACATTAACCCATCCCATGACCGCCGTTCTCTCCTTTTGAAGAACAACCGCCGATAGAAACACTTGGCGGGGAGCAACGTCCATAGTAGCAGTGCACGACCTGGCAATAAGAATAGCCAGGGTCCAACCAAAAGAACTTGGAAATGGCAGGAATATCAACAGGGTTGAAGAAGGCAGGTGTGTCACGACCATTGTCAGTAGCGGTCCCAAAGTTCTCGAGATAATGGAGCCCAGAAGTGAAGCAAAAGAGCCAATTATTCCCGTAGCAAAAAATACTGAGCCTAGTTGACCTTCAGAGATGTGGAATTTACGCGCCACATAGTAACTGTTCCATGACATGCTAGCCAAAGACGAGCCAAAAGCATCGACGGCAAACAGAGCCGAAAGCAACAGAACAATCTTCCGTGACTCCTTTGACAGTTCAGGAACAACCTTGGACCACAAGGATTTCTGTTGGTGCTCTTGTGGCAGTTCTGATACGGCAGCATCTTCCTGAAGAAGACCCTCTGCTTCCTCAGAGTCCAGGGTCTTGTGCTCCTGAGGAAGTTCAACTTCTGGAGACAGCAATGCAGATAAAGTCAGCTTCACAAGACCCCAAAATGCGTACAAGGCAAAGATGACTTTGTAAGCGAGTGCAGCCGAAGTATCGTAATGGGTTTGAACTATTTGGACAATGAAACCTGCCGATACCGAGCCAAGTGCACCGCCCAATCCTCCAAGGACAGTGTTCCAGGCATAGACATCAGCGCGGCTCTCGAGTGGTACAAGTTGAGCCAATGTAGACTCCTCAATGGCACGGAAAGGACCAATCTCATTGCCTGTTGGTGATATGACACCGACAATAGCCGCAAGAAGCAGTAGCCAGAAGTTCTCAAACAGCGTGAACACAGAACCCGATAGAATCATCATTGCTGCACCAGCCAGCAAAATGCGCCTACGACCAAGTTTATCGGCATAAAGAGTCAATATGAACGAGATAATGACATCACCAGCCAATGTCATGGACATAAACAGACCTACTAGGACCTCGGATACGCCAATTGACTTGAAGAATAACACCAAGATTAGTGACGTCTGACCAAACGCTACCAGCCGAATGAATCGTGCCAACAGCAGCCAGTGAACATCCCGCGGCGCCTTTAGCACGACATCAACTCCGGAAGTCTTGATGATGCGTCCAACGAAACTTGGTTGCCGGCTCATGAGATAGGGAAAGTTGAATCCCAGGCTGTTGCTACTGCGGGCGAAGTAAGTAGATTAGCACACCGGCTTAAGCGAATATCACGTGACCTGGAGATCCAGTGCATTACGGAAATGCAAGTTCCGGATAAAACAAGTATGCAAAATGCAAATTCAATTCAAACATATAAGAAGTACGAGTAGATAATAAATATACGGAGGGTTTGAAGCCAAACTGCAGTTGAGTCTTCTAAACCTGAAGAACAGTGTCCACGGGGGTCACACATGAAGTACAGAAAAGCTGCATCTCCTGCCCAACTTGAAGAGCATTAAACTCGGTTCCTTTACAAGTAGAGCATTGCCGCAAGCTAGTCGTGTCGGATGGTGGTGAGTCTGTACTTGTAACCAGCACCGTTGGAGATCCTAGCACAGTATTGTGAGGGGATTCGATAATCGACTCGGCACGTCGCGACGACGGGCTGCTGTTATGCCTTAATCTCTGTAACGGAACCGTCGCCGAAGTTGGAGTCGGGCTCACCGAGCGCATTTTAGGCTCGTTGAGACTGGCTAGATAGGCCGACGAGGCTCGTGGCAGATGCTCCATCGACGAGTTTGGAGTGTGCAACAGAGATGTATGTGGTGACAGGCGTCTATCGTCTTCGAATTCGGGGTTTTCGCGTTTGCCAGAGCGAGGACTAGCTGTGCGAATCGAAGATGCACGGATTGACGATGAACGCCGAGCATACAGATTGTCGTTACGGGTGTGGACAGGACTCAACGCTATACCGCTAAATCGCTTCTTCTGTGACTGCGAATACTCGGCAAGCGTCTTGCGCTTAATGTAAGCACAATCCTGTCGGAAAATCTTGATCATACCGTCTCGGTCGGCAGTCACAATAATGTTGCCATCATCGTGGAGCCAGTCCTTGGATTCAGGTCGTAAGGGCGGCCTTTGTCCTGGCTCTAACTTCACTTGTTCGTCCTTGGGTAGTAAACGTACTGGAGGAGGGTCACAGATATCATAAATAGGGTCATCACTGGCAGCAAGAATCTGGCGAGTGGCGGTTGGCGCAAAAATAGACACAGTCACCATAGACTTGTGTGAGTGAAGGTACTCATACTCTTGACACTCCTTCTTCTTATTGTCAAAAAGCGTGGCACCAAGACGCCAGATGTAGGTGCGGTCATCTTCACTGCCAGTTATAATGTATCGGAAATTATCAGACATGGAGGCGTGGATCTGGCTCTGCTCATTCTCATGGCCCTTGAACTTAATGTCCAAAGATCTATCGTGGAAATTATACAGCCGGAGTCGGCTGTCGTTGGTTGAAATGAGCATCTTGACGTCAGTGTCAAAGGCCTGGGTACGAGTGAATCGGTGTTCACTTGGAACCTGGAATACCTTGATGCCGGTAATCTTGGATCCTTTGGAGTTCCGGCCACGAGTACTTCGCACCACCATTTCGCTCTGTAACTTGAGCTTATCAGTGTCGTAAAAGAGGCACTGGCCATTCAAGCACCCGGCTATTGACGTGATACCATCAGGTGAAAATGCAAGGGCTGAGATGACGTCGGGCGTTGTCACGCTGTATGACACTTCTTTGTCAGGAATGCTCCAAAGACGGAGGGTACTGTCGAGCGAGCCGGACAAGAAAAAACGGTCATCCTTTGGATGAAACTGGACGCACGAGACAAAATCGGGATGTTCAAATGACCCCAAGCAGTGAGGGCGGTCGGCATGCCAAAGGCGGACAGTTTTATCCATGGAGCAAGAAAGAAGGAAATTGTTTTTACTCCAGCTGAGGTCAAAAATCTCTCCAGTGTGACCATGAAACTCCCGAACAGGCTTGGGCTTCAGCACAGGGGCGTATGCCCTAAACTTGCGAGAGTGACGAGATCGACCTCCGTCGGGGTCTTCAGCGTCAAGGAGGGGAGTTGACGAGCCGTTTGCCGAAGCTACGGACAGCTGTTCACGGTCCTCGGGTCGCGAAATGACCTCCCAGACACGCACGATGCGATCTTCACCGGCAGCAGCAAAGAAGCGGCCATCGTCGCTGAACACAGCACTCCATGTGCCGTACCTCTTGGGTTTATCGGAGGGAGTTACAGAGCCGTTTGCGAGAGTAACTGCGTCTGATGAGAAGGTCGAAGAGCTGGAGCTGCGTCGGCGCGAGCCCGAGGCGGTCATGGGCGACAGACGGATCTCCTGAGCTAGAAACATGCGATTGAACTCGCGTCCCCGCTTGCGGTGAGCACGGACATGGACATACCGAGGGGGGACCGGGTAGTTGGGTACGTATCCCAGCACGTCAGCTTTCCAAGCCTCTTCACGGCTGTCGAGAATTTGCTCACGGTCGAGCTCGTCATCTGGAGTAGGACGGCCAGAGGAGCGGAAAAGCGACATAAAGCCCGAGTTGGTCGTCGAAGTAGAGAGCTGCTGAGTGGGACGGTGGTGATTTTGAAGTTGAGAGTCGAGTGAGGCAATGTGTGAGCGGGTTGGTACAGCTAAATGGCCGCCAACTGTCGAGACTTTTGAAAGACTATGCTCTGAAGGAGGCGACAACGGTGAAGAAGTTGACGATGATGAGTTGCGGATACCGGCCTTTGGATGGGATCGACTGTCCATGGCAGCGGACATTGGATCGAGGGTAGTACCTTGGAGAGGAGCGACGCGATCGTTTGCTTCAGGAAGAGTATCCGAGTCAATGACTATATCATTGTTGTCCTTGTCATCATCATCATCATCCTCATCCGCATTCTCCTCCTTTTCATCGCCATTCGCCGACATAGACATTGCCTGTAAGGCCGCAGTTGTGTCATCGTCGGAAGTAGCAGGTGATTCAGGTAGTTCAGGCACTTGCTTCGTTGCTATATGGGGTTTTGTCTTGACGGATGCCACTGAGATGGATGAGGACCGTTTGAGCAGTTGAGGAGTATCTGGTGAGTCTGATCCCGGCTTCAAGTAGGAAAGCCAGCTTAGGTAGCCCATTATGAGGATTCGTTCATAATGGGGGGGCAAAGAGTAGAAGAAAAGGAGCAAAAACTCAATCAATGGAGGTAACAAGGATTTGAAGAAAAAAAAGTCAAGAGGATACAAAGTACAAGGCAATTGTAACCAGTAGGAAACGAGCAAGGAAACCAACTGGAACTGGGAGAATCGAGCCAAGTAAAAGGCAGAAAGCCAAAAAGTACCAAGTTTGCTCGAGACAGGAGCGGGGGAGGCGACGACGGGTCTTCTTAAGCTCGACGCCCACTACACAAATTGGGAATGCTGATGTGCAGGGACAGTGCATCAGCGGGCTAGGGCAGGGCTAGGGCATGCGCTAGGTAGTGGTTAAGACTAGCAGCACTCAATACGCGGGATATCGGACAATTGTGGAGACCGTGGGCCGGCCGGGACCTGTTACCCGAGCTCCGAAGGTGTAAAAGGGGATGAGGTTGTTATAGTTTTTTTTGTCTTGTTTTCATTGGACGGTTGTCTGAGATTGACAGGTATAAAGGAGCAGCCATAAATAGAGCTAGGATTAGTTAGTGGTATAAGGAATGACGCTGTCCAATGAAAGGCCGCTCTAGGTTGCCAAGGCCGTGGCGGTGCGGTTCATGACTAGGCGCGGCTGCTGCGCCCGCTTCAGCCTCTGAGGAAGTTGAATAAGCGGATCTAAGCAGTCATTATGGATGAGGTATTTTGTGAGAAATTGTACTGAGAATGTGCCAAGAATGGGCAAGAGTTGGCACAATGGGCCGAGAATAGTTAGGAATGGGTCGGGAATAGACCGCAGTCATTGGAGTACCGAAGGTAGGATAGAGTCTTGTTACTTGTATCAAGTGTCAAGTGGCTGTGTTAGTATGTAGAGTGGCTGAAAAGGTGGGTTGTGGAGGGACTTTAGTGGAGAGGGGCTATTAGGGGGCTTAGTAGAGAGACTATTAGTGGAGAGACTATTAGTAGGGTGATGACCCTTTACACGAGAGCATTGATATCAGTAATAAAATAGTACTGTCCAGAAATAACTGACAGTACTATTGCCTTCAGTAGTAACTGTTATCCAGTTTCCCATGAAGTACTATCCCTAACAGTACCATCCCTTACAGTAACACCCCTATCAGTAACACCTCCACTAACTGTGCCTTTACAGTATGACTGCTTGACACTTGTTTACCCTTGTTCATGTCTATATTAAGGACGGATCTAACCAGTTGGAGTAATCTCTCCTTATGCCATGTCGCTTGTACGAGATGATTACTAAGCGGGATGCTCGTAATAGTCGCGTATTCAAGCATCACTTCTAGGGTTACAGTGACATGTCATGTCTATCGTACAGCTGATAAGCAATACCTCCTTCACTACCCACTACCACCTCCACTAACCCCACTACCCACTCCATTACCCATGTCCATAACCAGATCTGGAGTTTAATACGGACGGCCCATCAACTATCGCAATCACATGCTAAACTCTGAGTCAACCCCACACTAGGAATCAACCACATGCAACAGATCCTTACCATATCAACACCATTTACATGCAACAACCCCATCCCAACAACCCGAAAGACTTCTTTGCTATACCAAATAGGATGTATCAGATAATCCGGAAAGTAATGTAGCACCCTCCCCCCCCC